>OY720452.1:60987386-61287386 GCA_963082715.1 Harpalus rubripes
TTATTTGAAAACTTGTTTCCCTACGGGCTTTCGTGACTATTGCCACATTGATGATGAGTTTAACTTTTTTTAATTATTTTCTAGATTTTCTAAAGACTGTTTAATAAGAAATATATGGATCCAAAACATTAATAAGGAAAGATGTGTTGTAAAAGATCATTGGAGACTTTGTAGTTAACATTGTTCTCCCAGTGATTATGATAAAGATGGAAAATTATATTTGTTTAAATGTATCATACGTATTAATATTGTTTTGTGAATTCATCAACCATTCAATTTAAATACAACATTTTTGTGGTCGCTGGAAAAATCTACACGTACTACGGGTTGCCTAAAATTTTGAAGTACCATGCTAGCAATGATCGTTTCCGTTCCATAGTAGTATAGAGTTCAATGGTTACAACATATACAATCTGTATCTCGTTCCATTTAAGCCATTCATTATTGTAAAGCATAGGGCGTAGTATTGAACCCTCTGATTGGCTGAAATTGGGGACAAGAGACAAGTTCACCCGATGTAATTTCGGCTATTTAAAACTGGCGCTGATGTCAGCGCCATCTGCTGAATGGCTTAAATGGAACAGGGTATACGTCACATTTTTCAAGAACGTTTATAGATTTGTAAAGAATTTTCTAACATAAAATTATGAATGAAAACTTCTTGTTAAACATGTTTTATTATATTATTATAATATACGAACATGTAAATTATAGAAAAAAGTTACTATTTTACGTAAATTCCATATCACGCTAGGCACATCAAATTTTGTGAAATAGTTTAGTTTAAAGTTGGTTAAGAAAAATTGCAGAAAAAACAAGTTCTCTTACATTTTCTGGCCTGCTACCTTATTTTGCGCCAATTTTTTTTTACATATGTGCATATTTTTTAGTTATTATAGTTCTATTTTATTGTCAATATGTTTTTTAATGTAAATAAATTGAATTTTGTAGTGTATTATGTGTTTAAAGGATTAATATCTCACCGGAGGCAAAAACTTTCGGGGATCCATGTTTTCTTTTTCATATCTCTGCCCAGTATCAGACAGTTTGGCGATCTTAGTCGCCTTCTCCTTCTCCAAAGCTTCAGGTTCGCGCTTATTGCACGGGGATATGACTTTGTTCAGCGAGTCGGAGCTCACTACGTCCGAGCCGCCTCTGCAATTATTATTCGGGCTCAGTATTGTGATCGTCGGGATTGGTTTCTCTACGTTTTCGCGGGAACTATTTGACGAATTTGATCTGCTACCTCCTAGGAGAAAAAATAGTGTTATTTAATTCGTTGAATTAAAAAATACTGATTTGATCCTCACCTTCGATGAGAGCTTCGGGGCATTTGGCCATCTCCGCCGTGGTGGACATATACCGAATCCTTACGTACGGCTGAAGAGGCGGGAAGGTTTGCTGGCGAGTAAGACACTTGGTGGGTGGCGCTACGATTCCTCCCTGCATAACCGACGTTAGTTTCTCCGCCTGAGCTGAGCTCGTCATCGACGCGATAGATGGCTCTGGCAGTAGCGTTTCCGCGCTTAGAGGCCGTTCCTCTTGCTCCTCCATCGATGAGTGGCATTGTCCTCCACTATTCGAAGACAACAGCGAGCTCTGTGATCCGAACCGCAACTCATCTTCCTCTCTGATGTGACTACTTGAAGATCTGGAATTTAATCTCACTTCTGGAAGAGCGAACCTGCTTGGAGGAAGGCTTTCTCTCCTGATGATGGTTCGAGGTAATGCGAGGCCTGTCTCTATAGGCATGGAATGCCTCCTAGAGGCCAGGTTGTCGACGGTAGGGACAGCAAGAGATTGCCTTCTGGGGATGAAATCAACTGGAAGAAGAGTTTCAGAACTTCCTCGGGTTTCTTCGTCGGCTTCGCTGATTTCTTCCGGTTCAGCGGCATCGGATAATTCTGTTTGGGTTTCTTCGGCTTGTTCAGCGGCTTCGAGCTTCTCCCAACGTTTTTGGTTGTCTGATAACATCAACATCATGTGCGTCGATAAAGAACTTGATAAGAAACGGTGCCATTCCGAGAAGAGTGGTGTCACTACGAACTTGAAAAAACCTATAAAGAAAAAGAAATTATTAACAATGTCATGAGAAATCAATTTACTCTACGCAGGTTATCCGGAAAGTAAGGCTACAAGGCGCGCAGCTCTCGCGGGCAAATGTTTTTTTCAAAGTTGGTATCACTACCATAGGCGTGCGCAGAACTTTACTTTTGTGGGTGCCAAAATGAATATGTATAATTATTATTATAAATAAAGTAATAAATGTAAATGGAGTCATTTATTTTACCATTATTACTTCAAAATATCGACAAAAAATAATAAAAAAAATATATATTATAGCAACATGAACAAAATAATAATAATAATAATAATACAAAAACTTAATATTTTCAATATTACAACGGTTGTTCTCTTTCCGCTGAGCCTAGTAAAGTAATACACAATTTACTTGCAAAACACAATTATTTATAATTTTCCCCTCCACAATCAATACATTTTTGCATCCGTGAAAACCAATCTCCAAAGCATTTTCACCAATCTTCCAGCGTTTGTTTCTTTATTTCATTTTTAAATGCCGGTGTAAAAAGTAAACTCCGTAACTTATCCTTCACACGTGAAATAAAAAGAAATCATTAGGTGCCAGGTCTGGACTATACGGCGAATGACCCATTATTTCAATGTTTTGGGCATTCAAATAATCAGTCGTTCGAGCAGCAGTGTGCGACCGAGCGTTGTCTTGATGCAAAATAATCCTCCCCTACTATTATTACCTATGTTTCGTCATCTCTAATGAAGTTGTACACCAAATGAAACGATCCACTATCAAAGCGATCTAGTGTAGATCTGCACCATCTCAAACGGTTGTCTGTTTGATATGAGTCAAATTGTGGGGAATCCAACGATAACAAAGCTTACGTACCATCAAAAGTTAGTCTAAAATGGTTTCAATTGCTTTCACACGACCATGTACCCCCGCTTTGCGGTACCTAAGGAACACGGTTTGTCACCAAATACTGGATGGATTTCCTCAAAATATATTTGATGGCTTAATCCACTTGAAATTGTAAAAAATCACAGCTCAATAATGCTCTATGCTCAATTCAATGATTTCTTGGTGAAAAAATTACTTAAAAATTATGTATTTAAACAACAATTATATTTAACAACCGTCACTATAATGGACCTTTTCAATTTAACGGCTATCTCTTTCTATCGCTGCAAATAGTAAGAAAATGGCGCGAACAACTGCCAGTTGGGCTGTCAAACGAAACGTCAAAAATATTGCAGTCATTAAAATACCCGTATTCTCAATTAAAAATTGCATCGTTAGACATTTTAACTTCAATAAAAGCTTTTGTAACTTATTTCGATAAGATTTTTTAAAGTTATCTGAGATATTCTCACATTTTACGTCTAAATTTTTTAGAAACAAACGTCATAGATCTCAGTTGTTCTTACTATGCGCAGATCCCCATTGCGCATATCTTCTTTCTCTTTAAATTGAAAAGGTCCATTAACCTTCTAAACAACTAGATTAAAATGTCAAACAAAATTTGTTTGAAGCTATCATAGCCTGCTATATAGGCTTAGTGGAAAGAGAACAGCTCTCGTATTAATATATTAAGAGGTGCTGTGCGCACGTCTATGATCACTGCTGCCTAGTAGGAAGCCGGAATGAGGGCGCTCATCTTAAACCTTCACCACAACAAGAGTTAGGAAGCTACTAACGTCTGGCACCGCTCGTTTGCTTCGGCTGGATCCCCACTACAAAGCAGTTGTACCAACTTTGAAAAAAAAATTTCACCGTGAGAGCTACACGCTTTGTAACCTTACTTTCCTGATAACCCTCGTGCTTTGCACACGCAAATCGATTATCTTTCATTCATAAAACACACAAACAAAAAGTATTCTTACCGCAATCGTAAGATATTTATTTGTCAGGAACTATAAGTTTTCCGATATGATCAAAAAGTTTGTAGGAAAGTTTGGAGTATCTTACCGACTTGTATTTTGGGCACGGAGGTAGACTGCCTGTCACAGAGCGAAGTGACTGGAAGATTTAACTTTCTTTCGTAGTCCCCTTGCCGGAAGAATTCTTGGCACACTTTTAAGCTCCACTTATGCGAGATATCCCACGGACGGGTGGGATTGGAAATATCGGCGCATTTCAGAGCGATTTGAAGGATAAAATGTCGGTCTTCAAATCGCTCCAACTTCAAACTATCTTCTTGTAAGTCTTCTCTGAACTTAGTGATGAACTCCTGCTGTCGAGTAATGTCCGTGGCGAGGATCAACGAACGAATCTGGTCCTCCAGTTCAGCGCGGCAATCGCTTAGTTGCTCAGCCACGCCAGACTCCAGAAGGCAGCCCACGGCTGATCGCCAATGATGGTTCTCTAATACTGAACTATTCTGTAAGAGATACAGAAATATTGTTGTAAAGTAGATATCAAACTTTCCAGTAACTTTAGTTTGGAGAATTTAAATAAAACAACGAAATGAATGTGCATATCTTACGAAATGAAAGTATCTCAATTCATGTTTTTACAAACTATGAACGAATATAATTGTAGTTATGAAGTGTTTTACCTCATAAAGAGCTGCTAAATGATTGGAAGTAGATATCAGGAAGTGTTGGTTGACACCAGGATGATCCAGATCATGAGCAACGGCTCCAATCAAAGAAGCCATAACTTCGAGGGGATTCATGTGCTTTCGAATCTGGAACATTAAAAATATTAATTATTTTACCTATTTAAATACAAATTCATATTACATAGCATATTAAATTTATAGATAAGTATTAAATTTTTACATCTTTAAAAACAAAATTATGTTTTTCTAAGGCACTTTACATGATCACTAATATAAAATAAAAGGTAGTCCTGAAAAGTTCGCTACACACTACCCACGTATTTTACCAGACTAGTCATCAGATCAGACCAATGAGGAGCTGAGGAGCTCGAAAATACACGATGTCTTCCGAGTGGGAAATTATACAAGCCCAAACTCATATTAATTTGGCCGTCACAAATTTTTATTACAAAAAATTCAATAAATAATTTATTCTTACAAAAATTATTTTATTATCGTAAAATATACAATTTCAGCTTAAATTAAGAACAAAAATAAAATAGTTTCGATAACAATTAGGTTTTAAACTAAATTAAATTAACTACAACATACGAATCAGAATAGTTGGGCCACTATATAAATAAAAATTATTTTCTAAATTTT
Source organism: Harpalus rubripes (assembly GCA_963082715.1). NCBI lineage: Eukaryota > Metazoa > Arthropoda > Insecta > Coleoptera > Carabidae > Harpalus > Harpalus rubripes. The sequence goes on from OY720452.1 coordinate 60,992,627, forward strand.
AATTAATGTTCAACTAGAAATAGTTTTATGACTTTATTGCTATTGTTTTTTATAATAATCATATTTATATTATCAAATCAATTTAAACATAAATACAACTATTTAAAAACGAATTTTTGCCATTTTTCATGCTGTGATAATTTGTTGATTTTAATATAATTTTTGTTTAATTTTCAATTAAATATTGGTGCAACCGGCCAAGTGATTTTAAAAATAACACAAATATTTCAGTTCAAAACTCTTTTTCCATTCAAAAATGAAAATTTGATCCTATACCTTGTTCCATTTAAGCCATTCAGTATTGCAGAGCATAGGGAATAATTTTGACCTCTCTGATTGGCTGAAATTGGAGTCAAGAGACAAGTTTACCCAATGTAATTTCGGCTACTTCAAGTTTGCGCTGTTGCCAGTTCATCTACTAAATGGCTTAAATGGAACAGAGTATAATTTATGCATTAATGAATGATTCTGCTGACTATTTGAAAATAAAAAAAATCACCAGGAAAAGTGAATCAGTTTTTGGTAGCACGTTCACTTGCAAACAGACGTTTTCAAAGATGAAACATAAAATCAAGATATCAAACGCGAATAACTGAACTTCACCTCGAAAACTTTTTAATCTCCAAACTCAAATTTGTAGATACTACACCATACATATTATGTAAAAGATACATAATAATAATTTACGTTTCTTTACATTTATAATCCAATTGGCGACTCAAATCAACGATGACAGCGTTGCTGTCGCAAACGAAAATGGTAGACGAAAAAGAGATAGGTACATTACATTGTCAAATATGAAGATTAAATTTATATCGTAATGTAAAATTCTAATTTTTTTGAGAAAACACCCGATTTTAGAAATATATAGTTGGTATCTGTCTATACCTAGTTCTAATTTTCTCGATAGATGTCTCATGCTTAATTTGAGTTGCTAATAGGATATCCAATAAAAATTACTATTATCTAGCCTGCCATATATTTTAAATTTTCGTATGAGGCCCGCTTGAAGATTGTGACCCGGACCTCTGACCTAACCTAACTTAAAACTCGCGCTCTTATAGTATTTTTGAAAATTATTTTAAAAGGAAAGACATTGTGACAAGGCGAGGGTAAGCGCAATAACAGATAAATAACTTTTTTATAAACTCTTCTAAATTATAGTTTCAATATTCATATTTTAACTCTGTTCATCTATTTAAGTCAAAATTCAGTTTAGAAATTCTTATCGTATTATGATAGTCACGACATTTATTTGTAGATAATTAAGTCTAGAAATTATTGTGTGTGCGTACGTGACTATGGATGCCCTTGCCTATGCACCCCATACCCCTAAGATAATCCTGTCCTGGAGATAGCATTTTTGTTTTAAGACAGTCAGTATTAGTTAGCCATGGGATAAACATGGGAGAGTTTTAGTTTGGGGCGACGCTCGTCCACTGTGTTACAGAATGTAACAGTTTTGTTAGTTATGATAGGCTTAGTGTTAATTAATAATAATGTAATCATTTAGTTTAATTGTAAATAAAATTAGTTAGTTAGTAACATCATAAAGTATTTGTTCATGTCCGTAGTGTTCATCAGTGTCAAGTGTAAAAAGTGAAGTGTATGTGTGTTCTTCCATCACACGAAGTCGTGGACGCCAGCCATCCGAGGCGTCCACCAGTCATCAAAGTAGTATCATCAGCCAGTTCCACCCCCCTCGTGTTACAACATGTAGAATGTGGCAATCAAAACTTTTACTATAATATACGTAGTTATTTTAGTAATTATTTTATTAAATTGTTTGTTATCCATGCATATTATTATCATTTTAAGCATTTATATATGTTTACAAGTGCTTAAATAGATCTATTTATATGACTCCAATTATAAGTAGGTACACTTCACTGTTTGAGAATAAAAGGAGCTTTAACATCTACGTCGTAGAATATTAAAAAAAATATTACTACTTAACTCTTACTAAACAATTAAAACTTTCTAGAACTAATTGATCGCTTTCAATAGGGCGCGAGCAGACACGTGACTCGAGCGACTTTGAAGTGCTTGGAATCAGCTGATTTGTGTACGCGTGTCACTTTGACAACAACAGTCACTTTGACAAGACCAATGTTTTTATTTTGATTTTGAACCGTTAAGAAGTTATTATTTTTAATTTCATGTGTTTTATTGTCTTAAAATTGTAGCAGTTCAAAATCAAAATATGTCAAAACATTGGTCTTGTCAAACTGACAATGTTCTTGTGAAAGTGACAAGCGCACACAAATCAGCTGATTAAAAGCACTTCAAGGCCGCTCGAGTCACGTGCCTGCTTGCGCTCTACAGACACTTAGACAATAGATCATTTCAGAAATTTGAGCGACCACTACATTTACTTTTTGAACTAAAAAGTTAGTGCCGTTAAATGTTAAATGGCGGCATTTCAAATTTATACGCGACCCCGGTATTCTGTTTTAAATTTTAGACCTACACAGGTTGTTAATATGAATTTAATATAAGATATAATTTCAATTCTTATTTTACAAATAAAAAATTATTTTACTATGTGAAAAAATTAAGTCCATTCGTCATTCAAGTATAAAAATTGTATTACTATACCTAACCTAACTTTTTATTTTCTAAACCAGACAAAACATTTCAAATGGCAATATTTTGTGGACCAGAAGTTTAGTACCCGTCATAATTATTTGAAAAACAAAATCAACAAAACAAAAATTAAACTGTAAAATTGACAGAACTGTCATATAAACATGGACGGGTATACGGCAATCGGCACTAATGTTTTGTCGCAGTCTAACACTTGGTGCATGCGCTTTGAATTTTTGAAAGGGTCTATTACAATTTGCACGAACGCCTCTAGCGGCAAAGCATAGAACTAATGGTTGCTATGGTTACAACTTCCAAACAAAGAATTGCCACCTCTACACTCCAGCCATGAATGATCTTCAATATCAATAAACAAAAACAGTTGCCCCAGGCACATTTTCTGGCTTTAAACACATTTTTAATAAACACAACAAACAAAACGAATTATAATAGAAAATTAGGTTATAACACTGAATGGCAGATGCAAACAGAGACAGGTATAGTGCTATGGAGAGTGACATAAGACGACGAGGGGAGGTTTGTTTGGAAGCAAGATCTTCTGTCTCTCTTTAGCGTGTGACGTCAATAGGCTACTTGCGTGGTACTGAAAATCTGATATCTATCACTAAATACCTAAAGTAAAGTTGTAAAAATATAAATTTTATTTTAAAAAAATTATTTGTTTTTTAATAAATTAAGAAAGAAGATCTTCTTTGACGTCATTATTTTGAACTGAAGAAAGGGATGCATATTTAAGAATGTAACCTGTAGATGGCGAGCGAGTGCGTTTTAATTTGATTTTGACATTAGTTCATTTTTCTGTCACTGATCTCTTCTTTATTATTTAGAATTTGTTAAGCAGGATTTTAAATTAGCTTATACTCGTAAAAGATTAAAATGACAAACGAAAATATTAACCTCCAAACTATTATTCAAACGTCAAACTGTCAAACGACGATCTGTCATGTTTAAATTACCCGCACATGCTGTTGCTATTGGACGTACAGATGTTATTGCTTTACGATCATTCATTGGTTCGGCGTAATTTTACGTCATACATGGCGGTAATTTAAATATTAAAATTTCATTAATTTTTTTTCTGGCCAATTAATAAAAAATTTGTCAAAAGAAAAAATATGAGTACCAAGTTTTTATCATCTCTTCAAAAATATTAAATAAAAAATGCCACGCAAGTAGCCCATTCTGTGTCTATTTGGATGAAGTTTCATAAAATAAAATAGTGGAGGACATGTTTAAAACAAATTAAGTGTATAAAAAAATACTCATGCATCAATTTAGTAATAAAATTTATTTTATAATATAAATACCTTTTCTTCTTGAAGGAAACAGTGCATTGCTTGTGTAACATCAGTCGCATGAATTGAATTATGATAGGGGTTGGTACTGTGGTAACCTTCTTCAATCAATGCTGCAATAAAAATAATAAACAATATTAAATTACTTATAACATGATTTGAAAGTATAAAAATATTGTAATTACGCGTACATTATATTTTAATTTCAAATTTCAAAGTTTTCAATATATGTTTCAAATAATATTCGGAAAATATTAATTGAAAAAGTTAATAAAACCACGGTATGCTCATTAAAAAATTCATAAACAATTCATACTCAAACAAGGCAAAGTTTATAATGTGCTATGCTAAGCATAAATCAGTTTACGAAAGTTAATTTGTAAATACCAGTCAAATAAAATTTATATTACTACAAACTCAGTCACGGAACGATTTCAACGTACACGCAACCCACAAAACGCGTACGCCGAGTTGGTATCGATATCAGCCACTTGTCAGGTTTGAAATATTTCACTTATAATTTATTACCGACATTGTATATTTTTTATTTCATAATCAAAGTGCCCGCCGATAATTTATATCGTAAAATAGCATTTACATTTGTCACTAAACCTGTTATTGGTCATTAATTTTAATTATGAATTTTTATAATTAATTTTCTACAACAACCATACATGTCGAGAAATGTCATATGTAAATAGATTTTGAAATATTGCAAGATGAATGAATTTATGTAGTTGCTAAGCTGTATAAGGATATATTTTTATTTTTAGAATTCCTAGTATGTATCCGGATTTTACAAGTCTTGGTGTTTATTGCACTTTCTATGTAAGAATGTACGAACGAACACTTTAATACCGATTAAAATGATATAAACAATTGTATATGGTTCTTTAAAATTATGTAATTAGGAATTCCACGATATTTGATGTTTTTATATGTTAATCAATATCCCCTCGCATTTTACTTGTTTCTCTATCACTTTGCACGGGTATAAAATAAGTCGCAAACGTCAAGCAAGTAAATTCGCGGCAATTAAAATCAACATTGCATGCACAGTGACTCAAGGATATGAAGTTAGCAATATTGGGGTCGTGATGTCACAACATTATTATAGTATTTTATGCACCAAGGGCGTTATGTAGATAATAATCTGGCCCGAGGGATAGATTTCGTCCGATCGTAACACTCGTGGTGCATACAAGATTTTATGTTTTACTAGAATTATATGAAACAAGTTTTCATTTATAATTTTGATTACAATATTGCTTAAGCTTTGGCGTTGCTAAGGATGTTGTTCAGGGCCGCGCCGTGCGGGTGGGCAGGTTGTGCCCCGCACAAAGGCGCCTGACTTTGAGGGGCGCCGTTTCAAGACAGTAAAGTAAATAATAGTAAATTTTTATAAAATGCTCTTATTCGTAAAGAAAAAATTACTATAGAACTTACAAATTAACGTGATAGAAGTGAACAATATTTTTTAATTTGTTTGCATTAGAGTTCTAATTACAAGTAAAATAATTATCATATCAATCGGTTCATTATTATTCTAGCATTGTTATATTGAAATATAACTATCAAAATGATGATTACAACAATGAATATATTGATTATAACTCAAGGATATTGATTACAAGAATGAATTCCACGATGAATCCAATATTTAAATACCTATTATCATTTTGCAAAGATTCAATTGCATATACAATTCTGAAATCTGTTGTAAAATTGTTGATTACAACAAACGATTTTGATTTATAACCTATTGATTACAAGAATGAATCTAAGAAAATTTCATCAATATATTAAATCTAGCATTTTTGAAGGAAAAAACGTATAGTTTAAACTTTAATTTGCTAATTTTACATTATGAGAGGAAGGGGCGCTAAAATGTAACATAGCACAAAGGCGCCTAATACCCACGGAGCGGCCCTGATGTTGTTTAATTGTTTTGTTTATTATCAACGTTTATTTATTTTTAAAACATCAACGTTCTATATCGTTGGAGATGATGGAGGGTGAATTTGATGTTTCGGAAGATATTTTAATGACAGCAAAGAAAGCCAATGAAGATTTATTAGTTACGAAATCGTGGGCAATTTACGAAAAAGATAAATAATTTTTGAGGCAATAAATGTTATACATAGTCTTTGTATTAATAAATAATGATGTATATTACATTTTAACGATGTTTGGATTATAATGAGGGCGTTATGAACTATTATGCCCTCATATAATGCCCCAGTTGTTATAGATATGTCTGTATAGGGTGTAACTAAACCATGTAACAAAATTTAAGGGAATATAGTACTGACTAAAATGAATAAAAAAGCTTAATCAACATGGATCCGATCTTCAATAGTTTCCGAAGTATAAGGTAGTAAAATCTGAATTTTTACCTGGTTTACCGCTGCTATCTCAAAAACTATACGAGCTACGATTTCGATTAAATGGGACTTTTTGTTTACCATTCAGAAGTTATCTTAGATATGCTTTTGTTTTTTAAAATAATCAAATAATTGTACTAAGTTAAATGTGGCGACCTTAGCCAATATATAATTTTCAAATAACTTCGAACTATTAGAAATTGAGAAAAAGTGTTTTACATAAAATTTTATTGTTTTATTATTTTCTATTTACTGACATAGACAAAATTTTGTTCGATTATTATCTTTGTCTGTTTTTCTTCGATTTTTTGTTTTTCTCGGAGACAGTTGAAGATCAGACCTATGATGATTAAGCTGTTTTACTCATTTTGGTCAATACTATATACCCTTAAATTTTGTTACACAGGGTTAGTAACACCCTGTATACTCAGTATCCTAGCAATAAACAGTTCATAATACTTTAGTGTCTAGTGAGACATAATAGTTTTTTTGTGTACACTCGTGGTACACACAATATTTTGTGTCCAGCATGCCCAAAAAGTGACATTTTGAGTGCTGGTTTTGCGAGTGGTTCATTTCGTGACACTGTGAACAGGCCGTGCGCCAAAGTAAAAGAGCCGTGCGAAAATCGCACTTAGCGCAGTAGTGCGCAAAAGCCGTGCGGCAAAGTAAAAAGCCGTACGCAAAATCTAATTTTGCGCACTAGTACGCAAAATACGTTCTTTTACCTTGCCGCACGGTCTGTTGAACTGTTAAGAACGAACCACTTTGTGCACGCAAAACAGACAAGAAAAAGATCACTCCGCAGCGCTAAAAAAGTGCATTTTTTACACTTTCAAAAAAGGCAAACTTTATAAACCCATTTTCCTCCTCGCGCACCCCCCGGAACACTCCCAATTTTGCCTAAATATGGCCCAAAAATCTTTTTTTGCCAATATCTGGGTTCTGGATGGTGCTGCGACATATAAGGTCAATATTAAAATTAAAGATAAATAAATTTTCTATCGAAAAATTTATACACATTTTTACGTAATATCAATATCCTACGAGCTACAGGCGGGGGAAGTCGCGTGTCGTATCTAGTCAGCTCCACTATATTGTGTTGCCTTGAAAATTATTGGAAAATGTTTATGTTTTGAAGAACAATAAAACATAATTTTATTCCATAAACAATTTTATCATTATGTATTTCAAATGTCATTGAAGTAGTAGTAGTAGTAGTACTAGCAGTAATATTATGTATGTTTTTAAAATTGTTTTCCACTACTCCTATATTTTTAAAATAATAATAATATTACCAGTAATAAATTGTTACTGATAAATAACCTCGCAATAATTTGAATATGAGTATGATAAATAATATGAAATACATATTTAGATACTTTATTTTTGATTAAGAATATGTAGAAAATATATTGAAAAGTCGTTTCTAGTTGTTACTTTAAACGTATATTTATATAGGTACTTATACAAATTACGGGCACTGTTCTATTTAATTAAGAGAAACAAAATATAATGAAGAAAAACAGCCAGTAAATATGTGAAAATATTCTATTATACATATGAAAACATTATTAGCAGTTTGTTGTGCAAAATGTTTGTAAACCAATTAAAAAGACAATAATGTTTAGATATTCAACAATTGTTGAAGACACGTTTTGCAGTTCTTTTAAAATGTGATATCACTATAATTATAGTAGTGTGGGTATTGTTTTTATTATTTAATAGCATTTTTCTATTGAAGATAAATGTGAATATTTCAGCCTTTGGCTATTAATACTAATCGGAACATTGGGATTTACATACATATTTACATTTTATGATGTATTATACATTTAGATCTGTTCGTTTCACTACTTTGCGTCTAAGATTTCTGCCACGTCCATTTAAAGTGTATGGTCGCGACAGTAAACTGTACATGCAAAGTAGCGATACGAACAGACCTTCTATTATATTTTATTTAAAAGATTTATGCTATTTATATATTTTATAAAAAAATTATAGATTCTGTGTTATTGGCTTGTTTCAGTGATGATGGAATATTAGGAATGTTGTTGCATATATATATATATATATATATATATATATATATATATATATATATATATATATATATATATATATATATATAAATATTTAAATACTGTACATATTTAAGTTTTTTTTTGTTACTGTACCCAATAATTAGTTTATGTCTATAAACTAAATGTTGGTTTCATATGGGAAATTAATATTTCTCAGATAACGTTAGTTTGATTGTTTCCTGCACAAAACACTAATACTAACATCTAAACTGCCGCTAACGCAAAGTGACTGTAACACCCCCAAACCCAAACATGGATTGGCCACAGTAAAAGTATCACGTGTGAGCCTGGTATCCATAACCTCTTTTAATTTTACATGCAACCAGCATTACATATATTTAAGGCGAACAGCTGCTCAAGTGGCTTAAGAGAGATCAGCTAGCAGAGTGCTTCCCAAACTTTTCATATAGGGGGCCGGTATGATTTGCACCACCTTTTCACGATCTATTTGGGCCCCGATTAATTATACCTTTTTGGGACAATAGCATTTTGTATTATTTTTTTATACTCCAGTGATATACGCATTTGATTATTTCTAGAACTAGAACATTCACCAAAACGATTAATTTTAGATACTATGACACTAATACCCGGTTTTACAAACAAAAGTTAATATTTAATTCGGGTTGAAACGCGTAGTCAGGAAAATTTCAAAATCTGTTTCACAAAGAAGAGTTAAATTTACCCTGAGTTAATTTCTGAGTTCAGGTAACTTGTTCATAGGCTCGAGTTAAAATTTAATTTAAATTTAGGGACAAAATAAACAAATCAGTAATCAACACGCAGTTTTTCAGTCACGGTTTAAACCATAAATTTTGTATAAGTTCAGGTTCACGGTTTATGTTGTTTTCCGCCTGGGTTAAACGCTGACCACATTATAAGTTTAGTTTAAATTCAATTATAGACTACGTTTATCTCGACAATTCAAGCGGCTTCAAGTATATTAGTGACTTGAAATATCCTATTGGTTTATTCCAGAGGATTGAAAATAGGATTGAGTTTTTTTCGATCTTCTTCAAATTCATATCGACTAAAGAAGATATTTAAATACTACATTATGCAGACAGACAGGGAGAAGTATATGATCTAATTTCATGCAAAATTTAAAAATTGTTATTTTGTTATTTGCTCTCTCTTTCAAAAACATTAAAAAATGTTTGTCTCTTCACCAGTCTAAATATTTTGCTTTTGGACAATTTTACTAAGTTTTATGTGGCGATTTTTATAAAATGAGGTAAAATGCAAACAACCAACAACTGATATGAATTTAGTAACACATATTGCAGATATGTGCAGGCGTAGTTACACTATTTGAAGCTTCACTGTTTATTTCGACAGAAGTCAAGCCGCTTCATAAGTTCAAGCCTGTTATTTTACAGGCTTGACTTGACATTGCCAAGCGGCTTGAAATATTAATCTCGATCGTTTATTTCGTAGTTTGAAAAGGGATTTACTAAATTCAAGCGGCTTCATACGTCGAGATAAACGTAGTCAATGACATTATAAACAAAAAAAATAGTTCAGGTTCAAGTTCAATGAAGCTGATATTTAAACAGTCTATCAAAAATCCGGCATTTTAGAAATGCGTATCTGCGAAAATATTAGGTTTTTATGCTCAATAAAGATGCATTCACATAAGTGATTAGTTTTAATGGGTCGATTCTATTCATATCTGTAAATCTTACAGATCTGTAAACTTGTAAATAATGAACAAAATCGCAGCGAAACCTGCTACTCTTATGTATAATTTTATATTAATCAACCAAAATAGATGCGTTTCTGATAAGTTTTTACAGATTTACAGATATGTAAGACTTACAGATGTGAACAGAATCGACCCATAAGTTTTAGACTATATCAACATAGCTTTCTCATAACAAGATTTTAAATAGTTTTAGTAACTAGATCTATGTGAAATTTAGCAGATAGTCAATTAAATTTAAAATATATAGATATTCTCTTTGTTCCTGAAACGATTTACTGCTGCAAATGTCACCATTTTATTTTACTGCTAAGTCATTCTCAATCATATTAAACTAGAAATAAATTGTAAAAACTTTGGTTCGTATTCTCACCTCTTTGAAGTAGCGTTAATTCCGAAAAATCGTAACTTTAACTGTCAACTATAATGTTAAAAATTAGAGAAATAAAAATAAATTAAATTGTAAATAGTACTTATTTTAAATATTATAGGTTTCATTTACAAAAATATGAAACATATTCTTGTCTATAAATAAAATTAAAAATATCAAAATAGCGCTACTTCGGAAGTAGCGCTACTCCAAGAGGTGAGAATACGGGCCTTTGTGGTTATGTATATTATTGACATATCAGTAAAGAGAGATAACTATATAACTGTATTTAATTCTATGCATGTTGCTACTGGTTTATTCTTAAACATAAAAAATATAGACATAAACCTAAACTTTGAAGTTTGCAAACTTTAGTTTTAAATGTTCATAGCAATTGGGAAGTGTGATTGCTCTACGTAATCATAATTATAAACCTTAAAATAAATAGCTTATGTGGATGCAAAGCATTTTGTTTGATTGAGAGAAATGGTACATTAAACTTACTAAAAAGTTTCCAGACCCGGACAACATCCAAGTTAAACTCTTCCAGGAGGCCATACCAATGGAAGAGATGCACACAGAGCACAGGCAGACTCCTTCCCCCTGCACAAGTCTCGAGAGCAAAGGCGTTAAAGCCCCACCGGCCACACCGGTCGAGTATCCGGGACACCTGGCCATGCTGTACGTCGTCCAGGAGAGCTCCGTGTTGTTGTATAGCTCGAGTCGAAAGGCGCTTACGTCGACGCTTGTGCATGGTTAGAAACCGGCCCGTGGGTGCTGCCCGGCCCGAGGTGATCTGCGAGTCCAGCAGGAGCCAGTCTGAGGGGGTTAGGGCTGGTAACGAAGGTGGGGATGCTGGGCCTGAAAAATAAGATAACTATTGTAAGCACTCTATAAACAAAGTCGCTTATCTAAACATCGTGTGGGTCTCAAACAAAAACGCATTCATTGGAAATCCTGAGCAAGAATTTCTCTGAATAGAGATTTGAGACACTCGATTGCAAGAATACCTAAATACACACTTACAGAATTCTCTCACGCAAGAGAGAAATAAGACTTGATACAAACAAACCCCCTCCAGTTGTCTTTTCCATTTGTCATTCAGAGATATAACCTAGCTTTCTATTTCGAATTGTTTTATTGTATTAAAATTAGTCTAAAATCAAAAGCAACTAATATATTGGGAGGCTCTGGGTTCGAATCCCAGCGAGGTCCATGAATTTTTCACAATTCTACGTTTTAAACATTTAGGTTGGATCTCAAATAATTATTCTACGTGTGTGTGACGGCTTAAAGTTCACAATAATATAATATTTACTGCGCAATGTTAGCGTTGAGTATTTATCTCTCAAATTGTGAGAGTGTACTCGTTACGAATTGTGAAAAGGCTTGTGAAAGATTCATAGACTTCAACGGGAACTCGTGGCTCAATTGGTAGAGCGCCCGGCTAGAGATTGGGAGGCTCTGGGTTCGAATCCCAGCGAGGTCCATAAATTTTTCACAATTCTTTCTTCATTTAAATAAATTTGTCCTGGATCCTATAGCCCATTTCTACGATTTAAACATTTAGGTTGGATCTCAAATAATTATTCTAATATAATTATTGTTAATAATTATCAAATGCTATTTACAACGTTTACACCGTTGAATTTGTACTGTGAATGGTAGATAACAGTTCTTTGTTTGTATTGCCGTAACCATAGCGACCACTACTTCTAAGCAATGCTTTGTGTAAATTGCACTTGTAATAATAAATAAAATAAATAAATATAAATATATCATAACGGCATAATACCCATTGCTGGGTGTGCCAATCTGCTTTGTACGCAAATATCGGTAATAATGACGACATATTTGTACCGTGCGGGCGTTTACCAATAATAATAATATTAATAATAATATTAATAATAATAAATTAATTAATTAATTGTAATCAACCCATATCAATCATTGTGAAATAATACATAAATCTGTTTACGTTGAAGTTGAAACCACTTATTTTTATTAAAAGTAATTCTAACTCTAAATACTAAAGTAGTTGATTATTAAAATTGAAATAATGGTCTGTATAGTGCGCGGAACGATAATTCGTTTTGAGTTGACGACTTCTTAATTTAGGGGCTAAGCCTGGGCCTCAATTTTGCAACTTTAAATTTTATTGGATTTCAAATTCTACTAGGGGAAAAATAATTAATAAAAGTATGATTATAATCCAACTATGCAAACTAGACGTACACAAAGAAATGTCAAGCAGCATAAACGTTAGAAATTCTACTGCTCCAGACCAGTAGAGTTTGAAATTTACTCTGAGAAAGAGTGGAGAAAATATCAATTCTAGTAGAATTACAAAATCATGGCCAGTACACTTCTAACAAAGATGCGCATAAGTTGATTTTTAATATTTTATAAATATTAATCATTTGTAGTGATTCGATTTTAAAATACAAATACTTACATTCTGCGACTAAATCGCTAAACAGGTTTTATTTTTTAAATTCTACACCTAAATCAGTACATATTTCATATTTTATATTTTACGTTTTTGTAAACTGTAAAATCAAATTTCTGATAGTACGAAACGATATGCATTTATTTGTAATATTGTTTCCATTCCAAGGCTATCACTACAAACGAGCAATATGTATGTACATATTTATAAAATTTCAAATTCGATTTTACAGGTTACTAACCGTGCAAAATAGAATCTGTTCGATGAGTTAGTGTTGGAATCAAATTACTTTTAAATTGAAACATTATGTCTAAATTTACTTTGGAAGTTTTGCGCAATAAAAAAAATGATTTCACATGTTAAACGCCTATGTCATGGCCCGCTTTTTAATTAACACAGGTCAATAATCGATTAGTAAAAAGAAAAGTTTTAGTAAACAAAAAGTAATTTAACAAAAACAGAAACTTTTTGGTCGACGTTATATTAACTGATTTAACTGTTAAAAACCTCGTAAATGTAAAATAGACTCATTTGTCTGTTTTGAAAGTCAATGTGCAATATGCAAATGTTGAAATAGCGAGAACATTTTATAATGCATATATGATCCATTCTATTTTCCACTACATTTGTAAGATTAGAATCTTTACGATGTAGTTTTCTTATAATGTATATTCTCGCAAATTTAAAGAAATGCTGTCATAAATTGTTCAACAGTAAAATATTAAATATTTATAACCCAGAAATGAATTTTGAAAAATTGAAGAAATTTCAGAAAACTAATGTATGTTTGTTAGTTAAAGTTTAAAGATCTTATACAGATGTTATAAATGTTTGCATAGAATATTACCATTGTATGAACATAGCACACATTATATTTTAAATATATACGTCTAGATAAAAGTCGATATGACATTGACCTAATAATAGTATTTCATAACACTATGATTCAAAACTGACATTTGATTACTATTTATTGAATTGAAGAATTTAGTAAATATATGAGTATCTTTTAAATATAATTTCAAACAGATATTAAAATCATTCAACAACAATAAGTTGTAGAACTCTTAAAAAATGATTCACATAAATAAAAATGGAATGGAAATCCGTAGAGAATAGGGATTCATTATTACATCATTATTCAGGATGACATTGGTAGAAAATGCCAAATTTCAGGAGTGTACCTAAACTGCAGTTGTAAAAGAATTTTTATTATTTTATTTGTTTAATAAATTTTCAAAGATGTATCCATGGATCTCCACTCATTTCCTAGTCCGGCGTGTTTCTTTCCCGTACATAGGCGAAGTTAGACTATAAAATTAGGGGGTGCTAAAGTCCCTTACCTTAAAATGAAAAAAAAAGTTGATTTACAAAATAAAAAAGTATTTATTTAAATAATTTATAAACAAACACAAAAAATATTATTTAAAGTAAAAAAATAGTTAAGATATGTGTTAAAAGTGACATTTTATTTTGTGAAAAGGAAATTTGGAACACGTCGCGAAGCTAATTTTCTGTTTCCATTCACAAGAATAAATTGTTACAAAATATCTTAGGTATTATTTATTATTATTATTATTATTTTGCAAGGTCATTTTCAATATTTAATACTTATCTAACCTATTACTAAATTATAACTTTTTTGTGTCATAGTAGTGCTCAGTCAGGTTTTAATTCTCCACATAACAGAGAATAATCTTTCGCAAGTTTCTGTGTATATAGGTAGAATGAGTGTGATTAAGTACACTTCTAATCTTATTTGATTTTTGACTGCTCATCATGTTCTTTAGAATAGTAATGTCAGCTTTCAAAATATCTTTATTTATTGCAAAAGTGGTATAATGATCTATATCCACGGCTATTGCTAGTTCTTGGCTTTTTAGGGAAAATCGCATCAATTATATGGTAGTAAAGTAAATATTAATTCGGAAAGAATCATCATCAAGAATTATCAGCACGAGTATGTAAGTCAGTATCATGTGAACTAGATCCAATTATTGATGCAACCAAATAATCTTTAAGTAATTTTGACTCGCTTTTTTTATTTTTGTAGTTTTAATAGGTTCAATTTCAATATTGTTATTTTTTGAAGCAATTTCAATAACTCTCCGCGAGTACAGAATGGCATAGTCAGTTCGCTTTTCTTCTAATATATGTTTATTACATCATTAATGATAGTTAAATTCCCTTCTTTGCTTTGAAGGTTCTTCCTTAATATGGTGATAATACTTAATATAACAATTAAAATGAATAGATGTGTCTAAAATGAAATTTTTAAAATTTATAGAAATTTTGTTTGGGGGTGCTAAACACCCCCAAGTACCCCCCTAACTACGCCTATGTTTCCCGAGTTCACCTTGTTCCTTGTTCCCTATGTGAGCAGCAACTTCGCAACATTCAAAGTATAGTTAATATGTTCATCTCGATTAATCGATTATTTACTTCTATTTTATGCACCTCGCTTTTCAACCAGTCCCACAAACCAAGTTCTAATAGACCGGAGACTAGTGCTATGTGAAAAGATTATCATGGTATTCCAAATACTGACCCTTGGTACTCACTTTAAATACCCTGGCGAACGATTTGCTGTCTTCCCCCGAAAAAAGACGATCTACCAAGCTGTAGGTCATAGACCCACAACTTTTTTTTAAAAAATGATACTTTAGAATCTAGGTATTTTCTGTATGGGATATGGGACCTGCATAAAATGACATTATGTACATGTAAGTGGTAGCTGATAATAAATACCAGCCATTTCCAATTGTTGCAGAGGGCGCTAAAGCCTTTTATTGCTGTGAATTTTACCTATCTGAAATTGTCCATGCCATTCCATTCGGGCTTTAGTCAACGAACAATTTTTACGCTAAAAGATAAAAAAATGTAGGTCCGATATAGAATACTTAGATTCTAAAATATTATATTTACCTTCCGTCATACCTTTAGGTAAAAGGAAGGTATTGATTTCGGTCAAAAAATCGATGTTGAGTTTTTAATGAATAAGCACGTTTTAGAGTCCCTAGAATACGATTTTACTATTTTTGCGATGATGTCTGTGTATATGTGTGTGTGGCGATTTTTTCTCCGTCGATAACTCCTACATTACAATTCTAAAAATTATAATTCTTTCGCAATCCTCTTCGTTACATCTATATGAAGAGCTGATTAGATTTTGGTTATAATTGATCGACCGGAAGTACCCTCATTTGAAAAAAAAATAAATTTCATAAAGCAGCCAGCTATGCAATAAAACTGGAAACAGCTAATATAAATAAAAAATTCTGATATACATGATATGTTTGTGTTATAGTTTTACTGCATATATGGGATTAATTCTAAGAAACTTTCTGTATGGAATATGTACAAAATACATAGAACTGAGGGAAGGTAATGTACTGAAAATATAGTTTTTCGCAAAAAACTGTATGTATGGAATTTTTATAAAATACATAGAACTGGCGGATTTTTTTAAACAAATTTAGGTCACGTCCCACGATGACCTACAGCTGGGTAGATGACTTTTTTCCGGGGAAGAGGGAAGACAGCAAATCGTTGTACAGGGTTATTTAATGTGAGCACCTAGGGTAAGTAGTATTTGGTATACCATGATACATTTTTCTTGTAGCACCGCGGTCTATAATGGAGCGAATTAATGTAGCATTGTTTATTATTTTTAAATCATCAATCTTGCTATAAATAATGAATGACAGATTATTACATGACAATTCAAATGTGCATTGAACTTATCTTTTAATACACTGGAAAACAAATAAAAATCGGGTTATATCTTTGACACAGACAAACAGCAAGCTTGCTGTTTGTCTGTGCTTTTGTGTAGAGTTTTTAATAGTCATATATTTATGAAGTTTGGCACTTTTTTTATGACAGCTTGCATATTGAACCTTCATGTTCTAGCAATGCACATGCATAAAATACAATTAAATTCATCTAAAAAGAAAACATAGCATTACGATTATGTCAGTAACAATGTTTATAATACAATGTTTATCAAGAACTTACTGATATTTAAAAATACAAAACATTGCAAATAGATATATGTTATGTACTCTGTGACAAGGCGAGGGTAAGAGCAATAATAGATAAATAACTTTTTATAAACTTTTCGAAATGTTAGTTCAATAATCGTATTTTAACTCTGTTTATCTATTTAAGTCAAAAATTAGTTTAGAAGTTCTTTTCGTATTATGATAGTCACGACATTTATTTGTTTGTTGATCATTAGGTTTAGAAATTATTGTGTATACGTGCGTGACTTTGAATGCCCTAGCCTATGCACCCTGTACCCCTAAGATAATCCTGTATTGAAGATAGCGTTTTTTGACAGTCGACTTTAATTACTCTTGGAGTAAACATGGGAGAGTCGAATTTAGATACTCATGGACTAAACATGTAAGAGTCTAGGTGAGATCGTCGCGTCGGAAAGACTTTAGTTGACGGAATGTAGTGTTTTAGGTTTGGGGCACGTGTTAAACGCTTGCCCGCTGGGTTACGGAATGTAACATATTAGTAATGGCTTAGTTATGTTAGGATTAGTGTAATTATTAATAAAGTTTAGTTATTAAAAACCAAGTAGTGTCCATGTCCGTAAATTCTGGGTTCGTAAATATCAGTAGTGTTCATGTCAGAATGTAAGTGTTCATCAGTGAAAGTGTAAGTGTATGTGTGTTCTTTCTTCTCACGAAATTCATTATCACCAGTAAGAGTCAGTGTATCATCGTTGGAGTAAGCAGTAGTTAAGAAGTAGTAGTAATCATCATTCAGTAGCATCATCTAGATCGTCCGCACCCTCTCGTGTTACAACTCATATATGTACGGTACCTACTACACCACTACAAGCAAGAGGAGAAATCTGCATTTGAAAGTGCACGTACACTTGAATCATTGTTTAAATATAAACTATACATAAACGTAGCAAGGAGTAAATCTATATCGTCCGGAAGGATAAAGAATGCATGTGAATTTCCGGATAAGCAGTGGCGGCTCGTTGGAGGAAGCAAAGTTTCCTATAAGAAACGGATATTCATATTTCATTATATTTTTACTATTTAATTTTAAAAATATTTTTAACTATCAGCCTTAGACTATAAGGAAACTGAATTAATAAAATAAATGTGTAGGATTTACACAATTGTCATGCCTGTAGCATATAAATATTAACAATCGCCTGAAAGCTTCCGCTGGAACGGTTTCTAGTTTTTGTTTCTGAAATTGAACTTTAAGGAATTAAAAATAAGAATTTATTAGGTAATTAATTGTTAATGCTAATGTTTTGATATTAAAAGTAATAAAAAAGTAAGCGGACGTAATAGCCACAGCAGTTGTGCGGCTGTATCCTTAAAGCCAAACAACAACAACAACAACATAAAAGTAAAATACATAAATGAAAACTATCGTTTTTTTTTTCAGAAAATAATTATAAAATATTTTATCAAAACAACACAAACTTTTTGATTTTACAAAATTTAACCTGCATTCAAAAGTATCAGAACTACAGGTGACGTAATGAATGGAAGACTTATTGCTAACCAGTGCCGTAACTAGCAATTCATGTGCCTTGTGCAAGATTTCGCTTTTAATCGGAGAATCAACAGGATGTCAAAAAAGATGTGAATGACAGTATTTTATATATCTAGTGACTTTAATAGAAAGAGTATGTCACGACCGCGTAGCAGCATGACAGTAAACTTTAAAATTTGAAAATACAATTTTTTGGGGAATCTTTTCAGGCCTGTGCCTTTGTACTTGTTGAATCTGCCTAGTTATGGCACTGTTGTTAACTATTTTTCAGAAAAAAACTATACGTGATTTTAACAAAAAAACACATTAAATTACAACAAAGGGAATCTGAATATAACAAAGAAAATGACTGGTTGGTGACACAAAATGGTGTTTATATTGTTCATGTATTTGCGTTGTTATTTATTATTATTTCTTTAAACTTACGAAATATATGTATTCAATAGTATAAAGATTTCACTATATTAGTTTATCTGCTTAGTTGGATTACCTTAGCGAAATTTAATTACATACCTATTCAGTGAGACTGATTTTGGTTGCAGAGTCTAGAAAACTTTTTTATTATTAATATGAAAAAAAAATTCTTTATAATTTTTTTGGATGTCTTGAAACTATTAAAAATGTGTAGATATAATTTCTGTTATGTACATGCTAGCCACAATGTCAGTGTTTCTATTTATCAGTTTCAAGTACCTACCTATACGTTTAATTTAAGAAGTAGGTATATATAAAAAAGTTATTTAGTGAAGTTGATTAGAATTTTCATCTGTTTCCTTTCGACTAAATTCTAAATTTGAATATTTAGTTGGGTACAAGAAAATTAAAAATGTTACTTGGAATAAGTAATGACTTAAAAGCTTATTTTAAATTTAGAATAGTACACAGATTATCAATTAAAACCTATGTATTTCATCATTTTACATAAAAAAATAACAAAGCAAATAGGCACAAAGGAACAGGAACAATACAATAACAATAATTCTATAAACACGGTTTTTTCTTCCGTTTCTTTCTTTATTGTAATTAGATTTTCTTTGTTGTAATTTACTCGTAGTATGTTTTTTGTTAACCTTTTTATCTCCATAAGTAAATAATTGATAATTGTGTAAAATTTTATATTTAAAATAAGATTTTAATAATAATTATTTACAGCATTTTAAGTAACTTTAAAAAAATCTTTTGTTTTACTAAATGTTCAAACTTAAATAGGGGATTCCACCATTTTTATTTATAATTTCATCAGAAAGTAAACTAAGACTATTGTTTGAAAATATAGATGTGACTTCACGAATAAGTTTTTATATAAAATTGTTTTCTTCATGGATCTAAAATGTTTTTGAAATGTATGCTATTTTTAAATTATAGGTATTTATAAAAAACAAATTAATATTATAACACTGTACAAGTCTACATGCTTTATAATTGCAATTGTATCAAAATTATTAAGTTTAATTTAATTATTATAAATAGTTTGGTATGCTGAAAATAGAAACATCGACATTCTGACCAGCCAGTATATTTTAGAAATGTAATATTTGCATTTTTAGTAGATTGAAAACATCTAAATATTTTTTTAACCAGTAAAATTATCTGCCAGGTCAGGTAATAAAAAAAGTTTTCCGTATGTTCCAAACAAAATTAATTACATTAGCTTTGAACAATAGGTTTTTAATTTTTCTGTACCATGTATTATTCAAACAGTTTAAATAGGAAATAGAATTATTGTTGGCTACACCAGTCAGTTTCGTTATTGCAAGATATAAATACTTATTTTATGTATCTAAGCTGTGTTTACGGTAGTATTTGTATACCTATTTGAATTATTTATTTATACAAAACAAAGTACACACTATAGACAATTTGATTGTCCGTCAGACTACAACTGATAACCACTCCTACTGTACAATATATTATCGTTTTAATCGTACCTACATATCGTAGCATGTAAAATACAAATGGAAATATAAATGACGTAAATCTTAGCATACAATATATTAAGCCATGGATCTAAATTGACATTTCATGGGTACTTAAGATTTATGTGGACAAGAAAAGATAACACGTTACAAACAACATAAAAAATAAGTTTTCTTGAATTTATTCAATTACCATATTAAAAAATATTACTGTCTAGCTCAAAGTATAATTATTTAGCGATAAAAATATCTTGATTCTTAATTATTTACAAAATAATTACAAGAATAAAACCCACGCGAGTTTTTTGTTTTGAAAGAAAAGAGTAAAGTATTTAAGTCGTAATGAAGAAAATTACCTTGTAAGACATTTAAATTCGGCATTGAGAAGTTTGATAAAATAATCACAATCAGCAAATTATTTTCAGACAAAGATAAAATTTTCATTAATCTCAATTCGGTACCAAATTAAGTTTAAATTCCATATTATTGATTAAACGGTATACCCAGTACCAATGAGTTTAAATTCCGTATTATTGACAAGAAAGGTATTCCCAGTATCTAATTGTTTTTTTATTAAACAAGAATTATCGTTCCTTCTAACAAACAATTTTTATCCAACATCTATTTTTAAAATGATGCTTTATCTATTTACCTACTAAAGCAAAAGCAACATTAATGATGACGATGTTTATTTTTTAAAAATATATAGTGACAAAAGATATACCGAGGAAAATACATGTCCAATCCACATCGATCAACAAAATCTGCGTTGATAACGCGGAAAATGAATACCTAAGAAAATTCATTGTCGATGCCGATGCCTTGTGGCGCCTGGGCAAGTTTCAAAACGGCGCCTTTTAATTAAAAAAAAAACTCATATTGTTATTGATTAACAATAGACCAAAAAAGTTAGGTTACAATTTGCATTTGGCGCGAGTTCATAGTTTGAATTCCCTAGTAAAGGTTTCATATAGGAGTTTAATTTTACAGACAAAAAAAGATATTTTAAAAAAAGAAATTAAGCAGCTCTTGCTAAGAATTCGATAGTTTGTTTATTCAGTAGATTGCAACAGTTTAAACCTGTAGAAAAGGTAAAGTAAGAAAATTATTATAAATTAAAATGCTTGGTGCAAGCAAGGATACCGTATGTCGTTGACCCACCAGTAAATAGGACAGCACAATAGAAGATGAAGCATGCACGAACAAACTAAGAAATACGTTCAATGAATTTTGTAGCGTTATATTATTATTTAAATAATTATAAACTGTGCAGAGTTCATGTGAATATTATTGTACGAATCTGGAGATAAAGGATCGGTCTAGATGCTACATATAATGCTTTGCATAAGAAATTTACTTTTATGAGATTTTTGGGCCTTTAAAGTTGAGCAAAAATTTCCTTGGTAAGAAATACACGGGGATTGAAATTATGTTCTTAGCGTTATGAACTGAGTTTGAATTTCGATCCTAAGTTTGACCGTTACACTTTTCTGGTCTATAAAAGCAAGAACGAAAATTGTATTGAGCAAAAAAATAAATCTCATCTACTTATATTTTCATGTGACCCATCCCAATATTTTGAAATACCATATTCAAATTAATATGGCAACGGGTGTAAGAGAAAAATTATGGCTTAATTAACATGAAATTTTTATGTATATCAAAATATATTTAATATTTAAATATAAAAAGTCATTGAACATCAAGTTCTTGTGTTTCTTTTTCGAAAATAATTCTTGATAATTTTCATTTTCGAAAAACTATGTTCAGCTTTTTACTGCTGCTAGTTACCGGAAATATTAAAAGTATTCTAAAAGCTATAACAACGTTTGGTAATATAATCGTACCTACATTGAAAATCATATTTACAAATAAAATTCAATTTTTCTTGTGCATTTTTTAGTACCTTTGATAAAATTAGACAAATATTTATTAGTTCCTCATTGAGATCAATTGCAGATATATCGGCTCATTGTCATCGTTAAACATTAACTGTAAATTGTTTAAAATTTAAATCATCTAAAGAATTAATAGGTACACTGTTTAAAATTGAAAAATTCTTTTTCAATTTTTATCTCTTGTACTTCGTACGTTATCGCTACAAAAAAGGTAAACGATGTTAGAATGCTCAGTGGCAAATGAAGAATCGGTTGTAATGATATTTAATATAATTTTATAAATGGTATAAGTGTATTAAATTATTAAGAAATTTTTCAGCTGTTTATTAAATTTTTATATTTGTAGTATGTCATCGGATCAGCCCTGTTAATTTAATTGTTCAAAGAAGTAGAATATTTACTTTTTTCTACTCTCATTATTAAAATGTGACTTAACATTTAACTGGTTTCCGGAGCCGCATCGGCACGAAGTGCCTAGTATTTCATTAAGGCTCCTCGTCAGTAATGTACCATTTTCCTGACTCTTATGTAAATAACTATTATTTACCTATACAGGGTGGTGACTTGGACCACGCAGCATAGGGGTTTCAATGGTAAAATCTTTCCCCTAATTATTTTAGAGCAAAATTGTATTTAGATTTTCGTTAAAGAAAAAAATACTGAATCCGAATATGCTATTGTTTATAATTTTTCAATTTCTGGAACCTTAAAAATAATCGAAAACAATAATAACATTTTTGCAAAAATCATTGATGCAATGGAACAAAAATTTAAACAAAAGCGCAAACATCTGTCATAGATTCTTGACGTTTAAACTTATTTTCGAAACGAGGAAAATGAAAACACCTTTATTGTAGTTGATGACAACAATGGAATACTTGATTACAACAATGTAATTTGATGAGAACGATATTTAAGATTTCTTTAAGTAGTGACTATGAGTACGACCCGTAACTTATTTAAATTAAAAGACATAAAATGTATTGGGAAAAAGGATTATTTTACTATCACAAACACATGAATTTATAATATAAAATAACATATCACAGCAAATGTTCAAACAAACCACCATTTACCATTAAACAATGCCCCAATCTGTTGTAAAATTCTTGTCTGATATTTGCTAATTGTTCTTGTGAAATTTGTTTAAATTTTTGTTCCATGGCATCAATGATTTTTGTAAAAATATTATTGTTTTCGACTATTTTTACGGTTCCGGAAATTGAAAAATTATAACAAATCATATTCGGTTGCAGTATTTTTTTCTGTAGCAAAAACTTAAATACAATTTTGCTCTAAAATAATTAGGGGAGCAAATAACTTAACATTAAGATTTTACCATTGAAACTCCTATGCTGCGTCGTCGAAGTCACCATCCTGTATGTTTATTTAGGGCATACGAGCTCTAAAAAATATCAATAAAACTAATTAATTAATCATTGTTTTAATCACTAAACTTTTTTATGATCAAAATTTAATGTGACAAAATATCCGTTTAATAAGATTGTTCGTAAATCCTCCTTAATAAAACTGTTATCTTTGCTGTAAATAATTTTACAGCCGTCTAAAACGGATTTAATAGAGAACTGAAAACTTTAAATTAAAACCATATACAGGCTATTCCGCGGCTCGACCGACAAACTTATACCATATATTCCGGGGGTCATTACGATCTAAAAATGTTATATGACCTATAGGTGAATTCCTCTTTGTTTCGGAGATATCGAAGGAATTAAAAAAATGATAATTGAGTCAGCCTTCACGAATGAACGTATGTTTGACAAATGAATGATTTTTGTGTAATTCTCACATCTGGACGGATCAAAACCCACACGAAACAATCGTGGTTAACACATCAACATCGTTTTTCCGTCAACGTGTGGTGCGGCTTGTTAAATAATCATCTTATTGGGCCTCATTTTATTGAAGGACGTCTGGAAGTTCGTCTTGGCATGTGGTTCCAGCAAGATGGAGCAGCACCATATTTTGAGAGACAAGTGACGGTGTTTCTTAATGAAAATTTTCGGGAAAGGTGGATAGGACGAGATGGTCCTGTACATTGGCAAGCTCGGTTACTTGACTTGTCGCCTTTAGATTTTTTTCTGCGGGGTTGCCTCAAATCTCGTTTGTATAATGGTAAACCAAATAAACGCGAAGAGTTGACTGAGCGTATAGTTGAAGCTACTAATTCTCTAAAGAATGAATTAGCAGTATGCATTATATGACTCGAAGGATAGCTGTATGTTTAGAAAATGGCGGTTCTCATTTTGAACAGTTGCTGTAATTTTGTGTTAATTAGCTATCCATTGATGAATAAATTTTCTTTTATCATTTTTTTTAATTCCTTCGATATTTCCGAAATAAAGAGGAATTCACCTATAGGTCATATAACATTTTTTGATCGTAATGGCCCTGGGAATATATGGTATAAGTTTGTCGGTCGAGGCGCGCAACACCCTGTATAAGAAGATTGAAGTTTATATTCCACACGAAATGTAACCAAAAATAACCAAGTTTAATTAAATGAGAATTCATTATAATTTAAAGGTACCTTACCATAATATCCTAGTAAAAAGTTTTATGTTAAAACGACGAATTTCTATTTCATACTTCATAAAGAAGTTACAGGAATTCATATATTAAAACAAAGTTTAATACTCTAGTAAAATTCGTACTCATTTCAATTTTTAGTGTTTAAACATAATAATTTTGACATTAAGCTACAGTGTAATCTTTTCTCACAGAGATAAAGCTCGTAAAACGCTTACAAAGTTTTTGAATGCATTTTCCCGCTCTTCAAATGTTAAAACAACTTTTATTAGATTTTATTCTTTAATGTCAATTAAAATGTGTGAAAACTGGTGTTGTACTTGTAAGAAATTACAATGGTAAAAGAGATTTCTTGAGAAAAAGTTTCACAACTTTGAAAACAAGTTGGCACGGGTTAATGAACTTTGCATTCTGATTTTGCTGGATTTAATTAATATTCAGTTAACGAATTTATCTTTATTACAAAGTTTTCATTTTGACGTGTTAATTACTAAAAAGTCTTATTTCCATAAATTTAATAAAAATTTAACATTTCTTTAAATGTAAAAAAAAATTAGAAAGTAGAATTCTAACTCAATTACAACAACAGTTGTATGAATTTCTAGTTGAATTTAGAAAGTTATTGATGCTCTACAATTATTTGTTTTATTACTTTATTTTATTATGTGTTTAACGAGGTGTTTAACGTCTGTAAAACTTTAACCTCTTTTCTTATCATGTTGTAGTTTATTCGACGTATTTGGAGTTCTATTTTAATCCATAAAGAAATTTAAATAGAAATCGAACAAAACTATCACTTTCTTTGCTAAAATTAGAAAGGTGATTTAAAATTTTATAACGTGAAATTCATTACATAAAGTTATAATAAATTTCCTTGGTTGATAACAGGAAATTTTCAAGGGAAAAATGTAAATTCCATTTAAAAATCTTTTCCTTATTTGTATAATTTTGTTTTTAATTAATTTGACATACCTATGTATAGTACTCGACAACATATTTGGGAATTGGATTTACTCATCGCCTACTACACCAAGCGTATCATAAACAACAGATTATCTCTAAATATATGGAACAGAAATGCAGAGATTGATTAAAAAAATATATATTTAAATTACAACTGACGAAAAATATATATTAAAAGTCTATTTGTAGTTGTTCTGTCGGTAAATTTAAAAATAAATAGAGACTAATTTATCCTAATGAGACATGTCTAATTTTCTTTTCAATATTAATCCTCATTTCAGTTATAAGAATACAAAATGTTTCTTAATACCACCCCTTCATATTTACGGCTAATCACCCGTTGTGAGGGTAAACCGCATCTATTACCAAGTTTAAGGGATTAATCCCATATCGTGTTCTAGACTATACCTATATGTACTATGCACCTATGTCGTATGTAGATAGTGAAATATGTTTTTACCTCTCGCTAAGAGAGGTATTGGATTTATGCTAAAAATCGCATATCC
The DNA here is from genome assembly GCA_963082715.1 of Harpalus rubripes. Lineage (NCBI taxonomy): Eukaryota > Metazoa > Arthropoda > Insecta > Coleoptera > Carabidae > Harpalus > Harpalus rubripes. The sequence continues at coordinate 61,018,886 of OY720452.1, forward strand.
AGATTTTAGTGAATAAGCACGTTTTAAGGTCCCTAGAATCCGATTATAACATTTCTACGATGATGTCCGTATGTATGTGTGTGGATGTGTGGATGTTGGATCCACGATTTCTAAAATACTATAAGACTTAAGACATTTTTATCTACGGGTTCCTGAATCTAACAATAATGGGAAAAGTTGATTAAGTTTTTTTAACAATTGGACAACTGAAAGTAGTAGTTGCAAGAAAAAAATCATCCAAATATTATTTATCGAAAATTTATGAAAATACTTATATTAAAGAACGTTAAATTCTTTATTCGATAAATATAAAGTCATTATTATATCTTCTATAGATTTAGAGATAGAAGTGCATATAAAATAATTTGATGTAAAAATTCTCAGATCAAACTACTTCAAGGCAAGAAATTCAAATGTTTGTAATTGACACATAAATGTCACTGTCAAAAATATTTCTATGCCACTGTTAAAAATATTTGTACATCATTATGAAGATTATGAAAATAAAAAAAGTCAACAACACAAAAGAATATACGTAAAAAAGAAAATAAAAGAAATTTGCGTAAAATGACGAATATAAAGAAAAAGAAAAGGAAAGTAGAAAAAGAAAATTTCAGGATATTGAATATAAAGAAAATGTATGTATTGTACACAATTTATATTAAAATATCGCATAGATTTTGCAAATATATGTGAGAATTATTTTGTAGTGAGACATAAATATATGTATTTGTATTTAAAAATATGTTTCGTTTAATGCGTACAACCAGGTAAAATATCTGGCGAGAGGTTATGTGCTGGCCACATCAGTTTTTTTTTGTAATATGCCTAGGCTTTTTCAAAATGACTAGGGGAATTTTAAAATGATGAGTTTTAGACTTAATTAGATTAGATTAATGTGTTTGGTCAAGGAATGTTCACAAAAATTACAATCGAAAATATCCAAATATACATTTTACAAATCGCCTTGTCATTTTGAAAAAGCCTTGACCTTGACAACATAGACTTTTCAGGTAAAGAAAGTTGAAATTTCTCTAATTTCATTTCGAGAATTTCGAGTTGTATCATACAATAAAAAACACTTATACAACTTGTGTTACGTGTTTATTTTTTCTCTAAATTGGACAAGAATACAGCGAAGAATTTTCGGAAGTTTCTGCAGTTTTTGAGGTTTTTTCTATCAATGTGCTTTATTATATTTTACCTACACTACAATGGACAACTGAACTGTTAAAATAATATCAACTCCCAACTCCCTAAGGTTTATTTTTGACATATTTTTTCCCTAGACATAAAATATTTTACTTCTGTCATAATCTTGACATCAGAGATATCGATTTCTACTCCCAGTTGTGAAATAAAGTTTTTCCATGACCGAGAGTAAAAGTTGATTAGTATGGTATCAAAATCAAAATAATTATTCGTACACCATTCTGCCTTGCCTTAAGAAACGAAATGTGGACATTTTTCTCTTAGCGGAGATTTTATTATTGTGACTAGAAATGAAGTTTGATGACTTATCACATCACACAATGATCTGGATTTCCAGGAAAACAAGTTTAAAACTGCCGCACCAACAGCATCAACTATTCTAAATCTTTAGAACTGAACTAAATTACAATAATAATTGTAGAAAGATATTTTTAATAAACTATCATCAAATTTTTGTTGTCTTGTTCCCTGATCCAAAGGCTACCAAATGTGGCATAATAAAATTTCGAAATTCTTTATTCTTATAAAAATTACGTTTTCCACTTCCGGTCATGGGAAAATAGTATATGTATATGCTACACTCCATATATGAAATCGAGCATTGTCCGAAAAAAAATTGCTCAGAACAGAACTAGTTTTGTACTAAATGCTCAAACCTGAAAAACATCTACAACGCATTGTGGATTAATCGAGAAATTTATCTACTTACATTATTTTTATATACTAACCATAATATAACCTAACCATTACTACAACCTCAATTTCAAAAAAAGTAACTCCAATTTCAAAAAATCTGATATGGCCAGCACATTACCTTCCGTCAGTTCTATGTATTTTATCAAAATTCCATAGACAGTTTCTTATGAAAGACTCTATATTTCCAGTACATTATCTTCCCTTAGTGCTATGTATTTTGTACAAACTCCATACAGAAAGTTTCTTAGAATTGATTCCATATTTCCAGTAAAATTATAACACTATCAGATTTTTTTAATTTATATTAGCTGTTTCCAGTTATTGCATAGCTGACTGCTTTATGAAATTTAATATCGTTATATTTTTTTAACTCAATATCCATTAAATATGAAGTACAAAATGTAATTAAATCGTATAGAAAATAAAATATTCTTTAATATTTATAATAACATTAAATGTGAAAAAAATGATATTTAACAGCGTTTTATCAAGAAAAACTGTTAAATCTTCAAATGAGGGTACTTCCAGTCGACCAGTTATTACCAAAATCTAATCAGCTCTTTATATGGATGTAACGAAGAGGAAGTCGAAGAATTATAATTTTTAGAATTGTAGTGTTGGAGTTATCGACGGAGAAAAAATTGTCTCACACACACATACAGACATCATTGCAAAAATAGTAAAATCGTATTGTAGGGACTCTAAAACGTGCTTATTCATTAAAAGCTGACCATCGATTTTTTTGACCGAAAACAATGCCTTCCTTACCTAAAGGTATGACGGAAGGTAAAAAGGAAATTCAATTTCTGAAAAATATCAATTTATCCAGGCCTGACGAGAGGGGGGGGGCAGACGGGGCAGGAACCCCAGGGCCCGGGCCCGAAAGGGCCCGGCGCTACCACTTTTATATAAATTTTTGTACTGTTAAAATCTTATATTATAAATAAATAAAATATAAAATAAGAATATTAGGTAAAAAAAGCGAGTGACAGCAGAGTTTACGAGAGAAGATTATTATTGTGTATTTCTTTAAAATTACAAGTGCTGTAGAAGGTATGTAAATAAAACATTTTTTTGAATAAATAAAGTGTGATCGATGATTTTGCCAGTAGGAAAGCAAGGAAAGTTGTATTGTAGATAATGATGATTTTGTACAGTACCATACTCATATAAGTACCTGTTTTATTATGTACCTTTTATATTTTTTACATGTGCACTTAATTTATGTTGCTGGTGGTATTTTTATATTATTTTTATTATCATCGCAATATTCATTTATCTTTAAATTAGTTAGTAGTCAATTTATTTAAGTATAGGTATAATTCTTTCTGGTCATAATTTTTATTTAATTTTTGATAATCCTAGAATGAATATTTTGTTTTTATTTTATATTACCTTCATGAATAAAATATTGAAAATATTTTACATGAAAAGTAAAGTAATTTTTTATTTGGGGGGGGGGGGGTAGGGGTCTAGGGCCCGGTAGTTTGATTTTGCCCCAGGGCCCGTAACGGCTCTCCACGGGCCTGAATTTATCAATTTACCTTTTCTGAAATTGTATTTACTTTTTTTGAAATTGAAGTTAAAAAGACATAGTTTTGAGCATTTTTCTTCGCAGAATGCCCGTATTCGGTATACTATTTTTTCCAAAAACGGAGGTGGAAAACGTTATTTTTACAAGAGTAACGAATTTTGAAATTTTATTATGCCACATTTAGTAGCTTTTGAACCATTTCGGTACTTTGCACCTCTGGAAAAATCAGGTAATTATTTCTCTTCTGGTATAATGGACGATTTCTGCTATTAAATCGCTTAATAAAATACTTTAAATTATTAATAGATGTGAAATTTTAATATCACCATTTGAATGTAAGCATGTTATGCGTTATATTTTGTTTAAGTACTATTACAAAATCCGTTTTTACCCCTTTACTAGGTTAATATATATTTGATAATAAAATAATAATAATTTATGTGATATTTCAATTATCGTCATCATTTGATCGTACTATATGTGTGTTTATGTACCGAACAAATGATCGACATATTTAAAATAAGTCACGTTTCTATTGTAAACATTTACGACCTGTATCAACACACTTCACACTTCAATATTAATAAACAAAACAAAACAATACATGCCTATCATGCTAACACAATTCACTTCCTTTCCATTCCACTTTTTCACACTATTTCTTGCACGGTTCTCCCGTTTTTTCACTTTTCATTCACTATTTCTGTCTTCTAACCTCAAACTACTAACATAACCTCACTGTTTGCAGCTGCGTGTATGTGTACGAGTGGAAAGTACGGCTGCACGTGCAACCAACAACGGCCGAAGACTGAGTAACTCTGCTCAGAGGCAGAGAATACGATACGCTCGCCGCACCTTCGAGAAAACGTGACTGCCGTAGCGAAGAGGGAAGTGAAGAGTGCAAGTGCACTAGGACGTTGACATGACGGGAGGGAAGAGTTGCTGTTTAAGATTGAATGATAAGTTAATCTAGAGAGATGTGCATGAGTTTAATGGATAAATAAGTGTTGATGTTGCTTGTTGTCTATTGCTGTATATGAAAATAAAGCGATTATGAATTGAATGAATGCATGTTAATGTGTCTATAAATAGAAATGGGAACGTACTAAAATACTATTCTAAATGTTAAATGTAAGTTTAAATAATGGTCAATTTATATTTACAGTATGTACAAATATATTGTTATTTTAATGGCATTACAAATTTTACTTGAAATATTAAGAAGTCCTGCATTATTTTTTTAATTTCATTTAAATTAATAACTATCTGTAATTCTAGAAAGTAAATGGATATTCGTTATACCGTAATATTTTTTTTGTACGATCGGGTTATTTTTTATATTTACCGATAGTGTTTCCAAGACAGTAGGTCTTATTTACAAATTACTGAACGGTAAGTGATTTGATTCACGTCGGTAAGTGATGTGCTTCACTTACCGTTCAGGAGTAAATAAATAATACCAAAAATCAAAGCTTACTTAAAAAATGACAAATAAATTTTTTTAATGTCAAAATAATTTTCAAATTTTATTTTTCTTTTAAATTTTGTGCGTCGATCGTGCAAAAAATAGTATACTTAAGCATCAGACAAAAATTTCTTCGATCGGTAAACTGTCCTTACCGATCTTAATACTATATATACTATTAAAAATATTCTATGACGTATGTAAGTAGGTAGATGTTATTTTGTTCTCAAATAATGGAGTTTTTCAGTTATAAAAATATACAGGGTATTGACGGTCAGGTGCGAACATAGGAATTTAACAGAGGATTTTTTTGCAATTTTCTACTCTCCTTTTCATTTTTTGGCAAAAACTGTAGAGTGCATAGTTGTACACAGAATTAAATATTGCAAGTTTTTGTTTCTTCTTAATTTTAAAAATAAATTTCAAAAGTTCCGTTGATTAGTAGCAATAGCCATGACTTTATTTTTTTTTTCGTAAAAAGTAAATTAAATAAAGAACATGACATTATTATAAAGAATTATTGTGGTAGAATTAGATATCGAAGAATACGGGATTTGTTTTCTCCAACACTATTTTGGAAACTACACATTCCACAACTAAAAGTTATGTTGGAATCAATATTATTCCAACAAACCATGAGTTATAATTCCGTATGCCGTTTGGAATAATTCCACACGGCTTTCGACAAATCAGAATCTGTTTAGTCGTATATTAGCGCGGAATATCAAATATCTTGGTTCGATTGCTATGGTTATGACTCTTTTTATATTTATTTATTTATTTCTGAATTCGCGTTTGACATTTTTAAGTTTTGAACAGTTTTGGAGTTTTCTGTTTACTTTTACAGATTTTTGGAGGTCTCTAGAGCAGTAAGCTTACCTAAATTGTCAAATAAATAAGATTTTTTTTTATCTATTTTGTATTTCAATATTAAATATTAGAAATATTCAAATACATCTTTTAATTCCACATTATGTGTGACATAGTGTCAGAAGTGGAATTATTAAAATAATATCAACATCGAAATAGAAAAATCGACAAGAACCATGTAGTGGTGGGAAATTTGTCAGCAAACTGGAGAAAATTCAAACAGAAGCTTGAAATATTTCTTACAGCTACTGGTAACAATAAAGCAATTATTGATAAAAAGAAAATTCTTGGCAGATTGTGTAATTAACAACTTTATTATGGATACCTTTTGACATTTTGTAGAGAAAAATGTCAAATAGCAATGAAGATATAGATGTGGTATGTACCTACGCCACCTGAAATAAGGGACTGGGCCAAAAGCAAAAGAAAGATATAAATGCTGTTATATGCAATTTATGGACTGACATCAAAAAAATTATTTGATGGTATATGATAATTGTTATAATCAATCAACATTTTTTGTATAATTTCTAAAATCTTGTTGGAGAAAGTATAGTCTAGAACACGTTTGGAATGGCATAATCCACACTCGCAAAACCGTAATCCTCGCCTTCGGCTTTGACTACAAACTTTTTGCTCGTGTGGAATATGGGCCATTCCATTACTTGTTGTAGAATATACTATTCCATAAGTCAGATTAACGTTTGACGTTTAATAATAATTTGTAAGAACTAGAAAAAGAAAATAAAAGTCATGGCTATTACTTCGATCATTTCTTTTTAAAAATGTAAAGAAACTAGAAACATGATAAAAAAAATGTGAAAACTGTGAAATTGCATAAAACAAAAATCATGGGATTTTTGTTTCATGCAATTTCCTGCTATCCTGTTCATTTTACGGCAAAAACTGTACAGTGCAAAATTGTACAGAATTAAAAGTTAAATCCCAATATTCGCACCTGACCGCCAACGTCCTGTATAAATATTTAAAATAAATTTTGTGATCAATAATTGGAAATATATATGAATAATAAGCAATTTAAAAAAATACTTATAGTTCAAGTTTTGATTGCCTCTGGTTAGTGGCACGATGTTCCTCTTGTCTTATGTCATTCAACATAAATTTCATTTCCATATAAAACCATGTGGTTTTTGCCTAGCGTGGTAACATAAATTTAAACAAGTACCTATTATTAGTGTTTATTTTCTGCATTCATTTAGGAATACTTGAAAATGAATAATAGATTTCAAAAAGTCGATAGCAGAAGGAAGGCTTGAAAGTACTAGTAAGAATTTGGAATGGAGTAGATGTTAATATCATTAAAATCTTGAGTTATTTAAAAAATAAAAACTTTCTTTAAACTTTAGTACTTCCTTTCATACACCCAAATCTGCGGGGATGGAAATTTCCATTCGCCCTCAGTTACCGGCAGGCCTTTGTCACGAGTTGACCACACTTTTCTCCAAGTGCACGTGCCCATCAGCGTCGTAGCTAGGGGTTGGCGAGGGGGGCGGCTGCCAGGGGCGCAGCCCTTAGGGTGGCGCACTTTGGCCTCAAAAAAAGCCAGAAAAGTAAACTTTTAAGATTTTATAATGCCTAAATAAACGAATTCTTATTGTATTATTTCCCTTTCTACATAATAGTAAGTAAGAATTAATTTTATGTTTAAATGTATATAAATAACTTAAATTACACTTTTAAAGTTAATGTGTTATTTCTCTTCCTAGAAAATCAGTAGTGGGGGGGGGGGGGGCGCAAAACTCAAATCTTACCAGGGGCGCTCATGACCCTAGCTACGACACTGCGTGCTCTCCTGGCTTCATTTCTTTGTGTTTTATGTATATTTATTGTGTAACCTTGTTTTGTTATACATTCTTTCAATTATGTATTTATTTTGTGTTGTATTTGTTAGATCGCAGTGTTTTTTTTTAAATAATAAAATTAATTGCAGGCTTTGTAAACTTTAATATCGGCCTAATCCACCTCACGAAATATTAGGTTTGTTCCAACAGGAGTTCAGAACGTGATTCAGAACTGCTCAGAATCCATGTGCGGACTTAATAGTGCTAAAATCGACTTGACTAGTGTTGGGACGATTTAGAACCGGTTGAAAATTTTGTTTGTTTATCCTAACCTATAAAATCACAAAAAAATATCTGTTAGAAAACATTGTGCCTTTTATATAATATATATTTAAACTATATGTAATTTTCATTATTTTGTCTTATTTCAACAATATCGTTCAAGAATTCTCCATCATCATCACTTTCGCTTGAAAATCCCGGCAAACAGAAAAACCGCTGTCTTCTTCCAGTACTAATTTAATTTAATAATAACAAAAACAAAATAAGTCAGGTTAGACAGCACGTTAAACTGAGCCAGAATTAGAAATTTTTGTAAATTCCTCGAACTTTAAGAACGGTTCAGAATCGGTAGGGAACACAATTCACTCAATTCTTGGAACACTGCACTAATTGTTGCTACTATGGTGAAGGACTCCAATTTTTGTTTGAATTCATTCATTGCTGGCGTGGAGAGTGCACCACAAGGGCCAATTTTGTGCCATTTGAAATATTTGGCGTCGGTCGGGTTCGAACCCGGTTCCCCAGATTCGCGACCTAACACTCAGGCACGCGGCCACGAGACCCCATTTTTGTTTGAATGCTCCTAATTCATTGAAACACAACCTTATCTAACAGAATTGAACATAAAATACAATATGTGCAAATAGAACGCAGAATATAAATAATGTTTTTCATTATAGGCCAAGGACCATAATGAATCCATTAGAGTACTTAGTACCAATAACAAGCTATGGTAACGAGGTACTTGTTTACAAACAAATCGAAAACAGCGTATCTGATTTTTCAGATTAATTTTTTTTGTTCAATACCAAATACGTTATTTTAATTTTTCATGCAGTTACGCCAGCAAATAAAATTTTGTAAGTAATACGGTTCGTAACTAATCATATGGCACACGTCGTGTTATCAAACTCGGCTTCGTCTCGCTTAATAATCTTCACGACTAGTACCATAATAATTGACGTTACGATCCTTACAACATAAATAACTATTATATCATCACGGCTTATTACTCATTTTTAGGTATGCCAATCTGTTGCTTTTCGCAGATTTCGGTATAACTGTATATAATGTAATGCTGAGGGCAGTTACCAACGTCACCCTATTGACTCTTAAAGCTGTTGTGGAGAGGGTACTATAGAAGCAACGTTGTTTCAAGCGGCTAATTATTTATTGACACCTTGTATATCTAAACAAACTATAGATGTAGGTATTGTTCAATGTTTTTTGTTTATACAGATTACATATAACGATTTAATAATATAGTTAATTACAAAATAGCAATAATCTAGGTATATCATCTTCGATAATTTGTTTACAAACAAAACTGCAATTAAGAATGAAAACAAATCGTAAAAAAGGAAACGCGTCTGCAGTTTAACAGAACAGCTTTTTTATATGTAAGTTAAAGCGCATTAAATTACATTACGGTATTTGTTAGTACAATATTTGTAACATGATATTTAATAGCCAGAAGCAAAATTGTCACATCATATTAAACAGGCAGGAAATAAAATATGTTTTTAGTATTCAACTCATCCTTGATTAAATTAGCCATTGGAAATAAATAAACATATTATATCATTACTGCGTATTTAATTTCCACGTAAATTTTGATAATTGACGATATGCTATTTAGTTACAGACAGAGATTATCTGATGTCAGTGATATCTATTTAAAACTGTTATTAATAATGCATTATAACAGTGAATAATATATGTACAATAAATAAATTCTAGTCATCATAAATGTTCAATTAAAAGAAAGGTTTGAAATTAATTTTCTTGGAAGCATTTGAAATAGACAAAGCCATTAAACGTAATGAAATTCTGATGAATGACCAAACAGATGTTCTCCACTCGGAAATTTTGGAAATATTATCGAAAGGGAATTTTTGTTGATCCCTTAGGATGGTACTTCCAAGACCAACAATAATAGTTTATAATCTTATACCTATGTCTGTATATATAGTCATGTCATTCTTTTGTATAGTTGGAGGAAGAGATCTATGAAACTCATTATAGACTCTGCCAATTGGTTGGCATAAAGTTTTATGGACCTTGTGGTAAGGGTTCCTGAAGACAGGTAGATTTTTCTGTCCAGGGGCTTGATTCTCGAAATTTATCGTATGCGCTTTTATACTTTTCGCGCATACAAACTTCCCTATGGTATTCTTGAGTACGAAAAGAGTGAGTAGACATGCGCTAACATAGAGTGGGTCGAAACCATTCGAAGGAGATATCGCATGTGTTATACCAGATTATATGTGCTAATATAAATTATTATTATAAAATTAAAGTTAGAAAAGGTGTGCAGGAGGTATTTTAAATTGTTATATATCTATGACTTCAATACATTCATTATTATGCATTATAGGTTACGGCTAAAGTAGAAGTGTTTAATCAACTAAACCTTATATTAGAAACAGCAAATGGTTATTGAATTTACGTAAATTAAATACATATGAAACTTACTTTTCGCTACAGCTTTCAATTTTTAAAAATTGGGGATTGAATTTAATAATATTGGTTATATCTCCCTACACTTTTTGGCTATGTTTATAATAATTCAAATTGCTGCTAAAAAAAATCATTTACTTAATTCTCTGTTCACCATTTACATAATTTATTTATATAATAAATATTAGATTAAACTAAAATAAGTGCGAGCTATGAGGCCCGAACACCTAACCTAAAGTAATATTGTGATAGTCGAAAATATTATAATAACATCACATGATACTAGTGAAAGCATATTATTGGTTGGTAGAAAGTTCGTTCGTTTGTGCTCATCCATTTGCATGCGCACAACTTCACCAATATCGCACACTAGTCGAGAATACCTATTTTGTAAATGGTTTGGGCGCACACGATACGGGACCGCGCGATGTTGTTCGCGTGCGTTGAGTTTCGCACGGTTTTAAGAATCAAGCCCCTGGGGCCCGATTCTTGAAATCACGGGAAATTTTCCGCACGCGACAAAATTCGTGTGGTTAGTTTCATTCACGAACAGTACTGTACGTATGAGTGGTATTCTTGAATACCAAACGAAACTCGGCTGAAGCCTACGCATACGATTCTCGAAAGCAAGCGAACGTAGTATGTAGCAGCCAATCTAAACGAAACATTTGTACCACGTGAATGCTTCATCATATAATTGTTTTTTAACTGTCACTGTCAACCAAAGCTGTCAGCCGTAGCTGTCAACAACGCTGTCATAAGCCATAAGTGTTGTAATTTTAATATTCAAAATTTATTATATATACAAAATATATTTGATATAGTAGGTATTATTTTTCTCAGTTTACAGTATATTCGTACTTAATATGGCAATATTAATATGCAAGTGTTATGTAATAATACTCAGATTTGGAATGCAAAGCTCGTTAAGAGGCACCTAAAATTCCTTTCAAACAATCCATTGCATCGTTCTATTAATGAACGAGCATACATTTGTCGAAGATTATAACGATACTCAAGTGTATGGAGATTCTAGATTTATAATTGGCGTCCCCGTAGTTATATAAAAACATAAAAAAAAACAAGTAACAGTGACAGACACAGTTTCGTGTGCGATTGATACTTTCGAGTTATTCATACCGACGCGATGTAATTGCGCACGGCATATTCGCCTACGACCACACGATTTCGTTTCAAGAATACCAATATGCAGTTCGCATGCGCATCTCTCCCACTTACGTATGCGAAAAATTTCAAGAATCGGGCCCCAGGACCGTACCCAAAATTTGCATTCAAAATGTTTCCTAATTATGTATTTTTGAATCTGTATTAAAATAATAATGCGTTTTAAATGTACTTCTAACATAAATTAATTAAATATAACATCACTGCATATTACTCATTGCTGGGTGTGCCACTCTGCTTTGTATACGCAGATTTCGGTAATGATGATGACATATTTGTACAGTGCAAGCGTTTACCAGAGGTCACCTCGCGGGCATTCCCTACTGACGTGTAGAGTGCACCGCAGGGGTCACTTTTGTGCTATTTTAAATTCGAAATATTTGGCGTGGCCGGGATCGAACCCGGTTCCCCAGATTTGCAACCAGACACTCAGGGATTACAATAAATTCAAACGTAGCTTTTAAATACAAACAGTTATTGGAAATTTTCTTTTGAGGTACATGCAAAAAGCCTTTTGCAGTGTTGAAAGAATCATCAAAACGAATCGTCGTTTCTGTGCTTGTGTCAATAGTGTTTGAATAAAATTGTGAATATGTGAGTAACTTTACATTTCTCAGTCTCATGAAGAAGGCGTAAAAGCCGAAATCGCGATAAAGATAATAAATCCTAGTTTGTGAAACTTAGCCAAGTGTTAATTAATTTACCTGTTTAAAATGTTTCACCTTACCAACGACGGATTCAATCTATCAGAAATGAAGTAGTTATATGGAAATCACTAATTCTAGCAATTACATTTATTTGTTGCTTAAATTAATTTGTTGTGAATGAAGCCATGTTGATAAGAACATTCTTAATTTAATTTTAAATACATTGTTGCTTAAATCGCGGAAATTTGCTTGTAAGCTATAATTCAGTTGCAGTAATAGTTTATGATGAATTTAATTTTACTTACACGTAAAAAACGGTGGATATAAATACAGACTTGTACAGGTATTATAATAGTGCAATGAGATTCTACATTAATAACTAATGATCAATTGCATCAATATTTTAATTGGGATTTAAACAAAAATTTAATATTGGTGCAAGCAACGAGAAGTAAATAATTTTTCATCAAAATTGAATATCAATGAATATAAATATCAGGATATTAAGTAAACCCAATAATATTAATAATAGATTAGGAGGTATATGCCTTGTACGAACTATTTGTTAAAATTTTTAGGCAATGTCCTTGTCTTTTTTAACCAAATATTCAGATTGCAGAAGCAGAAACCGGCTTTTAAAAACAGGTTAATCAGTAATTTAAGTTTAAATATGTACTATAATATGTGATACGAAACTGAAAACAAAATTTGTATTTACAAAAAACCAGTAACTATTAACAGAAACAAATTACAATTAAGTAGGTATTTAAACCGTATGTCAAAAGAAGTGAAAATGCATTTTTCCCACTTTTAAATGTATTTATTTTTTTCATTAAAAAGATTGAAAGAAATAAACTTTTTTTAGCGGATACCACAGTTTATATAAATAAGTCTTTTATTCTTGAATGATTTCATTAATCGGTTTTTAAAGAAAACCGTTTTAAAAAGTAAGTTCCCGACTTCGGTTAACCATTATACCTTGTTCCATTTAAGCCAATCAGTACTGCGGAGCATAGGGAATAGTTTTGACCTCTCTGATTGGCTGAAATTAGAAACAAGAGACAAGTTTACCCAATGTAATTTCGGCTACTTCAGATTTGCGCTGTTGCCAGTGCCATCTACTGAATGGTTTAATTGGAACAGAGCATAATGGGGACTTATAAATTTGACGTCACCCGTGGAGGATCGGCGGCAGACCTCCCTCCACACAATTTAGAAAAGAACTACAAATTTTTAGAAAAAGCGAGGTGATAAACCATGGCCGAGTCGATCAAATGCTCTCCCCTTCAGCACTACGCCTCGTTGATCCCGTAATTTGTTTGTTATTTGGTTAGCAAAGTTTGGTTATGTTATTTTGTGTAATGCCTGTCATTAATTATCCCTTGTACTAAAGTGTAGTGATCCTTGGCATTTGAAATATCACTAAAAACTAAGTTCACAAATAAATAATGAGTTTAACACAAGATAATGTACCGGGGGCACGATTTGTGTTTAAAAACATTGAAACCATTCCCTCTTACAGTTGAAAAGGTGGTTAGAATGCGGGGTTTGACGAAAAGTGGAAATAAACATGAATTAATTGAAAAGTATGCACGGAGTAGAAAATATACTTAAATAATTATATAAAAATGTGTTCAGTCTGACATGTTTACGTTTCCTTTCAAAGAACAGTTGTTGTGATCACGTGGTGGATCACATGATTGATAAATGTCAAACTGTAAAGCGAAATCTTGCTCACTACATAATTACTTATTAAATACTTTTTTATTCACTAGATGGCGTCAGAAAAGTTTGAATTGTATAAGTCCCCATCGCTATTATTTTAGTTGTTTCTGACATTCCCATTTCATATAACACTGGGTTGTAAAAAAATCACGTACACTTTAAAAATCTAGTAACCGAGTTTATGGTATTTCCTATTCTCCCCGTTCGCCAAAACGAGAGAAAGTGGAACTTATTCTTTAACAGAGACAACTCATTCTATTGGCCAAATGAGGTGAATTTTGGAGCCGAACCAATAGAATCATTTCTTTTTGTTGAATAATCAGTTCCACATTCTCTCGTTTCAGTGAACGGTGTATAGGTATGTAAATACGATTTTTTAAGCAACTGTCAATGGAGTTGTCAGTATTGTCACTTTCATGTTACTATTGTAACGTGAGAGTATCTACAACATTTGGTCCGCGAGCCCCCGGCCAGCGCGTGCGAACCGACGCCTATGAATAGAAGCGATCTAGTAGGGAGGAGAAGGCTAGGTAGGTAGGCGATCGATAACACAGATGCGGCGCGCGCAGACAGGACTACTGTTTTAACAAGAGGGGAGATAAGCGTTATTACCAGCGTATTGTTATGACGTGTAGAGTTTTATAGAAAATATTAGGATTGCTATACAAGTGACACAGCTCTGACAAGGGGCGAGTTACATGAATAGACAGTCAGCCAGTTGAATGTAATATAAATAAATAGCGAAGTCCAGTAAGTCGAAATAATCAGTAATATCGTGTAAATAAAGAGTTTTGTTAATTGTTTAAATAAATAAATAAATAGTGTTAGTGTTTAACTAGTTAATTATTATTAATTTTTGATTCATTGTTCTTTTTTGTTCATAACTTTAGGAATATAATTCTGTTTCACTACACCCATTTTCTTGATTTGTTGTATGAGTATAGCTTGTTCGAAAATATTTCGTTATGGCTTTAACTTACTAAGCCTGTGGTGAACCGCACACAGCAGGAGATTGTACCTGTTGGCGCTCAGGGTAGCATTGCAAAATATTTAAATTCGGAAATCCCTAATCTCTGTGCACATTACGTATTTCAGATTTACTTGAAATAATAATGAAATCACAAAATTAAACTAAGTCTTTGACTATTATTAGAAATATAAGATGAGAAGAATCGTCCTTGACTGGTATTAATACATATTAGGGAAAATAAGATACCAAAGGCATACCTAGTGAGTAGGTATATAAATGAGTTTTCAAAAATTTATCCAATTGAATTAATTTGGGGCCAATTAAAATGCAATATAAGACGGAACAATACATCATCGACTGTAAGTGACGATGTTACCGAACTAATAATAAATGAAATGAACAATATAACACCAGAAATTTTGGGCTAGTGCGCGTCGTGTGATTGATATAGAAA
This sequence comes from Harpalus rubripes, assembly GCA_963082715.1. Taxonomy (NCBI): domain Eukaryota; kingdom Metazoa; phylum Arthropoda; class Insecta; order Coleoptera; family Carabidae; genus Harpalus; species Harpalus rubripes. Next base: position 61,034,188 of record OY720452.1, read on the forward strand.
ATCAATATATTGATATTAATAATATTAGCAAAGATTTTATTATAAATATTCAAGACTCAAGTGACGATATTGAAATGGATTGAGATTGTGACAATGATATTGTCGAATAATTACATATGTATATCAGTGTAATACTTATATATTTATTTTTATGTATGGCACTATTGTTTAATTGCATTATTTAATTAAATGATGAATTGTTATACAATGATACTTTTATATAACATTTTTTTTTTGCTTCATTATCATTAATAATATTTGTACAAAATTCTCTGTTTCATTATTAAAAATAAAATTAAATTGGGAAATATTGAATACATACCTGTCCTTCCACCCCTATAAATCAAGCTTAAATCCCTAACAATAGACCCGCTGAGAGGGCCATAACGAAATATCTTCGAACAAGGTATACTAAAAAATTTATAGTACCTAACTTAGCAAAAAATTATAATTGTTTGTTTCATGGCCAGTTAGTTAATATGTATTGTAAATCACCATCGTATGAATGTGAAACAATTTTAATTGTTTTCACATATTTTCATTCCTTATATAATTTTTTCAATAATAATCCTTGTTTCTTTTGAAAATTATTCAGTCTCTATTAGTAATTGTCACACGTCCATAACAGTAACAAAATAATTATGTGTGACTGCTACATGAATAATGTAAACATACTATGTTTTGAAACAATGTACATTACTGTATTCATTAACATAGTAGTATGAATCAGAGCAATATTTCCTGTCAAACAAAAGTAAAAGTGATGCCCAAATATCTGGTCACGTTTTCAAGATGATAATCAAAGTTAAATATTTATCAGTTGATATGTGAGTTTGTTCAGGAGTTTTTTAGGTATTCAAATAAATATGTCTTTGTTTACTTTTCACTATACTCTTGGAATATGACAATATAAGAATAATAATAGGGAATACAGGAAGTGTTAACATTCATGTACCTAATAGATATACTTCATTCACATTTCAATGGAATAATAATATTAAATACTTTTTATAGATATCTGATATAGCTTTTTTGGTTCGGGAAATACTTCTTTTAAATACTTCTACCTGTACTATGTTCTAAATAGAACTTCGTCACTACACGTTTGATTCAATTTTTGGCAGATATAACTTTGTTTTTATATTTTGCGTTCATAATGAAGTCATTACGATACGCAATTGCGTATCGTAATGACCTTCATTTCGATACGCAATTTTTTGTTTTAGACGGTTGGTAGTAGATGACGTTTCTTTAACCCATTTTTACCTAATTTATTTTTAGTTAATTGACAATTCATTTTAATAATATAATGTCGATATTATTATTATTATTTTATTTAGGGAAGATTATTTACATGAAAATGTACAAATATAATCACAAATTGTGTAAGTAAATGTTAATATCATGTTCGAATTAGTCCACATAGATGGACCTAGTAATACTAAAAATTTGTAGATTGAACCTTTGAACGATAGAAAATTATTTTTAATTAATTTTAAAGCAAGTTTTAATTCAAATATAAGAAAAAATAAAAATTTCCTGTACACTGAGGCTGAAAGGGTTAAATTGTCAAACGTCAAAGCTGGAAGATAAGAAATTTCAATATAACCTCAAAATTTCTTTTACTTAATTAATCACTTTATTTAATGAATATAATAATAATAATAGTACATATTTTCGTCTTACTTTGCATTTCAAAATAAGCAATCAAAACATTCTCTGTTACGCCTTTGACATTATTTTCTTTACACCATGTGTCAAAATTTGCAAATTCTTTCTCATAAATCTCGCGCGATTTTTTAGGAAGTAGATTATTTACTGTAGTCTGAGCTATATTACGTAGCTCAGGCGGAGTGCAACTGATTTCATCTTCCATGATTACACTAAATTCACTTAAATTTGTTCGTAAATATTGAAATGACATGAACTTTCAAATAATAATTGAATGTGGTCAATTCAATGTTACCAACTACAACATTTCACTTACCAATTTCCCTAAATCAACTCGGTTTGATATTAACAGTTTTTTAAAAATATTTTAGTTTGTAGAAGGTGCAAAATATAAAAAATAGTATAAAGAACTCATTTTATAAGACTTTCTTTCGCACTTGTCAATTAGAAAACTCGCTAGCGCTCGTTTTCTAAATTTTGACGCGTGCGAAAAAAACATGTCTTATAAAACACGTTCTTTAATATACTATTCTGTTTCTCGTAAAAGTGTCGCAATATTTAAAATCTAATACCAAAAAGAGCTAGAATATGGCAGGTAGAACCTAGTTATACAAAAATCTCATTTTCCAAAAAAATTGCAAGTACCAACCTCGTTATTCTAGACCCGGATATTTTGATATGGGTTAATGATTTCTTTATTAACAAGTTGTTTACTTTTCACAAAACTTTTGGAATATGAGAAGATAAGGTTACTAATACGGAAAGAAACTGTTAATATTCATACTATAACGTTTTTATTTATATGTGTGAAGTGTAAATATTAGACAATTATAATTAATTAAGTAAGACTAAAACTATAACTAACTAGATAACAATAACACTATTTATTTATTTAACCAATTAACACTACTATTTATTTCCACGAGATCACTAGTTATTTATTTCCACTATTTATATCACTTTTTTATATCACGTTCAACTGTTCGCCTACCGACCTCCACACCGTCTTTATACTCAACTGACTCAACAGCGTTTGTATATTCAACTGCTCGGACAGAAGTCACACCTTTCGGCTCACTGTCTGTCTATTTATGTAACTCTCTCTCTTCCACAGCCTCAGTATCACCAACTATCCGTATGCCACAATTCTTCAACACCAATGCCGAGTATCCACTCCAACTCGCTGTTACTGTCCTTGTATACCTAGTTTCCCAATACTCGTCAACACTACCGAGTATTCACTTCCACAGCTATATCCCAATATACTAGTAACTTCCAGACACGTCGTTACTGTCCTCGTACACTATAGCTTCCCAATACTCGTCAACGCTACCGAGGATTCACTTCCACAGCTATCCCAATATACCAGTGATTTCCAGACTCGCCGTTACTGTCCTCGTACACTATAGCTTTCCAATACTCGTCAACACTACCGAAGTATTCACATCCACAGCTATCCTAGTATACCAGTAACTTCCAGAGTACCTACTCCACTCGACACTTTACTGCATACGCTCACTACGATACTGCTGTGCTAATCAAACTCACTATGTGAATGTCTCTCCATGTAACTAACTAACTAACCCCCGAGCATAGCTCCGTCCCTTTTATACAGCTGCCATTAACTTCCAGAGAGCTCTAGAATGTTCGATAGCATAATAACAATGAATACAAAAGGTTCAGGCGACCGAAAGTAATTGAACACGTCGCGGCTTGTTTGTTACGTAGCCCGGCTGCTAGCGCGATTGCGTCATCGCTATACTTAGACGCTTGTTCAGCGTAGCAGCGGGGCTCACACGTTACAGTACATTACTCGTAGGTAAAACTTCTTTTAGATTTCATGTGGAGAAATAATACATACTTTAAATTTATCAATCAATATTTACCTACAAAGGTTTATACGAGTAGAAGTATAAATAACGCAAGTTACAAAAAAAATACTGTGGAATGATGAAATATGACATTTCATATTTCACTAGTGCAATATGAGTAGCATAATTTATGTATTTAGATTTGGATACATAATATATTTGTAATTTAACAGTTTGTTGTTGTAAGATCTTACTTGGCATGATGAAGGTATACGTAAGTGTATACCCAATCGACGGCATAACTGAATTATTAGTATTTATTAACACCTAATTCACAATTATCCATATTTAACAAATTTTAAATTAAAAATAATTTCAACAATAGGATACCATACCTACTAATAATTTCTACAAATCAAATTTTCTACTGCGGAATTGTTAGTAGCTCTGTTACGTGTATTACGAAAAACGACTTACGTATGAATAATTCGTAAACTGGTAATATGTCAAAGTGACGAAAAGTCGAAATGGAAAATTTATTTGTGTATGGTGTAAACGTAAATGGGCGCTAGCCAATTAGCATTATAGATCATACTAGGAAAATTTGTAATTTATTTCAAGTTTAACAACAAACAATAATTACAAACATAATTAATTTTCGTAAATACGCTTTTAATTTTTAAAACCATCACTTCACTAAAATTCAAACACGTTTGTGTCATGTTATTTTAATTTAATTACTATTACATTACAATACTCAATAAGTACGAGGAGCACGCTAGAATGATTGAGAATAAGAAAATCAGGTAGTAGGTTATGAAAAACAAAATTTGCACTATCATTTTAAACAACTACATATTTATCTGTCATATGATGTTTTTTTAAGTATCCTCCTGGGTGAAAATATGTGATTTCGAATCAAAACGTAACACTTAAGAGAAATTTAATTTAAAAATTGTAGGTACGAAATAAGCGAGATATGAATTCCAGAATTATTTATTATTTCTGCCTTTACTTTGTGATACATTTTAAAGATTAAGTTGAAATGAAACGCGTAACTTTGTTTATATCACTTTTTATTTTACACTTTTGTGACTAGTTTCAACCACTTCGGTCATCATCAGACAATGAGCACAATAAATTTTGCATGCGAATTTATACAACGTTTCAGAAGTTGGCGTGTAACGTTTCATGTCTTCACCAATGATCGAGCGCAATTCTCGGATTTATAGTCAGGCAACTAATCAAATTAGGACTTATGACAGAACATGAAAAGACGAGCAAACTTTCAATCGCTTGTAGTGTGTGAACGAATTAATTTTCTAATGATTCCTTTTGTATTTCATTTCCTATTATGTAACTCAGTGGTTAATTTTTAACAACTGGTTAATTTTTTTAACCAATCAAGTATGTCGATGCATATTTACTGGATAGAAAATGTGTAAATGCTTTTGTCGAGGCTTTTGTTTATATTTTAAACACTTCTACTTATTTGATTAGAATTTTTGGTCAGTATTTTGTAAAATAAATGGTCAGTATACAGGGTGAGTTTCACATAGCCACCTATCATATTTGTTTAAAAATTATTTCTAATATTTCTAAATTATCTCCCTTTTCTCCAAATTTTTCAATTAATAAAAAAAACATCGTTGAAAAGAGAAAAAATGGCGGTTTCTATTTTATTAAAATAATTATAGGTTGCCATTTGAAAAATAAAAGTTGATAGTCGTATCCTGTAAAACTGACTTTATAAAAAATATCTACACCTGCCATCAAATAGTACATATAAAATAATAAAACTTTTATATGAGTCATTTTTTTCTATTACTTATATTAAAAAAGTTAAACGGGGGCCGGCGTCTTCCCAGACACACCCTGTATATGTATGAAAGTTATGGTCAGATTAGACAAGTTATATACTACGTTTACATGCAGTTTTGAAAATGGTTTCAATTTTCAGTCAAAATTATGCAAAACTGTTTACATGCAGTTTTCAAAACAAGTTTAAAAATTGATTTGCAATCAGTTTCGGCGCATGCGCATTTAGCTGATGTAAGTGACAGATCCTCATCACTCCAAATACTTCGTTTTGCTATTATTCCAATTATTTTTTATAATTTGTACCACTACGCACTAAAACTACACAATTGTCGGTATATTTGAAGGTTAGTAACACAAAGCGACAGAAACGTTATGCTCTGTACGCATGCGCAGTATCCAAACTGAATATAAAGTGTTTACATGGGTAGTTTTTAAACTAGTTTTCAAGTCCAACCCATGAATTTTAGTTTTGGTTAGAGATAATTCAAAACCGTTTTGACACTGTATACATGGCGTTTTCAAAACTAAAAACGTTTTAAAAACGGTTTCAAAACTACATGTAAACTCAGTAATTGTTAGGTTAGAATAATTTAGGTTAATTTATAGCGTTTTCCATTTATATATTTATAGTATATTCCGTAACTTAACCGCGGTGGCCAAGGTTCTGGTTAAGCGTTCCGGAATGTAACCAAAACATAATTTCAGAATCGAGGTTTCATTTCAGAATATGATTCCTGAAAATTTTGGTTACGTTTTGGTTACGTTTTTTGTGGCCATTTTCTTATTTCTTATAATACAATAAATACAATTGTATAAATATATAATTATTATTATATATATACAATTATTAATATATACTGATATGTATAATATTTACGGTAGTATAAAATAGACAAATAGAGTTACGTTGTCACTTATTTCTTATTTCTAACCTGACCACGTAAACCACAAGAAAACCATAACCATGGTCGTGGTTAAGTTACGGAATATACTATTAGTTTTGCACATGCGTATTGCATTGTAAGTGAAACATGTTGCAAAAGTAAACACTTAATTTTTAACATCTAATGTACTTACGCAGATATTTTTTACATCTCAAAACACATTAATTAACTTTAATTAATAACACTGGCAAGAACTGACGAACTGACGATCGTAGTAACTGAAGAAAATACGCACTCAGTTAGGTTTAGTTTACTCGAAAAGTGTAAATGAAACACATAAAACTCAGCTGATGCGCACTGATTATATAGGTAAATGGAAATCCCTATTAGATTGTTATTATAAATAATGACCCAATAAACTGTAGTTTATTTTAAATTGTGTTCATACAACAACAATAATATTTTTATGTATCATTATCATTATCAATTCGTCATCAAAATATCACATATATAATACGAAAACAAGTGACTACATTTTTCATTTTTATTGCGTTTATTATAGTGTGTTTTTACTGTTTTTACACAATTTATCATTCAATCGATTAATAATTTTTTATTGCGAATATGACAGGTAGGGGAGACCGGTGTCAATTGTTACAAAATTAAAATTTTTATTTTTCACGAGTTAACGTTACATTTCGAAATTTTGAAATTATCTATATGAGAACCTACCCACCTTAGTGAATAATATTTTGAATTTTAAACTTTTGAAAATGTGACAAATATAAAAGTATAAGGATTTTTAGTCAGGTATTACAAATGTTACAATTGACACCTAATTGGTGTCAATAGTAACAGGGCCAGTGTTAATTGTAACAAATTTTAACAGTGATGTAATAAGATAAAATAACAGATAAGAGAAGAAATTATTGAAAAAATAAACATTTATTTATTACCTCAGAAAATACAAAATTCAGATGACTCAACCAAAAGCAAGCAAAATATGTATATATTCTGTTGGTGATATGGACCATTTTGACCAATGCCTTTAGTCACTAACAAAATTGCAGTTTAGGTAAACATAAAATAGGTCTTTCTTCGTACAATTTAACTTGCCCGGTGTCCAGATTTTACATTTTCGCCACTGCAACCAATCTCCTGTGCTCAAAAAATATGGGCCAATACATATCAGAGAGTTTCCTCATCGGAGCCATCTGAAGAGTTATCTGTGATTGTTACTTTTGGAACTGTTTTTCGTTTTTTTGCTCTTCTCCTTTTATGTTTTCGATAGCTGTGGTTTATTCTTGTAATTTTTATCATGATCAATACTGTACATAATTCTTAAACACGTTATAATTGACACCGTGGCATGTGTTACAACTGACACCGCTTAACTTTTAAAGATATTATTTGCTTTTTTGTATTTATTAGGTAATAATTCGAAATGTTTTCTAATGATAAATAAAAGCAGATATAACTCACAAACTGATCCTTAACTTGAAATATTTCCGAACAGAGCACTTATAGTGTTTTAGAAACAATGTATGTCACTACCTATATTTACTTTTTTGTCGATTTACAGACAATCGTCAGAAACAGACGCCGTATTTGCGCGTATGCACTTACATTAAATACCAAAGAGCTATGACTTTCTGCTTCACTCTGCAAGCGCATTTTAATCTACTTCGAAAAGATGGCCCTGTTTACCTACCCTTGTTACATTTGACACCTGTTACAATTGACACCGGTCTCCCCTACTGTACCTGCGACTTGAAAAATAATTAATATAGACTGTAAGCTTGCAATCTGCAAATAATTTACGATATGTTTTGACTGTACAGGCATACAACTGACGCAAAACCCAAGTTACAAACTACTTATAATCAAATTAACCAAATAGGTACTTTTATTTATTCTTGTTCATTTTTCACTTCCATTTGACGTAAGTACATTCAATTAAATGAATAAAAAATATACTTTCTTCTATTTTATTTTCTTGCGGATTATTTCTTTGGCATCAATAACCAATTAAGCTTGAATTCCGGGTGTGCGTAAGCAGCGGCATTGAGAGTTTACATGGATCGAGTTGGCGGTGATTACATTGTTCCATCACGCCGTAGTGGTCAGTTAATCCGCGGACCGAACCGCAGACCTAATCCTGCACCGGGATTTGCAGGAATTCAGATGAGGATGATTTGTGGAATGCGCAGGAAAGGGTACTTTCACTAGATGGGCAAGGTTATTGGAGCATAGAAAATTAGAGAGAGGGAGAGAGAGAATGATAGAGTGAGAGAATCATTTTTGTAATGAATCTGTTCAATATATTATTAGGCAGGAATTGAGAGGTTGCATTCCAGATCTAATGAAAATTTAGATGTAAAGGATTATCACTGATGAATTTTACAGTAATGTTTAAATATATGCAGAATTTACATCGTTGCCTGTAATATGAGTTAAGAACTACAATGGGGGGCTTCCACCATATAGAACAAATTAGAACATTTATATTAACACTACACTTTAATTCAGCGTTTCTTAATCTATGGGTCGCGACGCAAATTTGGGTCGCGAATGGGTTTGAGTGGGTCGCGTAAACTATTCAGAATTTTATAATTTTGATTACAAATGTCAATCATATTTTTCTAATGTATATAAAATTTACTAAAATGTTACTAATGTAAGCAATACAATGTAGAATTATTACTGTATATATAACCTTATCGAGATTTTGACTTCATTTTTCTTTAAAAAAAAAAAAAAAAAAACCAGTCTTGTAATTACTAAAACTAAATTTTAGGACCGCCGTTATTCGAAGAACTTTAGAAACTTATGCATACCCAAGGTTCACAGTAATTAACATTAATTATTAATCGTAACTCTGATGTTTAAATTTTAAAGAAATGCATTTTCAATCATGTTCGCAAGTCAAATTGGACAAATATAGGCAGGTAATATTTATGTTTCGAACATTTGACTATCAAACAAGATTTAAATTGTATCAAATTCATATGCTTTCCAAATTGTAACAAACTTCGTTTTATTTGAAATTGTTGATCTTTTTATGGTGTTAAATTTTTATTATTTTGATAATAAATACATACGTAGGTATGTTTACACCTATTCTTACATTGTCATTTTCTTATTTTCATAAATAGATTATTGTTTATAATAAGACATGTTTTTATTTATTTTAAAATTTTCTATATAGTGGGTCGCGAAACCAATATAATAGATAAATTTGGGTCGCGCCTTGAAAAGTTTAAGAAACGCTGACTTTAGTTAAAACTGTATGATAGAGGCTATCAACATTTTAAAAAAAACTTACTAGTTTTTAAAATCCCGAGTAAAAATGATATTCGGCTGCGTTGCTTCTGAAACACGACCGCCACGGTCATAACAAGTCTGTTTGGCGAACAAGTACGGCCGCACGTCTTGTTACGTGCACAATTCAATAATTAAAAAGCATCACAGCGACGTGGCTGTGTTTATTTGCTCAATCGACTAGGTACGGCCGTGTTGCTGCCGTTATTTGTTCATATTTGCTCGGGATTCGGGATATTCGAGTTTTAATGCCCTTAACCTCGACGTAACATCTACGTCACGCATCTACTTCATTGTAAATTCTTACTACTTTCAAGCCTTTTGCTATCGCTATTCGGAAACAATTTTCAAGTAACTGTATAAAAAAATAACGAAATAAACGAATACTACTTGTCTGAATTCATAATTCCACATTGATAAAAATGACGTCCGTTTGTAAAAAAGTGAAAAATATATTGAATGAAATAGGCTGCCAAGGGCAACTAGGACTAGATTTTTTTTATTAAGGTGTTAACAATTTTTATTAAATTGCTTACAATCCATGCATAGGAGTATTTCTTCTTATTAATGTTGATTGAAAGTTAATTTAAGCATATTTATATACATATTTTTTAAAGTATTGAAGTAGATCATTTGACTCCAATTATTAGCAAATTTCCATTGCTTGAAAAGAAAATCTGTGTCACAGAATATTAAATTTTTTTTAGAACTATAGATTTAAAAAAATAATAATATAAGGGAATTCTCTTAAAATTATGATAGAATCAGGAAATATTTTGCCGGGTAATTGATAAAATTTAATTATTAAAATCTTTAACTGGTGAGAATAGTTATTTAACACAGTGCCCTACTCTCAGGACCCCCATTGAAAAAGTCATTTCCTTTATTTTTTTTGTTGAGTGTAAATATGAAATTTAGTGTATATTTAACTGTTTGGTACAGTAATTAGCGTTCAAAAAATATTCGGCCTAATTCACTAAGATAGTTGTTAACATATAGTCGTTAGGTAACAACTTAGAGTAAACAACGATTTTTAGCAACTCTTGTATCAACTGTCATTCAATTGATATTCAGTAAATATATAATTAAACGACATTGTTAAAAACTGTCGTTGTGAACAATCATTAAATATAGAAGTGAAGTTCTTAACAAGTGAGTTAAAAGGCATGCCGATTCTCAATATTTATACATATTTCTACTCTATTGACAACGTAAAGTGACAGATTTTGATTAGTTTGACGTTTGAGTTTTTAATAATGAGTGATAAGAAAATTCGGGGTGCACGATTTTGGGCTAGAGCTAGTTTTGCATTTCATTTCTGATAACTGCTAGTTGGAAATTTTGTAAATCGTTGATTGACTTCATGGAAAATTGAAATTTTGCCATTTAATCTAAGACCCATAACCAGGCGTAGAATTAAGTGTTAAGGCCCATTCAGAATAAAAAAAATTAGCGGTGGTGTAAGAATTAGTGGCATCGGTAGCGTAAGAAATTTATAGTAAAAATTATTTCCGTTCACAATGAAAAATTATTGAAATTATAGTTTCTAGGAATTTTTTATTATAAATTACTAGGGTGCAAGGTTGACAGTTGTAGCTGTCATTTTATTTTTGCACAAAAAGCAACTGACATAGATGATGACTTATTAATTACACTTATCTACAAGCACTCCATTGTGTAAGATAAGCGAAGAGATTAAGGGAATATAAAATTATTTCAAAAAAAGAAAATGCGTGGGAACAAAATGCCTTTGAAATAAGCAAAAATGGTAAGTTACGTGTTCACTTTTAATTGTGCAAAGTTTATTAATAAGTCTATTTGTTTATAAAGCGTAACGTCTGAGGCACACCACAAAATGATTTTTTTCTATTTCTATTGCTCATTTTATCTGATGAATTCAGAAATCAGATGTCAATAAACGTCAAAACTGCCAAAAAAATTAAGCGGTAACGTAGTGGCAACGTAGAAGTTTGGAGTTTACAAATTCCTACCGCTGCCATTGCCACTGCGCTACTACTAATTTCCTTAATTTTTGGATGTGAACGAATACGTTTGCTATAACGCATTCAATCTTTTACCCAGGCCACTACAACTGCCACTAATTCTACCGCTACCTTAATTTTTTTGTTGTGAATGATACTTTAGGAGAATCTGATGAAGTTCTCCAGTTTAGTATACATGTTTATTTAAATCCAATGGTTGAATGCGATCGATTTCGAAATTTCAAGAATCTCATCATCAGGCATGACATGACCAGCGTCTAGAAGTTTTAGCAGTAAAAATAATACAAAATTAACATTGTTAAAATGGCTGTTTAAATTTAAATGTGTAAGATAAGTGAAAATAAATTACAAAAATGAATTTAGATCTTTTCGGGAGAAAATCAGAAAACTTGTTCAATATTAATGTATTAAGAATTAATACATTTAAGTTTGGAATAAATGTAAATCTTTCATCTTGTGACATGAGACCTTCGAGCATATACTGACTCAGTATGCTTGAAGCATGAGACCATATAATTCGCGAATTAAATCATGATCGACAATTTGCTCAGTTTTAATATCTCTGTAAATATTTTTTTTTCCGGTACTGAGAATGGATTACTAATATCTCGCAAATTTCTTTGCATAAATCTTGTCTAAAAAATTTATATAATTATTGGTCATAGGTATATATTAGTTTATAAATAGTTTACCTTTGCTGTCGTCCATCTATTTTCAATAAAAGTTCATTTCCTAACACAAAATTTCCAAGAAAAACCATTTAACAACGATTGTTCAATACTAACAACGGAAGAAATGCAGTTGCTATAGATTAACAACTCGACGTAACAACTAGTTGTTAAATTTTAGCAATTTGATGTAATAAAGAATTGGAATTTTGAACTTAGCAATTGACATTCAATTTAACAACATTTAAATAAAATATGATTGGTTAAAAAAATAATTTCAGATATGCAATTTTCAGTTTTGAGGGGTCAGGAATGGCACAAAATCATCAATTAAGGGTTAAATATGACTACTAAATATCACCTTAAGGTGATTCTAATTTTTTATGAGGTTCAAGTATACTCAATTAAAATAAAATAATTATGACAAATGCGTATATGTAAATTCGATATACTCGTATGAAGGTATTTAAAATCATGGTATTTACATATTTTTAAACTATATACGTGGTAGTAAATATTTACGTATTAGTTTTTTTTACGCGTAAAATCAATACTCTTATCGTATACTCTATCTAAATTTTTATTGTTCTTTTGTTTGAAAACAATGCCAGTCAAGGTTAAGTAGCAATCATAAAACTCCTGTTAAAAATTAAAAAAATACGCTATATTTGTCAAGCAATAGAAATAAAAATTTAAGCATATAATACCATTCATTTTCTTTCTTGTAACTTTAGAATTCCATATAATAAATTATTCAATTTATTACTTTAAACAGACACAAGGTCCAATAAAATTCCTGTCTTTGAGATGTATGTTCTGTCACTCAAGAATTTAAATTACAGACTGAACGTGCGTCAATTGTCACAAGCTACAGTCAATTGTCTTTCAGGTAGGTAAGTCGATTGTCACCTGTCTGCGATACGAAAGAAATATTTGACATTTTTACACAAAAACATCCTTAAAACATTTGCATGCAAGTACGTTAGCCAAAGTAGTTTGACATTTGAAAAGAATATCACCCATATTTAATTCTGAAGGTCGAGAATTTGAAAAACTTTCTCTAAATTGTTGATTTGATAAGAGATTTTATCTAGTTGTCTATGGAAATACTTGCACTTGCCACAGTTTCCGAAACTATGTAAATGTTAACAAGTTTTCCAAACAGTTTTTACGAAATTTTTTCACGATTTATTTTATAGGAAATAAACAATATTACAAGAGTTTTTCAGCAGTTTTACTAACCTTAATATAAAGTAAACATTCATACATTATGTATTTCGATGACAAAATAATTTAAATAATATTTGCGAGAATTTTAAGGATATACAAATAGTCTTAATAATGTAAACCATTTTCTGACGAAGGTAAATTTTCAATATTTTTAAATAGTTTGAGTTATTGTTTGCTTTAGGAATTTTATTTTGAGTACATTTAAACAAATGGTGGAATTGTATTAGCATCAAATTGAAACTTTTTTCTACCATAAATTAAGAGTAAAATTACATACATTTTTTTATAATTTTAGTCTTCTTTATCACCAGAAAAATGGTAAAAAAAAACTTCGGGCACTAGTGTCTTAGATACAACATGTGTCGTTAGTCATTAGCGACCCACTGAGAGGTGGGCGCGGGCCGTGATTTTGTCGGGTCACGATGGGTCACGACGAGTATAATTTAAATTTTGCGTCGCGACTGGACGTGAGCGTGAGGAACTAAAAAATTATCGTGCGTGATCAGGCGTGATTGAAATTTAATCGGGCGTGAGTACAAGTTTCCTTCTATTTTTTATTAAAAAAATTGTCAATTTCCATTTTACTTTACATTATTTTTATCATTATTATGTACAAATATGTCATCAACAGTTTTTTTTTTTTTTGCATAAAAATAGTGTTATTGTTGTACTCAAAATTGTATACACAGTTGCTTCGATTTCATTAAAGATATACAAATCTTTAAGCCCGTTTGACACGATCATAATTTTGTTAACAAATTTGTTACCAAATTTATAATGATATTTGTGAAGGAATAGAACAACCTATTTATACATAAAGATTCATTTCCAATGAAGCCAATCTGTTACCTAACTTATTACCAATTTGTTAACAAATTTGATAACAACTTACAACTGTGTTAAGCAGGCTTAAATGTGCATAGAAACAATTACGTGACACGAACGTGACCCGCCGGGCGTGATCGGGCGTGAGTGCCAAAATAAAATCGTGAGCGTGAGTGATCGTGAATCAAACATAAAAAGTCGTGCGTGATTGGTCGTGATTAAATTTTTAGTTCCGTGAGCGTGCGTGATCGTGAACAAAAAGTTACTCACGCGCCCACCTCTACTGAGAACAACTATATTTATACAAAACGAGTTTGAATGGAAACAAATTACGATTGCCTAGTAAATAAAATCATGTAACAATATAGCTTACAATTTACGTTTTTATAAATATAATAATTAATACTAGTAATAAATTATTATAATAATGCAAACAAAATACCAAACAATAAACTAAACAGCATGATAGTCTTACTTTTAGACGCTGCTTACAGTACAGTTCTTTCTATCATAACTATTTTATGTACTTCGATCCATAAAAAGTTGGGAGAAATCAAAAGAATGATTATCTTTACTACGAGATACAGTAAATAAAATATTGTTCAATCACGATTAATGTGAAAGGCTAGTTAGATCTGTAGTAATTCAGTTTCGAAGAGTTTCTCACAATTTTGAATTTTTACGGATCACAGATCATCACATCAGATAAATAATCATCACTGATTACATCAAACTACTATTGCTATGTTTTATTAGTTCTGCTTCTGTCTCATTTGAATTTAGACGATCGAGATCACAGCAATGTTCATATATTTGAATAATGTTGTAATGTTTTATATACAGGTGAGTCTGGGAAGACGCCCCCCCCCCTTTAACTTTTTTATTATGAGTAATAGAAAAAAATGACTCATATAAAAGTTTTATTATTTTACATATACTATTTGATGGCTGAGGTTTACAAGATACGACTATCAACTTTTATATTTCAAATGACAACCTATAATTATTTTAATAAAATAGAAACCGCCATTTTTTTCTCTTTTCAACGATGTATTATTTTTACTTCCTTGTACGAAGTAAAGGAAGTATTGTAATCGCGAAAAATTTCGGTTTTGAGATTTCAACGGAAATATCCATTTTGACCATCCCTGAATCCATTTTTACTAATTTCGTCGTGACGTCTGTACGTACGTACGAACGTACGTGCGTATGTATCTCGCATAACTCAAAAACGGTAGGCCGTAGAAAGTTGAAATTTTGTATTTAGGACTGATATAACATCTAGTTGTGCACCTCCCTTTTTGGTCATTACATAATTTCTAGAAAGGGTACTTTATTTGAAGCCTATAATAGATTTTAATGAAAAACTATCTTAAAATATAATCTAACACTTTTCAAATTTAGTATATAAGACTTTTATGTCAATTGGAATAACATAGTGGATTTTGGTTAAAACAGGCTAACCGGAAGTGACATATTACCTGAAGTTGTTAACAGTTTTTCTTCAATAAAATGATTTCATTTTGATTTTAGAAATAAATGCTTCAAATAAAAATATTAGATAATTAAATTCTGTGTCTAGCACATCAAGTATTATTAAATTAGCCCTTTGTGTAAGCGAGATATGTATATTTAAAACTTATATAATTTTTGGTTTTTGTAATGAAGCTTGCTATGGATTAGGACAAAAAAATAACAAAAAAATAAAAAATAGATGCTAATGTCAAATTACGTCAAATACGTGCAATTTTATACTTGGGTCTATACGTGGTCTATACTTCATATTGGTCTTGTGTACAAGGAAGTCGTGTGGTGTCCACATCAGATTTTTTATTAATGTATTTGAAAAAATTCGAGAAAAATGAGATAATTTAGAAATATTAGAAATAATTTTTAAACAAATAGTATAGGTGGCTATGTGAAAATAAACAAAACGTAACAATGTAAAACAATTAAATTAATGTCAGAAAAGTATACATTTGTTTGTTACTTAATTAAAAAATATCTACATCTGCCATATGTAAAATAATAAAACTTTTATATGAGCCATTTTTTTCTATTACTTATAATAAAAAAGTTAAAGGGGGGGGGGGCGTTTTCCCAGACTCACCCTGTATTTATTGTGTATTAATTATTTATATTATGTATATGGTTTGGAGATGAATAATAATAATAATAATAATAATAATAATAATAATAATAATAATAATAATAATAATAATAATAATAATAATTTTTACAAATCCTTTTCCTTCTTAACAAAAAATATGAAATATTTAGACGAAAATGCAATTTATAATGGAGCAAAATTGATATACTTTTTTGACCTAATAAAAATTTTTGAAGTTTAAAACCCCGTAGAATGTTTTTCAAATGACATACTCATACTCATATTATATTTAATCTTAGTCCAAAAAGGTCTATTGCACAAGACTAATATTCCATGTAAAAATCCCTATGTTCACCCCTAACTGCCATCATCCGGAATATAAAATAAAAATATAGGCTCGTATCACGATCACGGTTTTAACTAAAACACTGTTTTAAGAAATGTCAAGTTCAAATTTCAATATTTAATTTCTCCCTTATGTTTAAAGAACGATTTTTTAAAAAATATTCATTAGAATACAAACTATGTTCTGCTTTAAAATCATATTTTGATAAATTTCGTATTAATATTATTTTCATTAAATAATGAAATTTGACATTTCTTAAAACAGCGTTTTAGTTAAAACCGTGATCGTTATACAAACTATAATGTTTACCAATAGGTTTTATGGTCTAATATTACTCATTCATTGTTTAATATTTATAAATTATTTCAGTAGTATAATGTCTGATTTTTACCGATAGATTTTGATTATCATTAGCATATCGTTATCTACCACACCCAAGGTGGGCATAAGGTGTTAAGATATATTTACATACAAGCGATTAAGCTGTTCACAAAAATATTTAAATTGTAGCCACGCCTCTTCTGTTCAATTATGCATGTATTAGAAAATAAACAATAGATAAAGCAATAAAAATTTTCGATCAATATTCGGATAACAAAATCGCGAATCTATTAAAATGATAACTACAGACGTTAATTATGCAAATTAGCTATGTTGGTCGAATATTTCAAAGATAACATTTATCTATTTATGTTTTAAAATAAAATATAAACACTATTTTCAGGTCAAGGTTATATTAAGAGACATGCATGTATTAATTTATGACATATACTTACGCACAAAATATTTGAGTTTATGTAATAGAAGAGCTGACCTAGTTCAGTATTTTTATAAACGTGAATGAATTTACGAATGTCGTGCGAAACGACACGTTCTTTGATCTTATTCTATTCGCGTTTCTTTAACGAAATTTTGTGAAAAAAGCAAATGAAAAATGATGTACGTGGCCCAGATAAATGCTATCGCATATTGACTATATTTATTGTTTTGTTTTTATGTACGAAACAATGTATATTATCGCAATAATTTTTCTTTTTTAATGATTTCTGCATTTATTCAACGATTTATTGTTGATCTCGTTTGTTAATTGTGGTATATTTATAGAAAATTATAGCATTTATACAATGTCATTGTTGCTAATGTTTTTAAAAATTAATAGAATTGTACGCAACATTGTATCTTGTGCGCTGTGCGGTATGCCGAAAACAAGGCGGATTACAATGAAACTATACTTTGTTTTAGTGTTTTTGATTGGCCTAAACGCAAAGCAAGTTTAGAAAAGCGAAAAATATGTAACAAAACGTTTCACTCGTCAGCTGTTGTAAGTCGTAAAAGAGTTGTACAGTGCAGAAATCTAAACGATGATTCTATATTATTACTATAATCCTTCAAGTAACTGTTTATTTACTAAAGTATTAAAAATCATCAAATTCTGACGTTTCGAAATATCACGTAGATCTTGTAAGAAACATAAAACTAATGGGGGCATACCAAAAAGAAAAAATGTTGATTTTTCTTTCATAAATGAAAAATATACCCAATGTTATGCAGATATACATCAAAAATATTTAATATTATTATACTTTTCATTCATGATTTTCTTTATAAAGATTCTGAGTCTTATTTTGTGACGTCATAATTTTGTACACAAATACGATAGTGAGGCACACCCATTCTTTTCTAACATAACCTTATATAACCAACATTTTGGAAGCAACGTCAATATTCTTACAAGTAGTTTTTTTTTAAGTACAAGTAACGCAATATGCTAAATAATAATTATAAAAAAATACAATATATGTTTGATTTAGATATTACAATGGTTGTGCAATATAGTTCTGTGCCGTCATTGGGAGAACAACGCGATGAGAAGTAAAAATAAAAAAATTTGTTTGTATTCTTATGGCTCAAGATGTAAGGGAAAGATGGTATAAGGCAATAAATACTAGAAAAGTTTTGAAGACTACTCTTGCTTGTGATGACATAAAACGTCAAATGTAGTTCAATTTTTACTCGGTAGGTGACACTACGGTCGCAAAATTATGACGTCTTTGAAATTTTATATAAACTTTAAAAAATTATTTCTGTGAAACTTGAAACTTACTCGGTAGGTGACACTACGATCGCAAAATTATGACGTCATTTGAAATTTTATATAAAGTTAAAAAAATTATTTCTGTAAAACTAGAAACTTATGTGACATAAAATATATATTTTCGTAAGTAACTTTAAGTGTACTGTCAGAAAAAAAAAATTATTGGAAAATGTGGTATGACCCCATTCATAGGTATAGAGTATACGTAATTATATATTATATACGCGGGTCACGCTAGATATATGAGAATCAGAAAATCAGATGTCGTGGAAAACAAAATTCGCACTATCATTCTAAATAGTTATTTCTCCCTCATTTAAAAGAGACCATTTTATTCATTTTTGGAAAAAATTACACCCTCCATTCTCACCTGATTTGGCAATGCACGACTTTCGGCTATTTATTGGACTTGATTTTGCGGGATAAAAGTTTTTGCGTCTGGAGAAATAAGTGAAATTTATGAATATTTTGCAAGAATATTACTTACGACCTTTTTAAGAGGTGGAAGAAAGGAATGGTCAGGTGTATTATTGTTAATATACATATTTAAAATAATTTTAGAAAAAATATGAACCTTCTAATTCATTCTACCGAGACCCTCGCACAATCGATTAGAATAAAGACTTTCTTTGTACAATTTTTTAATGAGACAATATTACTTACGGGACCAAATTGCGTAAAACACTTTGTATTTTGAAAAATTGCAAAACATATTCCATTATTGTAAAATGGAATAAACAACTGATGTTGTTGATGGGAGAAATAATAGCAGGAATGCAGTCTGAATTTGTTTATTATTTAGTCTGAGGCCAACGTTTCGCTGCCACTTACAGCTTCATTAGGGCAAAAGACTAAGGCGTTAAAATTTATTATCTTTTAACTCCTTAATATTTTGCCCTGATGAAGCTGTAAGTGGCAGCGAAACGTTGGCCTCAGACTAAATAATAAACAAATTTAGACTGCATTCCTGATATTATTCCTCCCATATTCCATTATTACTTATTTTAGTAATACTGACAGTAGTAGTTAGTAGATAAAATGACATGCACAGCATGTCCGGGAAGTTTTTTATTATATTATTTTTGAATACAATTAAGAAACTAGTCCTAACTACTTCCCAGGCGAGTTGTTTTATTATATAACAAATGGTTGGTAGCACGAGCGTGGTTCTAACATCACTGTTGGCTAGAACCAAGGCAACGACATGGCACATACTTCAGAATTGTTAAACAAAACTGTGTTGCCAATATACTGATTAAACCGAAAATATACTGACAGCCATATTTAATAAATTTGGTCGCATTATTTAAAATTGTTTAATATGATTTGCTTCTTGACTTGTTTGTATGATAAACAATTTAAAATAATGAAGCCAAATTTATTGAATAAAGCTGTCAGTAGATTTTCGGCTTAATTATTTTATTGGCAACACTGATTTTGTTAACAACACTGAAGAATGTGCCAAGTCGTTGCCTTGGTTTTAGATAACACCGTTGTTAGAACCACGCTCGTGCCACCAGCCATTGTTTTGAACCTATAAATTTAATAATTATTGCATTTTGTTGTCTAAACAAACAATGGCCTTGAACAAATAACACAGGATACACATCAGGTTCAGAAAGTTATTTTACTATATTTAGAAGTATACTTCATCTAGCAAAAAATACTTTTTTGGAAGTGATACATAATACAGGTTCTGTTTCCATTTCACTAAAAAAACACTGTAAAATCATTTCTAAATGACGGAGAGTTAATTATTTATATTAATAAATATATCATATCTCAGCTTATTATCCAAGGCATATATTACCAGAGGAATCACTTTTGTGATATAATTTTTAGAAAATTGGAAATAATTTTCAAGTCGATTGGATTTGATCTTAGCCCATTAGAACCACAACCGGTCACATGACGCACTCAGCCACGTGATATTTATTTTTGTTAAGAAGTAAACTAATCGATAAACGATTTAATTTTTACCTCCCGCTACCCTTGGTAAGGGAGGTATAGGGATTAAGGATCGTGCTAAATATCGCATATAGAGATTTTGGTAAATGACCACGTTTTAAGGTAGCTAGAATCCAATTTTAACATTTTCACGATTATGTATGTGTGTGTATGTATGTGTGGATTCCCCACTCTAACTCAAATACTATCATTCAGAAAATTTTGAAACCTTGTATTTCGAACTTTTTCTGTAATAGAAAGAGCTCATTAGATTTTGGTCAAAATCGGATAACGGGAAATAGAAGCTCAAAATAATTTTTATTCGAAAAATATCTTTGAATGTTATTTTTTCGAGATTGTTATTATAAAAATTAAAGATTATTAAATTTTCTACAGATTTGCATTAATACTTTTTCTATATATTTTATGGATAAATTTATAAAATTATCTATAATTTAAATCCCAGAGCCTACGCTTTAAATAAACAAAATGCAGTTATTCAAATGTATGTAACTGACAGATAAATGTCACTATCAAAGAACTAATCATTTCAAAATAATATTAGTAAGGTTTTTTTTTTAAAAAAATAAATAAATCAATAGAACAGGAATTCAATACAGCTTCCAGCGTAAGTAAACATGTAGATTAATAAAAATTTAGATTAATAAAAATTAACGATTCACAAAAATATTTAAGCTAATCCTTATTTTTGGATTAGTGAATTCTATTCTATCCCGGTATTTAAAATTTAATCTTCATTTTATTATAGCCCCGGTGGCTCAATGGTTCGAGCAACGTCTCATAAGTCATGAGTGCGCACGTGGCTCTGGGTTCGAATCCCACTAAGGCATAGATGTGTGTGAATGTGAACCCACACTGTAATTGGGATTTAATCCTGTTGAGGGGCTTAAAAAAGGTAGTTAGTTGGATTAAACTATATTTTAAGAAATAAACTGTCAAAATTAGAGTAAAAATCGCGAATCCAAAAAAAAAGGATTAACTTAATCTTTTTTGTGACTCGGGCTGTAAATGGTGGGAGGTATTGTGTTGGCCACACCAGCTTTTTATATTAAGGATGCTAAATGCACTGAGCCGCCGTATTTTGTTTTTCTGTGGTCACCCATCGAACTTATGCCAGCGAGAAGCTTGCTTGAATATATCGATCATAAGACTAGGTATCACTCTACGTTCTACAACTAGGATACATTGAATATTTAATGTCAACATTCCCCTACAATTTATGTTAAATGTAATTAATGCAAACTATGTACAAAAAACTTAGGAAGATCTACAATTCTAAAGTTTATTTAAGTGAAGTTGTGCATAATTACAGAATAGAATGGAAATTGTAAAATTCAGTTGAGATAAAGTTATCCTTAGTTTAATTAGCTTGTATAAGTGAAACCTGGAACACTAACTGAATTTGCATACGTCCCATAGCGTCTATTACCACAAAACACACAAGACATATTCAAATGAATGAACACTTCTACGTCTCTATACATGCATACATTAATTTCCGTCGTTTCTTTTTCTTATAATATGCAGTTCCTAAGAGCTTTAAAAACCATGTTTCAATATGATGAGATTTGAAAGAATGCGATGCCTTGTCAGTAAAGATTGCAGGACGAGTCAAACAACAGCTTGGTAAATTGGAGGATATTCGTTTATATTTTATGCACAATAGGCTACTTGCGTGGTACTGAAAATCTGATATCTATCACTAAATTCCTAAAGTAAAGTTGAAAACGTATATAAATATAATTTTATTTTTAAAGAATTATATGTTTTTTAATAAATTAAGAAAGAAAATTTTCTTTGACGTCATTATTTTGAACTGGAGAAAGGGAAGCATATTTTAGAATGTAACCTGTAGATGGCGAGCGAGTGCGAGTTCATTTTTCTGTCACTGCCTCTCTTCTGTCTTATTTGCAATTTGCGTGGTTTCTGTTACTTTTATTACGTATTTCAACTTGTTAAGCAGGATTTTAACTTAGCTTAAAATGACTAATTAAAATATTAACCTCAACCTCAAATGTCAAACAGGTGATCTGTCATGTTTAAATTACCCGCACATGCCGTTGCTATTGGACGTACCGATGTTATTGCTTTACGGCCATTCATTGGTTCGGCGTAATTATACGTCATACATGGCGGTAATTTAAATATTAAAATTTCATTAATTTTTTTGGCCAATTTATGAAAATTTTGCCAAAAGAAAAAATATGGGTAGCAAGTAGTTTTTATCGTCTCTTCAAAAATATTAAATAACAAAATGGCACGCAAGTAGCCCATTGTATTAAAATTGTTTGTTTATATCTTGGTTACCATGGCAGAAACTGAAAGATTAGACCTGCAGTCTGGTGTCTGGTAATCAAAACGCCAAAAATACATTTGCAAATATAATCAACACTCTTATTTAAAAAAAATTATATCAGTTCCGCTAAAGCTACACTAACTTTTATTAGAATTGTTTGAGGACTTTCTTCAGAAATTGCCACCAAGGCTCCAAGCTTGACATGTCAATTTTATTCAGATAACCAAATAGAAAAGCAACGCATGGCTACGTAATATGTTTAAATAGCAAAAATCGTTAGTAGTATTTTATGTACCAAGGGCGTTACGATGATGATAATATGGGAGGGCGACAAGGATCTAGCCCGAGGGCATTTGGCCCGAGGGATAGATATCGTCAGAGGGGCATTATCATCTAGTAACGCTCGTGGTGCATACAAGATTCTATGTCTCACTAGAATATGTGATGTTTTCATTTATAATAATTTTGAATATAATAAAGCTTATGCTTTGGCGTTGCTAAGGATGTTGTTTAATTGTTTTGTTTATTATCAATAATTATTTATTTTTAAATCATCAACGTAGTTTATGTATCTATTGTCTATGTCATCAACGTTCTATATCGTTGGAAATGATGGAATGGATGAATTTCGGAAGATATTTTATTGTAAAGAAATTATTTTGAATGCTTCTGCATACTTTGAGGAAGAGAAACGCATAAATGTTCCCCTAATTATTCCATTCTCGTCTGTAGAAGATGTAAGTATTATATTTTGAGGTTCGTTTTCATAAGACACATCTCAGTTCTTTATTTCTTATGAACTTATTTCTGAATATTATTACATTTTAGATTGATAAGTATATATTAAAAAACCAAAATAGAAAAAATAATTTAAATACAATTTGATTGCAGTAGTGCGTAAAACGTTGTACATACCTCAGGCCAAAAGTAGTATACACCCTTGGACGTCTGAAGGAGTAAACATTTTTTGACCCTCTATACGTAAATAACTATTTTAAATTATTACAAAATCTTTCGTAAATACAAGAACTATTTTAGATTTAATTTAAATGCTTCATATTAGGCACTTACATTAAGCTCTATACCATTTTGAGAAAATAATGGCTAATTAGAAATTCCTATTTTCTACAACATTTTTATTTTCTCCTTTCTTTCTAAATTTATCTTAATAATTATTCTTTTTCTGAACGAAAGAGAATTTTATCCTGTATTATAATTAGGAAGAAGTCTGGCTCATATGTTTGCATGTATAATAAAGTTCTTGTGTTGTTCTACTTTTTAGTTATTAATTGCTGATATTATCGTGCCTTTTAGACAGCAATTAATATTTATAAGTAACGCTATTTTCACACGAATTAATTTGTTTTGCTTCTGGTAATTAATTAGAAATTTACCAGCACATATTACGGTGTAACAATATGATAAATAGAAATATGCAAAATTTTCCATAAAAGAACAACAATCAAGAATAATAAATAAATATAAAATAAACACATAGTTATGCCTACTTTTATACAGGGTGCTTGCTTTTCGCCCCTCGCCATTGGGATTTCGATTATCGTAATCATAAGAGATATGAAGTCAGTTAAATGACGCTAAAGTTGCCCCATTAATAGACAATTTTAAAGATATACATAAAGAATTTTCTTAAAAAAAGTGTATATGTGTAAAGTTGCTAGAACAATATAAAAATTCAAATTTTGCTGATTTTTATCTTTACAAATAACTTCGAATATTAAAGAATCGAATAATATGGAATGAGGAATGAGGTACTATACTAGAGTCAAAATTTATGTATTTTAGATAATAAAATTAAAATATACATAAATTAATACGTATTAATGAAAAATGATTGTTTATATATTAAACAAAAAGCGATTGAAAGTTTATGTGACGCATGTGGACGCCAATTTTCAACAGAGAAATTTTTAGCAAGCCCTGTCACCAAGGAACTGTCATGGAGGTATTTCTCTCTTTATCGTTGAAGGTATTTCCCTCTCTTTCATTTTGATGTATCGAACAGACAGTGACATGCTCATTCAATAATTTTTGTGGTATCTCACAGATTGTACTGTAATGCCTATTACAAATGCCAATATTTTAAATTTTGAATTACACGCTACAATGACCCTGTTTCACATTTTTCAAAAAGTATTTTAAATGAAAGTTTATGCAATATTTTTCTTATTAATAATTTATTTTCGTAAATAATTAAATTAAAAGTTTGACACAAAAAATAGTTATGAAAAACAATCCCCCACTCCTGTGTCGTAGAAGCACATACGTTACGTCATTCACAGCCAATAGAAAAACAGTTTTTCCATCACCTTCGTTTATTCTTTTATTTAGATAAATAAATGTAGGCGTTAGTTTGTCACATGTTAATAACAATAATAACAAACTTCTAATTTGACATTTGACGGAGACATTTTCCATTATAAATGAGTAATAAAGTAAAAATGGCTAATACAGACTACACTCAAGCTAAGTCGGACAGTTTACTGAAAGTTGATAGCTGGATGGTGGCTTAATTTATATCAGAAAATTATTGTTTTACTGCTGCCGAAATTAGGGGTGTTAAAGATTTAAGGTAAAATTAAATCCAGCCACAATTTTCTTTTCTTCGCATCTTTTGGCATATTTATAAATTGAATAGTAGGTTTGCTCCTAGCAGCAATTTTGCAAGAAAGCACAATACGATACTGTAAATTACGTATTTTATACTGGATTTTTTATTATATAGCACGAACCAAACAAAAAAAATTGACACTTGTTTGACAACTTTGACAATATACTTATCATAACACTTGTAACAAAACACAAAGAATTGACACTATAAAGGGACCAATTAGAGCCGATGAAGATGTATGTATTGTGACGTCACATTCTGTTTCAGATCACGTAACTTTTTCAAAATATTATCCAAATTTCAAAAATTAATTGTAAAATATCTAATGGATATTTGCTGATATTTTCAAGTTTAAGGCTATGTAAATAATGATGTCTTTTTAAATTTAATAATTAGAAGGCATATAAAAATTCTTGCAACAGCCCTATTTTTGAATTTAGATCTGCAAACAAAAAATTGAGTGAAAAGAAAAATTATTATACTATAACCTAAATTTAAGTCTTATTATAAAATGAAGTAACCGGCGCCTATGCTAAAGTAGCGCGGATTGCATATATATTTTTGGTGACATTAAACAACGCCCTTTTCCTTTCCATTTATTGCCGTATTCTTTCGCATCGTTGGATCAGTTCCAATTGATCGTATGGATTAGATCAGATCAGGTCACGTGGACGCAGATTAGTATAATCGAATGAACACAAATATCTGTCAAAATCAGTCAGAAAAATTAACTTTAATTTTCTATATTTATCATAGTTTATTCTTATTTAAATTTCTTTTGGAACCTTATATGTCACCTCTTATCCTGATTGACTGGCATAAAATATGACAGATTTTCCCGGCTCTTCCGCCATTTTTGAATCTAAGGTGATCTGATTTTTCTAATCCATGTTTTTGTTGGAGTAGATGGCACTGATCTGGATTACTTTAACCCGGTATTTCAGTACGTGATTAAAATCTTGGTTACATGATCTCGTTTAACTTATAACCGACATTTTAACTCGGCATTCGAATTTCAGTATCTAAATCCAGGTTAACTTAACCGTGATTTGCTAACCGAGAATTTTGTTGTTGATAGTAGATTTTGAAGTAAAATTCATGTTGAGCATGCACACTAGCGATTTCTTTAAAGTCAGTTTTTAAAAATCACATGTTAAATAATTATTGATAAAAATTATGTCTAAAATTTAAACAATACTATGATGGACGCTTACATGTTGACTTCAAGCGAATTTTCGTTTGGTTCGGGCGATTAAAAAATTAATTTTGTTAATATTCTTCTTCATATTTGCCCATTTATCCTTTAAAATTTAATCAGTTCGTGGTATACGACCAGAAAGTGCATTGTAATTTTTTGTAAATTCTAGCCAGGCCGCTTATTTTTGTTTGTGGTTTACAACCCCCGATTTTTCACATTCTATAATCTGTCGCTTCTCACTTACTACTTCTACAGTGTGTTCAATAAAATTCCTAACTCGGAGTAGGCTATGAAAAGAGAAACGTATGTCTGATCATTATTTTATTCAAAAGTCAAGTTGTCAAAATTGATCTTGAAATGTAATTTGAAGGAGAAAGGACAATAAAGAAGGATACAGTATATTGACATTCGTCGTTTTCTAATTTGTTTCCATTTCTAAAATAAGATTCAAGAAGAAAAGCTTTGATTTCATTAGATCTTCAGTGCATCCAATGACAGACCAAGACTGCAACGAGACGCTTAATGTGGGATGAGACATTAAAGCCAGAAGATAAAGCAATGCGTATCCTTCCAGATGAGAAACTACCACCAGGTAATGATCAGAAATGGCCTATTTGGAAATCGCATACGAAGTCAAGTAGGAAAATGTCCAGTAAATATGTTCAACTGGGGGTACCAAGCAGAACCCACTTTATGTCATTGTGGCCAAGAACAAACAATGGCCCACTTGCTCACGTGCGCCAACTTAGAAGAGGAATGCTCGAGAGAAGATCTGGCTAAGGCAACACTAGCTGCTATAAACTGTGTAATATTTTGGATGAATACTATTTAGATAGGCCACGTCTCTGCCAGTTTTTGCGGACGGTTTTTCCTCTGGCATAAAGAAGAGAATCTTCGGAGAAGATGCATCCTCTCCGGGCGATGCATAAGGTCTATTTCCATAATTTCCAAATTTAACTATTTATATGGTTTTAACAACAAGCTCAGCTAACTCACTCCATGTGGTCCGGATGCGGTATTTCGCTACCAAAAATCGGTCACTTCAGTATCTAAGGAGTGAGAAATATTTGTTGTACTGTTTTATATATTTATTGTGTAATAATTATTTACATTATGTATATGGTTTGGACACGAATAATAATAAATTCATTAGATAATATTTTTGACAATATCTCATGTCATTTTAACATTTAATTAAATATTTTTAAATTGACATACGTTTCTTTGTTCAAAGGCTACTCCGAGTTAGGAATTTTTTTGAACACATTGTACTAATAGTTTTCATTGTAATTACAGTTGATTCACAAACTATAATAATTGTTTGTGCTATCAACAAACGTCAAAATTACACACATTTCACATAACCAAACTTTCAAAACATTTCTACGCATGACAACCATAAAATTTTGTGTTAACCTACCTTCACATGCCAGTTTAACTTTTCGGTTAAATTAAACACTTAACTGAAAACTGAAATGAGTCTAACCAATAAAAAAATGGTTAACTAAAATTTTTTGGTTTTAGGTTGGGATCAACATTCAATTTACTGATCCATATAATATGAATCTGATCCAACTGGCTTCAGCAAAGGTTTGAGTACAAGAAAATGAGTGAAGTGAAACAGCTTTAGATTAGTACGTGGAAGTTGCGCCGTCATATTTTACAGTGAAATTATGATGTAAATAATTTCGATGAGGCTAAGAATCGACTGAAGGTAATGCAAAGTACGGAATGCCAGTAGAAGTAAAACAAGAAAATATTAAAAGGGTTTAAGATTTGATTTTAACAGAGCGAAGGATGAAATTTAAGAGATTGCATATGAAATGAGAATATCAGAATCAATTAAATAAAATATTACTTTACACTCAATTGTTTTCCATCATGGCTAGAGATATAATACTTTGAAAAATCCTCATATTTTAAACATAAAATAAAACAAATTCTATGAGAAGTATCTTCATGATAATTTTATAAATATGTATTTGTTTTTGTAAAAACGTTAAACTGTGTTTATTATTCATTAGTTTTTAAGTTTGAAGAAATGAATAATATTAACATAAAAGTTTATTTATTTTACGGTGGCACAAATGTTTTTATTTGAATATGCTATTAAGACATTCTAGGTACGATCGTCACATTTTGGCAAAAAATGTTTCTGAAGGTTATGTCTTTTTTATAAATATTAACAAAATATTTCCATATCACAAACTTCCGTTTTCCGGTTATGAAAAAATACACGTGTCAATCTATGTTTACTATTTGAAGTATTCAATGAATGATTCACAGTAGCAATAAATATACTCTTTATTTTAAAATTAAGAAACAAGAGAAATTAAAATGTCAGCAAGATATTATATAGGAAATATATTCAAATATACAAAACACATTTTATCAATAATTCCTTTAAAAACAAGCTAAATATTATTTGTTAGAGAAATGTTTTTATTGAGAACTGACAAAATACGACACGACAACAAGCGGAGAAAATCAGAACTTTCTCGGAAGAGTACTCTTTGTTTGTTTTTATATGTATCAACATGAGCGATTTAAATAAATTTTGAAAAAAGCATATAAATCTTGCACAAATTTGTGTGTTTTTGGATGTCACTCAAGGACAGACAAAGGCAGATGTTTAGGATTTTACAGTTTCCCTAAAATAGATGATATTTTTGTTGTAATAATAACTCAAGGCGTTGAACAACGAATGGACAGACGCAAGCATGGGAATATATTATTAGGAGTGGGAAGAAAATAACAAATAATATGAAAGTATGTTTCCTTCATTTTAAGAAAGATGATTTTATTTTTCCAGGAAACTGGTAAAAATGGAAGTATAGAATTTTCTAATCGTAATTGTAACCTATAAATTAACCTACTTGTGGATACTCAATCTGGCTGAATGTTATTATGACGATATTTTTATAGTACTTTGTGGAATTGTAAATTTAAGTGCACCTATTATTGGAATAAATGGTTTTCAACATTCGTAAAATAAATATATATCATGTATGTATCACTTTTTCAAAATAAATATGTATTACGCAATTTAAGATATTATGTGATTTTTTAATCAAAAACCACCTCTACTTTATAAATAGAATCGTCAATGGACGAATATATCCCAAAATCTGATTTTGTTTCATTTAATACAGCCATTCCTAACTGCCACCATAAAATTTGTGATTTTGTTTTAAAGTGCCGTTTTTATTTAAAAATTGCAATTTATTTCTTAGTTCTTGCGCGGACATGTTTATCCCATCACATGGGCATTTTATTTTGTATCCGAGGTATGTTTTGTTCATAATTCCACACTTAATTATATGGTGAGCATTCATAACCGTTTCACATATAAATTGAAAAAAATACACATATAAACTGTAAAACATTAATCTCAATACATTTATTACCTTCTATTATGCACCGGGAGCTTACCGTAGAATTTAAAAACCGAAAATGTTCAACTACACTTGGTTTCATTTCGTTTCTTTACATTTATGTTTACATGTTAAACTTACAACAGTACTCTTTCGACATCAGATAGTGCTGCCTCTATCGGTAATGTCAGTTCTCACTAATCTAAATTAATATGTAGGTACAATTGACAGAACACTTCCGCCATATAGAAAAAAAAAAATTAAAATGGTGTAAATTTGGTGCGAATATAAAGTTTGTTCCTACACAACTTCTTGGATGCGTTCATGTAAGCATTCATGAACCCTTTTGGGCGCATGTCTTGTTCATGAACTCATTAAGACATATGTAAGAAACTTTGTATGTTTGGAACGGACAATGAACATGTCATATCATCATAATTATTTACTGTCTTTTCTGGAGAAAAAATATCAGTCAACAAATTATCTAAAATCAATATATCTAAATAATTACTGTTTTTATTCGAGGCATCGAGATTGGCCAAATATTAAAACCATTTAATCACCAGATCAATCGTATAACGATGATTCTGGATAAGATTCATATTCAAAATCATTCATTATGCTTCGATATTTTCCTCGCAACTGGCAAAAATTGTGGGGTGCATGTGCTGACAAATGGTACATACTCTGGTACATAGCACAGACCAAGGGATGGATCTGATAGTACGCGGATCAGTTCATGTACGCGTCCGAAGTCTGTAGGAACAATCATACCAAGAGTCCGATGGACTGTACAGGCTGTCTCCTTTTCGATGTTTTTCTAAGGTATCTCCGGTAATATTAAAGATAAAGCAAAACAGTTTACACATTTCATAGTCAACTTGTCGAGAAAAGTTTAATAGTCACCACAAGAATTTTCGATCTACTTTTGTTTCTGAGCTACAGGCAAAAACTCGTTTTTCGCTCATTTCGAAAATATCTCATATCTTATTTATAATGATAGTAAGAGAAAAATTGTTTTAACAAACTTTCAACTGGTTTTAGGTGGAATAAAATGGCGTAATTAGATTTTCTGAAAACTTAATAATTCTCGAGATATCACACAAACTCATGATTTTTTAAATGGGAACCTGTTAAAAATAGTCTCGTCGTTTTGCTTATTTTATAAGCTTTTCAATGATATGTAACAAGTCTACATTCTTTTCTTTTAAACATGAATAAAATATAAATTATTAATTTATTAGGGTGAAAAAATTGAAAATTATTAAGAAACAAATGAAAAAAATTAATTAAAAATCATCAATTGTTTATTTTTAATATTATTTGTTTCAGTTTTACACATTTTTTCAATTTATTGACTTCAAAAGCATATTAAACCATAATAATTAGTTAAGAATAAGTTTGAGAACGTAATTAATATAAATACTTTTTAATTTTTTTTTCACACCAATCAATTAATAATTAATCTTTTATTCATGTTTAAAACAAAAGAATGTGGACTTGTTATATATCATTGAAAAGCTTATAAAATAAGCAAAACGACGAGACTATTTTTAACATAGGTTCCCACTTAAAAAATTATAAGTTTGTGTAATATGTCGAGAATTATTAAGTTTTCAAAAAATCTAACTACGGCATTTTATTTTATCTAAAAAACAGTTGAAAATTTGTTAAATCAATTTTTCTCTATCTATCATAATTAATAATATATGAAATATTTTCGAAATGAGCGAAAAACGAGTTTTTGCCTGTAGTTCAGAAACAAAAGAAGATCGAAAATTCTTGCGGTGACTTTTCTCGAAAAGTTGACCCTGAAATGTGCAAATTGTTTTGCTCTTTCGTTAATATTACCCGAGGTACTTTAAAAAAACATCGAAAATAAGACACCTGTACAACAGTCGGTTGGAACAATATATTTAAAATGCGCGCATGCTTCTGACGTACATATGACTATCCGGACTAGCTGTAGGAACAAACCAATAGTGTGAAAACAAATATTTTGTTGATTAAACATCGCTAACTTTTAAGGGATGACAAGAAGTACATTAACCGTGGTTAAACTGGGAGATGTAATTTAATGTTCGACAAAAATTAGCTCTGTTGGACCAAGTAACCCTAGCATATACCTATTTCAATACTATTTGCACAACCCTATGTATTTTTTTAAAACAACCGTAATACATTTATTTTTTATACCTGCAGCCTGCAACAAAATATTGGTTTTCACAGCATATAAGCAACAAATTTATATTATTTTTTAAGTTTTTTTTAAGATATGGCGAAAGTGTTCTGTTGTCTTTTCCCTACTTAAATTAAGACTATGTTTGATATATGTTTTACATTTTATCTATTGACAATAATAACATTTAATAATATATTTTTTAAATGTCTGAATTTTTTAAATCTAAGTTCGATAAATAACCTATATTCCCGTATCTTCTATGTTTGTTTGGTCAGATTTAAACTTGTGTCAAAATAATTTGCTAATCCTGGCTGTAGGTTTTCACTACCAATAATCTTTACTTGTGGTATCAATATGTGTTGACAAAAGATTAAAAAATAACAATAGTTATAAAATAGGGTGATTTATCTTATCGAAACTATTAAGTAAATATTGTAGGAAAAATCTACTCACCAACCATATTGACATTGACTGTGTACGTAACGATATTATCAGTGGTTTGAATTTCTACTCCTTCAGTTTTCTGAAACAAACAAGAGATAATTAATTAAGCAGGCCCTGCAAATTTCCTATTTTTATTCTTAATCTAGCAGGCTCTGACAAAAACAACTTTCAAATTCTTCCAAGTGAAATAATTTACATATTTTACTATTAATAACATATCACACATGGTGTCATGAGAAGGTTACAACAAAAAATATTTATACACCAATGTCCTCAATCTGTGTAAACATTCAAGCAGATACTGCGAAATTAATATATTTTTAATTACTTTAACATTTATATATTGTCAGTGCATTGCTTTGCAATTGCAGAGGAATGAATTTGTAAGTGTCGAGGCTGTACGAAATAATTGTCTTGATTCGTCACTGTTTCGTTATCGCCAAGGTAACAGACTTGGCTAAATAAATAAAAGTTGACGTCACGGAGTTTTTTAAATGCTGGCGATGTTAGCAGAATGTTGATTGACGGAATGAGAAGGTAACCGAACCCAGACTAAAATGTGTCAGTCATAGAAGTTGAAATTATTACCGTTAGATATGCTACTAACTTCGCCGTACCGTACCGAGTTTTTATAAGCATAATTTATTTCTAAATAAAGATAAGTTGAGGTAGTACCATCTCTGATTATCATCGGCTAATGTTCAGAGTAGTTAATATACAAACACAATGAATCCCGGGCTCACACGTTACACGTGATCGCAAAAATTCGCGTTATTGAGATTTTCCAATAAGAAAACGCCAACTACCGGCGAATATTAGAACTATTACAAATAAATAAAATAAATAAATACAAACACATTTGATATTTACATGGAACTACAACTATATGACTACCAAAAATTCTATTATACATATTTGAATAATACGAAAACTAAAGAAACACAATTGACAGCAATGCTACGCTTACAAATGTCAAAAAAGTGTACTATTGTTTAATGCGATCAGCGCCATATCTTGATACTTGAAAATACCAATAGATCGCGGGTTCATGCATGATTCTTGTTCTGTGGCCAATCCAAGCTTGAGGTATAACTATCAGTTTGGAGTTCAAGGACGTCAGAGGAGCATTCATATAATTGTTGATGGGATAGTTTTTTTCAGTACATCGATCGCTAGTTAGTGTATTCCGAAATTAAACCACAGTAACCACTGAAAATGGTTACGGTTTAATCGCGGTTACAATGTTACCGACATCAGACTAGACAAACGGACCAGCTAACAGCTAACCTCATTTTGACAAATTTAGTATAGTTAAAAGCTCATTTGTCATGCATCAAAATTTAACCGCACCACAACCGCCGATCTAGCGCGGTTAGTGTGGTTACAGAAAAGTTACCAGCTTTCAGTAACTGCGTTCCGAAAACACAACCGGTTACTGAAAAAGTAACCGCGGTTGAATTTTGGAATACACTATTAGTTGAATTTAGTTTTATAAATAATTATTATTTAAATATCTTTAAGAATAAAGATATTTAAGTTTCAAATTCATGTATTATTTTGATAATAATTATGAAAAAAAATGACATTGTGTGGGTCACAACAATTTTTTATTACACTTTGTACCTGTATTTCAATGCTCTATAACAGTGGTTCACTACAGCCCAACAACTCGCTGGAGTGACTAGCATGGTTTAAGCTCTGTCAATCGTTTGTGGTTTATTTTAGAGAAAAATACTGCAAATAAAAGATTCGTAGAATTAATTTTTGTATAACTATTATTTGAAGTACTTTTCTCTAAACTTGTTGGCCAAATATCAAATCCTTTTCTTCATGAGATGAATCAGATAACAATGATTCTGGATCAGATTCAAATTCCAAATCACTCATTATGATCACTTATGAAAACAGATAAACAATCACAGGTTAAGCTAAGATAATTTGATTTTAGAAATAAATGCTTCAAATAAAAGTTTTATGCCCGGTTTCTCCACAGTAACTTCAGTTGTTGATTATTGAAGTGCTACTTAATTGTCAGTAGGTCTTATATCCCAATTGCGTTGCACCAGCAAATTTAAATGCGAACTTAACTTATGTGACATTGGCAACAGCGTAAAATATATCAAAACTGTAATTGTATTTGTCAATGTTTATATACTTGTATTCGTTTCAACAGTATTCGATATGGATTTACCGGATTTCCCTAAATTTGTCGACGTTAACGTCGTGGATAATGTGAACGAAGGTGATTTTGTCGATATTGTCGCAAATATTAAAATCCCATGACAAATATATAACAGAATTGATTTGCTCCAATTATATGACGACAAAGATTGTCTGTCAATATTTTTTATAGGTGGACCACCGCCAGTTCTATAAACAAAAGCCCTTTCCTTCACCGATGTCTTCCTGGCATCAGCCTTCATATTTGCCCACATTTTTCGTAGGTTTGCCACATCTCTGTATACATTTAATAAATTTGTATTAAATGTTGTGGCAATTAAATTCCAAGTATTGTCCTTTTGTATATTTGACACCGCATTAGTTTGTTTTTTTTATTTTCGATGATCTCTTTATATTGATCCACAACGTCCAATAGCAATTTTTTTCTTCTTTGCTGATTTGTACGTTTCTTGTCCATATTGCTGAAGACTTGCACCGTAACTCCACAAAACGAAACAAATTTATCGTGAACTGATATGACAATTGACATATACGACACATAAGTCACCGTTTTTCGACTTACATTAAAGTGCTACTTACGTCTCAAATTTTGACATTTTTTGCGTCGTGCAACAGTTTACGGTGGAACTTAGGAACAAGTCACGACTTAAGTCTTAAGTTGCTCTGGAGAAACCGGGCATTAGAGAATTAAATTCTGCGTCTAGCACATCAAATATTGATGAGTAAAATGTCCTATAGAGGCGCTGCATTCATTTAAGATGGCCGACTTAGTTGGTAATTTTCTGAGGTGTGACTGGCTGCCATTACCAATTCGGAGGGTTCGCAAGTTTGCCGCTTGGTGGCTACAGTTGAATAGTTAAATTAGCCCTTTAGCGAGATATGGAAATTTAAAAATTATATACTTTTTACGGGGTTTCGTGGCTGCGTGCGTGAGTGTCTAGCCGCGAGTCTAGGGAACCGGGTTCGATCCCGATCGACGCCAAATATTTCAATTTTTAAATGGCACAAAATTCATCCCTGTGGTGCACTCTCCACGCCAGCAATGAGTGTCCGTGAGGTGACGCATGGAAAACGCCCGCACGGTTCAAATATGTCATCATCATAACCGTAATCTGTGTACAGAGCAGATTGGCACACCCAGCAATATCATATGCCATGATGATATATTTATATAATTTTTGGTTTTTTTAATAAAGCTTGCTATGGATTGGGACAAAAAAAAATGTTAACGTCCGACTGGTATGTTATTATTATCATAACACACCTGCTTTCAGGGTAGTTATATACTAAATAATACCCTAGAGCGTGTTATGAGTTGTTGCTATGGTAATGTTGTAAATAAATAAATAATGATACTGGAATATAGCCTAAAAAACAAGCAAATGCATTCATAGCCTACCTACTCAGCAAATTTAATTAAAACTTTCTGATCCGTAATTCGTAGAATATTAAAAATTATAGTCGGACGTTAAACGTTGAACGCACCACGGGAGTTAAAAGGACAATAATGCCTTCGGTCAACGTACATATCTCGGGCCAGAGGCCCTCGAAAAGTACACTGTTGACCTCAGGCGTTATTGTCCTTATAACACCCTTGATACGTTAATTACTATAATGTCAAATTACGTGAAATACGTGCAATTTTTAGTATATTCCGTAACTTAACCACGACTATGGTTATGGTTCAAGTGGTCAGGTTATGGTCACTGAAAAGTGGTTGTGATTCGGAACATCTTGGTTAATTTATGTCGGTAAAGTAGGGAACCACCGCGTCATTAGAAATAAGTGACAACATAACTTTTGGCTATCCTTATACTGACGTAAATATTATACATATTAGTATATAGTGTGTAGTAATTATATGTTTATTATTTATTATATTATAAGAAATAAGAATATGACCACAATAACCACAAAAAATTTGTGGTCGTCGTGGTCACGAAAAAGTAACCAAAACTTTCAAGAACCACATTCCGAAATTGATCCGCGATCCTGAAATTATATTTTGGTTACATTACGGAACGCATAACCAGAACCTTGGTCACCGCGGTTAAGTTACGGAATATACTATTTACGAGTATTATTATGTCTCTATTAGACCTCCTGCTTTAGACATTCAAAAGTTGAATTTATAGTCCCTTGTCTTCTATTGCTGTGGGCAAAGAGTGACAGTGAGGTTTATTATTTATTCAGTTTATAAAGAAAGCTTTCTCAAAGCATGTCACGTGTTTGAAACAGGTACGCGTACGTAGACGCAACATATCAAATTTCAAACCTGGCCGTGATTTCCAGCGATAAGAAATGATATGGAAACATCTCTCAGAAATAAGAGTTCATTCCTGACAGATAATAAGATAACTTTTTTTATCGCTCTTGATATGATGCGATGTTGCTTTTGATTTTACATTTGACATTAATTTTCAAAGATTGTAAAAGTTTACGATAGCATAGAAATATTAAATTAATATTGTGATAGAAATGGAAATACTTATAACTATATTTACCATTGCAGAGTGTGCCAACTATCGGTAATGATGAAATGACTTTCGTACCGTACAGACGTTTACCAGGCGTCACCACACCTCCTCACGGGCACTCATTTCTGGCGTGCAGAGTAAACCAAAGAGATAATTTTTGTACCATTTAAAATTCTGTCGGCACAAAGTCCCGATACCCTATAAATATAATGCTGTATAATAATAGTATACTATTATTCACGAAAGATGACTATTCAAGGTCATTTGTTCGTAGAAAGAATACAACTCACTTTACAGCAATAGCTTAGCAACATTTTGTATTCACGCGTTTAAATCAAATTATTATTCCATGTTTTTGAATTTTGCAAAAACATAAGTTAAGAACATAAATCTTTCAGAAAGGCATTGTTCAGAAAAAAATTTAATTTTCAAATAAATTACTCTTATATTTTCAGTTAAAATGTGTCCATAAATATTTCATGTTGCACGCCTATGTATACGAAATGCAATGAAGTTATCTGCAAGTAATATTATATCAGACGGCTCACAAATGACCTTGAACAGTCATCTTTCGTGAATAATAGTTTACTCCAGTATTACATTATTTTTTACTTCCCGCTACAATGGATCTTTTCAATTTAACGGCTATCTCTTTCTATCGCTACAAATAGTAAGAAAATGGCGGAAACAACTGCCAGTTGGGCTGTCAAACGAAACATCAAAAATACATGTATTCTCGGTGAAAATTTACATCGTTAGACATTTTAGCTGCAATAAAAGCTTTTGTAACTTCTTTCGGGGTGTTTCTTAAAGTTGTCAAAGATTTTTCTCATATTTTACGTGAAATTTTTTAGACACAAACGTCTTAGATTTCAATTGTTCTTACTATGCGCAGATCCCCATTGCGCATATCTTCTATCTCTTTAATTTGAAAAGGTCCATTGGTAAGGGAGGTATAGGGATCGTGCTAAAAATCGCATATCGATATTTTGGTACATGACCACGTTTTAAGGTCCCTAGAATCCAATTTTAACATTTTCACGATGATGTCTGTGTGTATGCGTGGATCCTTCACTCTAACTCAAGTACTCAAGTACTATCATTCAGAAAATTTTGAAACCTTATATTTCGAACTTTTTCTATAATGGAAAGAGCCCATTAGATTTTGGTAAAAATCGGATAACCGGAAATGGCACTTTACTAGAAGCTCAAAATAGTTTTTCTTCGAAAAATACCTTTAAATGTTATTTTCTCGAGATTAATGTTGTTATAAAAATTAAAGATTATTAAATTTTCTATAAATAAAATAAATACATAAATATATCATCACGGCTTATTACCCATTGCTGGGTGTGCCAATCTGCTTTGTACACAGATGCGGTAATGATGAAATATTTGCACCGTGCGGGCGCTTACCAGGCGTCACCTCACGGGCACTCATTGCTGGCGTGGAGAGTGCACCACAGGGGTCAATGTTGTGCCATATAATTTTTTTTAAATTTTCTATAGATTTGCATTAATAGTTTTTCTATATATTTTATGGATAAATTTATAAAATTATCTTTAATTTAAATCCCAGAGCCTACGTTTTAAACAAATAAAACGCAGTTATTCAAATGTATGTAACTGACAGATAAATGTCACTATCCAAGAACTATACTCTATCCGTTTTAACTATAGACTAGATGGCGTTTCGAGCGCGGCCGTTTTTACATGTATTAAATAAAAAATTCAAATTTTGGCGCCATTCCTGGATTTAAAAAAATTCTTTCTAATTGACTTTTTTTCAGTAATCTTGTGTTGTACGTACATGTGCTAATCTATTTTGTGTTTTTATGCATATACTTATAATCTCCGTACCTTTCTCTACATTTCGACGAAAGGGGCGTGCATAAATGAAAACCACATTATATAAATAAATTTTAAAGAAAAAAACGTAAAATAAAAATATAATTCACCTTTGAAATATAAATATTCAGAGTCTGAAATATGAAAAAATAATGTTCTAAACTAATTTGTTTGTTCCTGGGGTGATCCGAATGACCCTTTTTCCTCATGTTCTTTCTAGCTTTCCAAATACATCATCCTATGTCCAGTTCTAATACCACAATTTGGACACTTTCTAAGAAGGAATATGCATTCGTGGCACAATATACGCCACTTTTTTTGCCCGCTTCGGAAGGCCTTTCCTTTTGGATATTTTAAAACATTGGCAGAGCCAGGTGCAGGATTTTTATCCATAATATTAACGAAGAGAACAATAACAAAACTAACGAAATACTAACTAAAAACTAAGAAAACGCGCACAATGAAAACTATGTAATATGAAATATAACGACAAAACACTATGAAAATTATATAAACGAAAAACACAAACAAACAGAACTGAACAGAAATTGATAATTTGTAATAAATCGTGTACTATTAACTTTGTTGACATTTATAAATTTTATGTCAGACGGCAAAATAATTGATACAGATGTCAAGCAAATTTAAATTTCGCGTCAATTATTTTACTGTGTAAACTCGGTTCACTTTTGAACCAATCAGAGAGCTAGAATCTTAAGCCCTATCTCACCCAACGCTCTATAGTTAAAACGGATAGAGTATAATCATTTCAAAATAATAGTAACGTTTTAAAAAGAAAAAAGTGAATAGAACAATAGAAAAGGAATTCAATACAGTTTCCAGCATAAGTAAATATGTAGGTAAGTATCTAGATGAATAAAAATTAACGATTCACAAAAATATTTAAGATAATCCTCATTTTTGGACTAGTGAATTCTATTCTATCCCGGTATTTAAAATTTAATCTTCATTTTATTATAGATCCGGTGGTTCAATGGTTAGAGCAACGCCTCATGTCATGAGCGCCCTCGGAGCTTTGGGTTCGAATCCCACTAAGGCATGGATGTGTGTGAATGTCAACCTACTCTGTAATTGGGATTTAATCCTGTCAAGGGATTTAAAAAAGGTAGTAACTTGGATTAGATTAGACTATATTTTAATAAATAAATTGTCAAAATTAGAATAAATTTCGTTAATCCGAAACTCGGGCTGTAAATGGCGGGAGGTATTGTGTTGGCCACACCAGATATTTTATTATAGTATTATCGGGTAAAACGCCACTTATATTAAAAGCGTACGGGTTGTTTTCAAAATGATGCAAAGGTAATACTAGTATATGATGAAAATTAATTTACATTTTTATGATACTTCAATGAATTAATTAAATTGTATGGAATATTTACAGCAATAAATTTTCTATTGGCTTTTACTATATCTGATATAATGTACACATTATAATGTAGAAAATGTAATAAAAATAAATTATAAAATAAACCTGTTCATAAAATTAAATTATTGAATGTTACGAGTTTCTATCTATATGTTGATTTTATTATATATTCGTACAATACGAAAGTGTAACAGACAATTTACAG
The DNA here is from genome assembly GCA_963082715.1 of Harpalus rubripes. Taxonomy (NCBI): domain Eukaryota; kingdom Metazoa; phylum Arthropoda; class Insecta; order Coleoptera; family Carabidae; genus Harpalus; species Harpalus rubripes. The sequence goes on from OY720452.1 coordinate 61,075,165, forward strand.
TTTTTGTATATTAAATCCATTCAAAGAGTAAACATAATATAATAAAACAACGAACAGCATGCGGGCAGATTGTAAAATTGAAATTTCGCTAAATACTCTTCAACATAACTTAAAGCAAAAAACTCACGTTTGCATAATTCGGGCCAAATTTTGTGCGTAGTTAGGTTATGTTGCGACTCTAATATACTCGTATCGTATAGTATGACTAGCGAATGAAAGTTGACATTTAAATTGTTTAATAGATGTGGTTTCTTCTGAAAACATTTCCCTATATTTGATTTGAAAGGAGACTGACCCTTATGTATACCGTTACAAAAGATTAAAATTGTACTCAATTCAGGGATGTATTAAAAAAATTTAATACCGCAAATTCTAGTTCGTATGTCTCAGGTGTAAGCAACCCTCGAGTCGGAATTATTGTTAGAGGAAATTAAAAATAATCCGATTTCATAGAATTGCCAAACTAAATAGATCAAAATATTTTGTTATAATCAATATAAACGAAAAATGTTTAAAGTATTTTAAACGCACCCCTGTTTTGATATTCAGTTACCCTAGTCGGTCATTTATTTTCAGCCAGACGTAGTAATGTATTTCTGTGCTTTCCTAGTCCATTATTTAAATGGGTTCATGCAAAAATTTCATACCTGAATATTTCGTACAATTCTATTCTTCTCTAGGATTTCAAGAGAAACAACATCTATAAAATAATTTAAACGTCAACTTCCATTCGCTAGTCATACTATACCTACGTGGCTGGTAAAATTTGGGTCGATCATTAGGACGCCCGATAAAAATTAAAAGGCCTAATCTGCCCCGTCACACGATTTCTGGTTAAGATATATTAAAAAAAATTATCAGTGCATAAATATGCAGCTATTTTTATGTTGGCACGCCCACAATATATTTATGTTTATTTGTTTTTAAATATAGCGAAAGCTAGTAAATAAAACACTGGCTACAAATGTGATACAATTTGTTACGTTGTAACGTTATATGTGTACTAAATTTACGATATCATGTTTAAAAAATTTATTACCCTAAATAAACAGCCTGATAAAAAAGCATGTTAATGTTATTGGCGATGTAAAAGTCTGGTTTTACGGTCAGTGTGTCCTAACAAATTGGTACACAAAATATAACGGATTGATTCAAAGTGGACCTGACCATTTTCGTCTCTTTGATGTTCTTCACAAACGGAAGCTACGCAGGTTAGGTTGCTGAAAGTCTCACAACCTATTATGGAATTGGGGTCTGGCGGACTGGGGGCAGTAGGTAGATGAAAGCATAAGATCTTTCCATCCCAAAATTTGAATTACATCATGAGCAGGAGAAGTAGTAAATCTTATTTTAAATATTAATCGAAAAAACTGGATATGTAATAGTTGAATTTAATTTCGAACTAAGAATTGAATTCAGTACAAGTTAATTTTACAAATAATTACAGTTTCTAAGGCAAAATGTTTTAGATTAATGAAGATATATAAACATTTTGTTCATTACATACTTTATAGTGACACTTTATCGATTTAAATCTTTGTTAAAGCAACACTTTAATGTTGATCAGGGACAAAAATATCATTAATCACTAGGAACTTAAAGATACAGATTCCTTGGCCTAAAGTAAGACGATTTATCTAAACATATCTATATCCGAACGTACAACGATTGACAAGTATTATGCTTATGCTTCAAAGTTCTTCTAAAATAGTTATTTACATACCAAGTGCGTGAACGCTAGGTTCCCGGATGAGTGTGGCGACGCGAGCTTGCGAGCTTTGCCATAGAACGATTCCGGATTCCGAGAACCAAGTTCACGCACATGATTTGTACAATATTTTTCGTACGAATAGTATAAAACTAATAATTAGTAATTTGTGTACGAATAATTTTATTTTTAAAAACTTTATTACATAATATTGCTTTACTGCTTTGTAGCTAATTTGAGTGATGTGTCAAATTAAAATCCAATTATTTTAATGTTTTTCTTTTTATGTAATATAATGTTAACCATGGTATCTACATAACTATTTATTATTTACCAAGTATTTCACTTGTAGTATATAGCAAATTTAAACATAATAAACTTGTTAAATATTGTTCTGTTACAATTTACATTACGTTTGTTGGTTATGTTTTACCGACTTTCCAAGTGCTCTGTCTTGCCGACTCTCGCCATGTAGAAATTGTTGCCAATATTGTGAACCAAATGCACTAATTTCATTATTTTATAATTAAATTTCATTTAATATCCACCATTTTCTTTTATTATAATTAAGCGAAAGAATGTTTGGCAAACTATACTTTTTCATTACAAATATATTTCTTTAAGAAATGCTTTAGAAATAGGAGAGTGTGTTTTTTCCAAAATTTCCCGGTCGCTTATCTGGTGGAGCAGGCTGGACTAGAGTGCCTTCAATAAGAGTGATGCCAATGGTGGTCTTCATTTTCATTGGCTACAGCAATGACCGCCATATTTGTTCCATTCTGTTCATGGTTTAGCTTGCTTTGTATAGGAGTTCGTGTTTGTTTGATAGTTTATATTGAATTTATGTAATTATTAGTGTTTAATTTCTTTTAATATTAATTACTACACCTTAGTTTTTATGTACATGGTAGTTTTAGTGCAGTTTAAGTGCATATAAGGACACAATTTGTGATAAGTGACTGCATCGAAGATTATTTAATAACGAGGTAAGTAATATAAGCCAATTTTATGTAATAAATAAATAGAATGTAAAGTTTTGTACACGATAATAGCCAGTTGCAAATTTATTTAAGTATTTATCAAATGAATTATATCCAATTGAAACCAAATTGTAAGACATAACCAATCTTTGCTGCTGTCATTATTTCGGTTTGACATTTATATTTCATTTAAAGAATACTTCAAATTAATTATTGTTGACAACAAAATAATTCGTTAATATTTTTAATAAATACATACATACATAAAATCACGCATCTCCCACTTAGAGGGTTCGTACAAACCCGAAATAAATAAATAAATGGGCAGTGTATTTTGTACACAACTGTGAACAAGTATATTTCGCAGAACAAATTTTAATGGAATATGCAAATGATTTGATTTACTTGTAATTGTTATATTATTTCATTATAATGAATGTTTTTTGTATAGATGGTTGGCTGCTGTGCCTTTGGTTGCTCCAATCGGTCAGAGAAAGGATTTCTTATGAAAGCATTTCCTACGGATCCGGATCGCAGAAAAACATGGGCAGCTAAAGTGAAACGAGAGGGTTGGACACCAACTAATTCGTCTCGACTTTGTGAAGTAAGTAAAATTTAATTAAAAGTGAATTCATGTTTTATTAATTTTTTTACTAATAATAATATTCGACTTATAGATCCACTTTGCACCTGAGATGTGGGAAAAGACGAGAGAAGATGGCAAGAGGATTCTAAAACATAATGCGATTCCCACAATATTTAGTTTTACTGTACCGACGAAGAGAAGAAGGTCGCCGGTGAAAAGAAGATATCCAACACTTCAATTACCTGCCCCTGAAAATGTAGCAACGTTTGAACCACAACCCTGCACGTCTACAGCAAGAACTGAAAATAAAGGATCCTCCTCTTCAACAAGTTCATCGCCAGTGGAAGAAAAACTACGATTAAATAAAAAATTACGCCAATATGAGACATCGTATAGGAAATTACTTCATAAAACAATAAAATATAAGAATCAAGTTCGGGCTTTGAAACGGAAAACTAAACGTTCTAATTCTGAAGATGAAAAATTGTTACGCAAGATTTTTAATGATGATCAAATTTTGACATTACGAAGGAAATCCACAAAATTTATGAAATGGTCCAACAGTACCATGATGAGAGCTATAAAACTAAAATTTTCTTGTGGAACTAGTGGATATGAAGAGTTGTTACGGCAAAAAATACCTTTACCATCTCTTAGAACAATAAGCAGGAGATTGCAGAATATTCATTTTGATAGTGGTATATTACATGAAGTTTTTTCATTTCTAAAGTTAAAGATAGAAAGTTTCAAAGAAGATCACGAAAAAGATTGTGCTCTAATTTTGGATGAGATGGCAATAACACCAGGAAATACATATGATACAGGACTAAAGAAATATTTGGGTACTGTAACATTACCAAAACATGAAGGAACAGCAACTCACGCTCTGGTAGTTATGATTGGAGGAATTACTGCACGTTGGAAACAGACAGTGGCTTACTATTTAACAGGAGACTCAGTGAATGGTGCTATATAACAAGATATTTTATTTGAAATTATTAATAAAACGGAACAGCTGGGTTTAAATGTTTTAAGCATCACATCTGACATGGGCGCGTCTAATCAAGCCTTATGGAAACTGTGGCAAATAACAGCAGGAAGATATTCCCAGACCCGCAATTTTATTGTGCATCCAACTAATCCACAGAAAAAAATTTACATTTTTGCAGATGTTCCACATTTATTTAAAAACATCAAGAATATGCTTATGACGAATAAAACAATAGAAATATCCGAAAATATCAGAATAAAACATAATTTACCAACAAATGTTATATCTGCTCAGCATATTCATGAACTTTTTGACTTTGACAAAGATCATGATCTTCGGCTTGCACCCAAATTAACAGAAGAAGATTTAGCTCCGACTCACTTTCAAAAGATGAAAGTATCGAAGTCTACCCACGTCGTAAGCCATGATGTTAGTAGTGGTTTAAAATTTTTAAGCAATGAGCTAAATAAACCAGAATATAAAACAACAGCATGGTTTCTGGATACTTTAGAAAAGTGGTTTAAATTGATGACTTCACGCCATCCATTATTTGCATTAAGCAAAATAAAAATTGATGAATATGACAGGGCTATTTCATTTTTAAAAGAAGTAGTAGAATTATTTTCTACTTTAAAACTTGGGAAACAAAAAATGTGGAAACCATCGCAAACAGGATTATTAATATCAACAGAATCCGTTCTTAACCTTCAGGAATTTTTGTTAGAAAGTAAAGGTTATAGTTTTGTTCTTACTTCTAGATTTACGCAAGATTGTTTAGAGAATTTATTTAGTGCAATTAGATCTAAACAAATCATACCAAATGCACAGCAGTTTAAAAATAACTTAAAATTAATAACTGTTTCACAATATTTAAAAGATGTTTTCAAATCGAGTTATGATAAAGATGAAAGAGAATTTTTGTCAGACTTTTTGGACGTAGTAGCAACAAATACTGCACCAACATATGATATAGTAAGCTTCCCTTCTAATTTTCATTTACAAAATGTAAATTTGAATATTTCAGAACAAAATTCTTTATACAGTATTGCAGGACATTTAATTATGAGTATTAAAAAAACTTCAAAAATTTGTGATAATTGTATATATTCAGTAGGGTCAAAAAGTTATATAAAACTTCAGTGCAGTAAATATGTTAAAATCAAAAGTTTCAAAAAAGACACTTTATTTTATTGTAACGAAGAAACATTTAACTTTTTTTTAAATCTAGAATCTGCTTTTAGACAGTACTACAATATTGTTTCTAAACAAAATATCAATTTAAAAGATTTTTTTATTGAGAAATTAAATGAAATATCAGGAGTCGATTTTATATTAAATTGCCATAATTTAAAACAAAAAATAATAAAACGATTTGTTTTATTTAGGCTGAAAATTGCAAGCAAAAAACTAGAACGTAAGAAAATATTACATGCTAGTAAATCATTAATGTCTTCCACTTTGTAATTTGAGTTTTTTTTGTTATTGTAACCTTTTTATAAATATATTTTTACAGTAAGAACCATTTTTCCTATATTTCAATATACTTATATTATCTTGATGAACTCATTTTTGATACCTACAATAAATTTTTTTTTTTTTGTTCATGTAAAATTTATTGGTTTATTTTGTTTATTAATGCTCTTCCTTTTAAATTAAATACTAATTTTGTATGCAAATGATTTGAAATGAAATATTTCATCTTACGCATGAAGTCTCTTCGACGGTAAGTTTTCTTTTTATTTAAATATAATGATTTTACATGCATTTCATGGGTCTATATATTTTTAAAATTTTGAAATATGTGTATACTATAAATTTTTAAATAAAATATATATTAATTTCAAGTAATATGTTTGTAATAAAATATTTTCGTGTTATGCTTGTATTCTATGCATGTTAAATTGGAACAAATATGGCGGCCACAATCGTATGTCATCACTCTCATTGAAGGCACTCTAGGCTGGACTAGGGTACCTTTATAAGCAGGGTATGGCCATGGGCCAAGACCGCCGCCATTGTCGGTAATTGATTTTCCTATTTATTTGTAATAAATGTGATATTACATTATAAAATAATATTAAATTATCACACTGTGAATTTATAAAGGTAAGAAAAATTAATTTATTTAACAGATACACAATTATTATTAAGATATACATTTAGAGGTTATGTAGAATATATGACATGGGTTGTTATTATCACATCTAATTTAATATCTGTAGTTCTTATTTACATAATAATTGTATATTCTAAACTTACCTTTTAAAAATTTAAATGATTGTATAACCGAGCGCCCTAAAAGACATCAACAAGAATCCGCCACTGGCCTTGCGACGCAGCGGGACGAACCTTTACGACCGCACCCGAAGTGGTCCGCACCCGAAGTGCTCCGACCACACCCGCCTGTGAACCGACGCGGAAGTCAGCCCAGCGAACTCGTGATGTTGAGAACGTTTGTCCATATTTTACTTTATCGTTTTGTTTAAATCTGTTGTTTGTGAACCTATTAATATAATAATAATAAACTTTGTTCAATAATATACTTTGTTGAATAAAAAACCCCATTAAAACTGGCGCCCAACTCGTAGGCCAAAAAACAGTGATAAACAAACGTGTAACGTGTGAGTTAGGTTATCCGATATATGCAGGTGCTTGTGTCACTAAAGCAAATGTGTGTGTAATAATAATCTCATTTGTTTGTCGCATAAATCGATGGTGCTACAGTTTGCTAAATTAGAGTGAACGAGATAGTTACATTAAATAACCAAGCTGCCGAACACACGCCAATCGAAGCGGGAAAACATGGCAACACCGCCTATAGTCATGACAAACGAACAGTTGTTACAACTAATCGCGAGCTTGCAAACGCGAGAGTCAACACCGGATTCAGTGGCGTCTCGTGACGAAACTAAAAGTGGTAGTTTTGCAAAATGTTCTTCGCGGTTCGACGCGTCACCGGATGCGGACGTAGAAGCATTTCTGGACGCAGTAGAAATCTATAAAGACTGTGAAAACATATCTGACGAAAACGCGTTACGTGGTCTGCCCATGCTATTAAGTGGTACTGCTGCTACGTGGTGGCAAGGACTGAAGTCAACTACTAAAACATGGAAGGATGCTGTGAAAGCGTTGCGGAATGCGTTTAGTATTAAAAAACCTCCGTTTCAAGTATATAAAGAACTCTTTTCTATGGAACAGGACGATGATACACGAACAGATATATTTGTATGTAATGCGCGTGCGTTATTAGCCCAAATCCCGGATAAGCTAACCGAAAAAGTTCAACTTGATATGATATACGGACTTTTAAATCGCAAAATTAGAAAACGTGTATATCGAGACTGTTTTAAAACTTTCAGTGAACTAATTGAGAGTGCTCGCGTTGCAGAACAATCATTAAGAGACAGTGAAGTAGTGAAAACAAACGAAGAAGGTGCAAAGAAAAAAGAAATTCAGCTTAAACCAAGACCCAAATGCAGTTATTGCAAGAAATTCGGTCACCGAATCGAAGATTGCCGTAATAAGAATAAACAACAGTCATCGGTCAACACAGCTAACACAGTCAGTACTGGTACGCAGGATTCTTTAAATAGCAGAGAGCCAACTGGAGCTACTGTGCTAAAGTGCTATGGATGTGGCGCACCTGGCGTTATCAGGTCACGATGTGAAAATTGTAATCCTAGACCAGGGTCATCAGAGAAAGAGTCGAAGAAAATCGAATTTCATAGCATCGACATCAAAGGTACGCAAACAAATTCACTATTCCAAAGACCAACTTTTCATGTAGAGATATGTGGCTTCAAAGGCACTGCAGCAGCCGACACTGGAGCAAATCGAAGTGTCGCAAGCAGAAGCTTATATAATCTCATAAAAGACAAATGTACGTTTAATAACCTACAAATTAACATCACATTAGCAGATGGAAGTAAAATTCTTACAGATGCATTAGAAACAACAGTTGACATTAAGATAGCGGGGAAAACTGTTCCTACAAAGCTGTTAGTCTTGCCAAATGTACATGATAATCAAACCTTATTAGGAGCCGATTTCATCGCTAACGCTGGAATAATAATAGATATCGGTCAAGAAGAATGGTACTTTAGAGATAATGATTTGCAGAAATATTCATTACTCGAAGAAACATGTATAAATAGCAGCGAAATCCAAAGTATTTGTACAGAGAGTGTAGTATTACGTGCCGATGAAGGAACGACACTGAAGAAGGAAGAACGTGACAAATTCAATAAACTTCTTCAAGAAAATGACGAAACCTTCGCTCTAGGGGGAGAGGCAACTACTTTTGCTGAACATGGGATTGACACAGGTGAGCACACACCCATTTATGTCCCACCATACAAAGTACCATTCCACAAAAAAGAACTCCTTAAAAAAGAACTAAACCGCATGCTAGATGAAGGTATCATAGAAGAGAGCGAAAGCCCATGGGGTGCGCCGACCGTCTTAGTTCCCAAAAAGGACGGTAGTCTTAGAGTTTGCGTAGACTACCGCAAACTAAATGCGGTGACAACCGGAGATAGCTATCCCATGCCCAGGATTGACGACCTTTTACAGGAAGCCAAGCAAACACCATATATGTCTACTTTAGATTTACGTGCGGGATATCATCAGATAAATGTACGCGAAAAGGACAGAGACAAAACATGCTTCGTGACTCCATTCGGATCTTACCGTTTCCGAAGAATGCCGTTTGGATTGAAAAATGCGCCGGCAACCTTTCAAAGAATGATTGACAGGTTTAAAACCGGACTCGGAGATATCGTTTTATTTGCATATCTCGACGATATAATTGTTCTATCCGAAACGTTGGATAAACATATTTCCGACCTGGAAATAGTGATGAAACGACTTCGCATTTTTAATTTACGACTAAATCGTAGGAAGTGTCATTTTGCGTGTGACAATATAAAGTACCTTGGACATGTAATCACATCAAATGGTATAAAAACTGACCCGGAGAAGATCAGTGCAATCATGAATATACCACGACCCGAAAATGTAAAGCAGGTACAATCTTTTGTCCAAACCTGCGCTTGGTACCGTAAATTTATAGAAAACTTCTCAAAGATTGCAAAACCCTTAACGGATCTTACTAGGAAGAAACAAGAATGGAAGTGGAATGAATCTCAAGAAAATGCGTTCAATACGCTCAAGCATGCTTTAACGACAGCACCTATCTTACAACAAGCGAACCCGAAACAGCCATACATTTTACGCACCGACGCCAGCAGCTATGCGTTGGGGGCTGCTCTCCTTCAGGGTGAAGGTAACATGGAACGACCAATAGAATATGCGAGTAGATTACTTGTTCCTGCTGAAAGAAATTACTCAACTACGGAACGAGAAGCCTTGGCCGTAGTATGGGCTGTAGATAGATTCCGAGGATACTTGGAAAATGCTGATGTCGTTATTGGAACTGATCATCAACCATTGAAATGGCTGTTGACATTGAAAACACCATCAGGCAGATTAGCTCGGTGGGCCTTACGACTACAATCGTACAATCTAAAAGTTGCGTACACTCCTGGTAAAACAAATGTGTTAGCAGATACACTCTCGCGCCCGAATTGTAAGCAACAAGATATTGAAGAAACTAAACTTTGTACAGCAATTGCTGAAATTCCACATGATACAGCTGAAAACATTAGATCAGAACAACTTAAAGACCCCGAACTTGCAAAAATTATAAGATACTTAGAAGATATCCCAGCTACGCAAGACGTGAACCATTGGAATGACCGTGGATTTATTATGATGAATGGTGTATTGTATAGATATTCACCGACAAGCGAAAGTGAAGAAGCTCAATTAGTTGTGCCCGAACAAGGAAGAAAGAAAATCCTTGAAGAATACCATGATAGTGCGACAGGTGGACATTACGGTATCGAAAAAACGTTATCAAGAATATCAGAACGCTACTACTGGACAGGAATGCGAAGATATGTGACTGACCACATTCGGAAGTGCGTAGCCTGTCAGAAGTATAAGGCAAGTAACCTAAAACCGGCTGGATTATTGCAGACCCCTGCATATGCTCAACGTTTTGAAATACTGGCGATTGACCTATTTGGACCGCTACCTGTTACTGAAATGGGAAATAGATGGATACTCATAGTGGAAGATACGGCCACGAAATGGGTTGAACTTTTTGCCTTACCTGAAGCTACTGCATTTGCTTGTTCACAAAAACTCATCGAAGAAATATTTCTCCGCTACGGATTGCCACGAAAAATCATCAGTGACAATGGAGTCCAATTTATAAGTGCGATAATGCAACAGGTATGTTTTGCACTTAAAATACATCAATCTTTTATCCCGATCTACCACGCTGAAGCCAACCCCGTAGAAAGGAAGAATAGAGACTTAAAGCCACGACTAGCAATTTTAGTTGGAAACGATCATTCGAAATGGGATGAACACCTGAATGCAATAAGATTTTCCATGAACACTGTTATATGTCAAACAACAGGTTATACACCTGCCTTTCTTACTTTCGGACGTGAACTTAGGACGGCCGATGACGCTTTCCACGATTTAAGGAATATAGTAGGACAAGAAAACTTCGTGCCGCAGATAACTCCATATCTGAAGCTGCTTGGGACTCATTTTGAACTTGCTAAGGAACGTTTCGAAAAGGAACAAGCCAGACAGAAGATCTACGCCGATAAAAATAGACGACCAGCACCTGATTACGAACCAGGAGACGTGGTGCTAGTGAAAACGCATGCTCTTAGTAATGCTGCAAAGGGAGTCACGGCCAAGTTTATCCCAAAACGAGATGGACCATACAAGATCGCAAAGGCAATTTCCGCAACTACGTACGAGATTACCTCTATCTCGGAACCCGACATGATAATTGGTAAGTATCATGTGAGTGAACTAACCCCATTTGTTGGTGAGCTTAGAGAAGACAATGAACCAGTCATCCCCAAAAGAAAACGAGGACGACCACGGAAGGCGCTCTAATTGGTTTTCCTGGCCCGTGAACGAGGACGCACTCACGAACCAGAGGGGGAGTCTATAACCGAGCGCCCTAAAAGACATCAACAAGAATCCGCCACTGGCCTTGCGACGCAGCGGGACGAACCTTTACGACCGCACCCGAAGTGGTCCGCACCCGAAGTGCTCCGACCACACCCGCCTGTGAACCGACGCGGAAGTCAGCCCAGCGAACTCGTGATGTTGAGAACGTTTGTCCATATTTTACTTTATCGTTTTGTTTAAATCTGTTGTTTGTGAACCTATTAATATAATAATAATAAACTTTGTTCAATAATATACTTTGTTGAATAAAAAACCCCATTAAAATTGTGCTTAATATTGGTAATTTTTAGTTGTTTTCAGTGACAGTAATCGTGGTGGGTATCTTAACAAACTACACAAGTAAATAAGATAAAATATATTACTTACACTTTAAATACATATTAAAATGATAATTAAATGTGTTTTTCATTAAAATAAAACAAATATCCACGAAAATACATAATAATTTGCGCAAGAACAACACATATTACAGATGTCCCGGTAATGGCGGACGAAACGTGAGCCACGCCATGGCCATACCCTGGTTATAAAGGTACCCTAGGCTGGACCGTATTGCAATGCCATCTCTTGACTGCTTCCGGAAGCTTCATAAATTGAAATGGTTAAGTGTGCTGTGCTTACATTCATATTTTTTTATAAGTTGTCAAAATCCTGTGAGTATTTTAACCAAATGGACCTTTCCAATTTAAAGAGATAGAAGATATGCGCAATCGGGATCTGCGCATAGTAAGAACAACTGAGATCTATGACGTTTGATTCTAAAACATTTAGACGTAAAATGTGAGAATATCTCGGATAACTTTAAAAAATCTTATCGAAATAAGTTACAAAAGCTTTTATTGATGGTAAAATGTCTAAAGATGCAAATTTTCACTGAGAATACAGGTATTTTAATGACTGCAATATTTTTGACGTTTCGTTTGACAGCCCAACTGGCAGTTGTTCGCGCCATTTTCTTACTATTTGTAGCGATAGAAAGAGATAGCCCTTAAATTGGAAAGGTCCATTCTAACAAAAATTTCAAGAATTTTAATTTTCTTGGGAGGAGTTCGATTATTTGAATTGTTGAGATATATTACATACTATCTAATATTTTCTTTTACGTATGTGTATGTGTGACTCAAGTTTCTATATTCTATTCGTATTAACGCTATAGGAAAAATGTTCATATAATATGTTTTACAATACAAACGCTTTTTGAATTCGTTATCGTCATTAATGACATCAATATCCTTCTATACAGATAAAGCATAAAAAATTGTACTATTTATTTATACCGAGACTGATTACTTTTAGTTTAATCAAAGATTCAACCTGTATAAAAACACTACAAAAGCGTTTATATTTTCTTATATATGTTTATAAATATTATATAAAATTATTATTTTTATTATTGTAAAAAGAATATATGAACCATATATGTTTTATATATCTTGGTTTTCATTGTCTACTTTATTGATAAATAACAATATGAAACACAGGGAGGCAATGCGGATTGCATATTTAGATGTTATGGAGTTGCCTACATACTCAAAATAGTTCCGGTAGCAACCAAAGAGTGGCGCTGAAGATGGTCCCAACAGATAACATTACCGTTTCCAATCTATTATCAAACAAAACATATTTCTAATCTGTGTGGTGGAGACCTGGGAAATTGACGTTTTGGACGTTGCTTAGGCGACGCGAAACAACACATTTCAAAGCATGAGTACGAAAAAATAATTTTGCTTATAACAGAATGCTTTGCGCGATTCAATTTTTAATGGCAACGCCGATAACATGAAATTGTTTTATTTCAGAAAGATTCATTCAGTAGTATATCCGAAAGTGTGTGTACAGTTTAGTCGTCAGTATTCTGCTTCAAAGTTCTATTAAATGAAATAATTTTGATTAACACTTTGTTATTTTTGATTTTTAATGTCAATTATTTATGCAACAAGAGTGTAAACACAAGCTTTATGAAATGAAGTCAAGAATTTCATGACAAGGCCTGCATTATTGATCCAATGTCATAAAGCTTGATTACACTTAAGTTGCATACAAGATTTTTTATACAACCTTACATAACATTCCTGAAACAAATTAGATATTTGATAGATTTAACATTTGACACATAACAGATCTGAAGTTGAATATTGCAGTACGCAGTCAGTACCTATTACCAAGATGAATGTACAGAAAAAAAAACTAAATTTCTTGTATTGACGGTGGTAGCTATGTAATAAGTAAATAAAATATGAAAATCGTTTACTTTACACACTGTTTGTACAGTGTGTAAACTATTATTCACGAAAGATGACTATTCAAGGTCATTTGTGAGCCGTCTGATATAATATTACTTGCAGATAACTTCATTGCATTTCGTTTGCATAGGCGTGCAACATGAAATATTTATGGACACATTTTAATCGACAAAATAAGAATAATTCATTTGAAAATTATGTTTCTTTCTAAATAATGCTTTTCTGAAAGATTTATGTTCTTCACTTATGTTTTTGCAAAATACAAAAACATAGACTTAACTTATAAACCAAGGAATAATAATTTGATTTAAACGTCAACGCCCGTGGGTAAATATTAGCACAGAGGGCAATGTAGTTGATAATTAGGTATCTGTAATTCTACGACATATGTCATTATTATTTATAGTGTGTTAGAAAGTAATGCTACTATTTACGTATATCTGTTACACCACATAAATTAAATAGACATAGGTCAAATAATCTTTCTCTTTTTAGTACAAAATGTTGCTAAGCTACTGCTACAAAGTAATGTGTATACTTTCTTCGAACAAATGACCTTGAATAGTCATCTTTCGTGAATAATAGTGTACACATCGGAGTATACAAAAATGTTTTATTTCAGAAAGATACATTCAATTTTGTACTAGTTTGTGATATATTTTACTATTTAGATAAAAAAATCTGAGTACACTATTATTCACGAGAGATGACTATTCATGGTCATTTGTTTGAAGAAAAAATACACATCACTTTATAGCAGTAGCTTAGCAACATTTTGTATTAGAAAGAGAAAGATTATTTGACCTCGTCTATTTAATTTATGTCGTGTGACAGATGTACGTAAATAGTGGCATTACTTTCTAACAGACTATAAATAATAATGACATACGTCGTAGAATTACAGATACCTAATTATCTACTGCACTGCCCTCTGTGCTCATATTTACCCAGTGGCGTTGACGTTTAAATCTAATTATTATTCCTTGGTTTATAAGTTAAGTCTATGTGTTTGTATTTTGCAAACACATAAGTGAAGAACATAAATCTTTCAGAAAGGCATTATTTAGAAAGAAACATAATTTTCAAATGAATTATTCTTATTTTTTCAATTAAAATGTATCCATAAATATTTCATATTGCACGCCTATGCAAACGAAATGCAATGAAGTTATATGCAAGTAATATTATATCAGACGGCTCACAAATGACCTTGAATAGTCATCTTTCGTGAATAATAGTTTAACTGAAGAGATACTAATGATAGCTCACATAACCTCACAAAAAATAATCGTGTCTAGTGCTGCCCTCTTTATGTTAGACAGTGACCTTTTCCATTTATCTTCATATTATACAGAAAAATTCACACATTCAATTACTATTAAATTTCCATATTGGAAAAGTTTTGGAATCCTTGTTTGAATTGTAAAAACCTTGGTAACCTTCTCAAAGACGAGATGAAAAATAACAAAATTTGATTTGATATTTCAGCGCGATAAAATCATCGGAGAAAATAATGTCAAATAAATCAAATACAGAAGATAAATCAACTTTCTTATCCACTCAATTCGCGACTAACTCGTAGGAAAACTTAATTTAAACTTTAGATTTCATTGGAATGAAACCGAGGTCGCGCGTTGGAACTCCGAGGAATACCTTTACAAATCTTCAGCTATTTCTCTTCTTTTTAAATGAAATTACGCTTCGAATTCAGAGGAAATAATTAATTAATATAATTACATTGCGACGTGGAGGCGGTGCATTGTCACTTGCAGATGTCACTGGATTATGTAAATACCTCCAGCTTCGATTTTGATAATTACTTTTTTAATGAGATCGATACAGGTTCTACTTTTTTGCAGAGAGATATATCACAGACTTGTACGTTGTTTTAGCAATAATCCAGAGCTTAAATTGTGTTTTTTGTTCTTGTTTTAATCTTTTTTCAATTCGAACTATCTCTTCTATATTGTAGTAATCGTATTGTTACACTTGGAGTGCACTTTTCAACAAATTACAGTGCTCGTGAAACGATAAATGATATATCCTCACGGCTTTATTACTCACTGCTCGTTTACCAAACTAGTTACTTGTTATTTGATAATAGGTCTGTTCTTTCGCTACTTTGCGTCTACGGTTTACTGCCGCCTCCATACAAAGTAAAGGGTTTTTCAATAAGAGCGGGTCGATGTTGAAATGGAATAAAACAAGATGTGTGTGAGGTATTAACGAAATTCTTTTTTTATTTAAAAGGCCCATGTATGCCATTATGTATGGAATATAATATCCTTCAAATGTTCGCCGCGGCTTCTCACGGTGGCACGGATTCGAGTGGTCCAATTTTCAATGACTCTGCCGTATAGATCCGGCTGAATTTGAGCGATGGCATTGGTAATGTTAACTTTAAGCGCATCCGTAGATTGCGGTTTATTGGCATAGACCTGCGACTTCAGGAAACCCCACAAGAAAAAGTCTAATGGGGTCAAATAGCACGATCTTGGTGGCCAATTCACGTCACCTCTGCGAGAGATAACCGTACCCTCAAATCGTTCATGCAGAAGGTCCATTGTGGCGTCCGCTGTGTGGCACGTAGCGCCGTCCTGCTGGAAAAACATGTCGTCTACCTCCATATCATCCAATTTGGGAAAAAAGAAATCTATTATCATCGTTCTGTAGCGCTCGCCATTGACGGTGATGGCATCACCAACGTCGTTTTCAAAAAAGTACGGACCAATGACGCCGCCGGCCCAAAATCCGCACCAAACGGTAACTTTTTGTGGATGCATTCCGACCTGGTGAACCTCGTGTGGGTTGGTGTCATCCCATATACGGCAATTGTGTTTATTAACATAGCCATTCATCCAAAAATGCGCCTCATCGCTAAAAATGATTTTTCGGCCAAAATTGGGGTCCTCTTCCAAACGCTCCGAAGCCCAGTCAGCGAACAAACGGCGTTGTCTATTGTCATTAACTTTGAGCTCCTGGGTCAGTTGGATCTTATACGGATGTAGGCCCAAGTCCCGACGCAAAATTCGCCAAGTTGAAGTCTGCGAAAGGCCGAGTTCTTGTGCACGGCGAGGAATTGATTGCCTCGGGTTCTCCTGCACACTTTCTCGGACCGCGGCAATGTTCTCGGCCGATCTGGCGTTCCTTTGACGTACGGGTGTTGGCTGATTATTTACCGAACCGGTCGTCTCGAATTTGGCCACCAAACGTTGGAGAGTCGACTTTGAAGGGCCACCGCGTCTGCCGTAAAATGGGCGCAAAGCATTCATTTTGATAATACAGTTTTATCATTTGGAAGTGCTGCTCAACGTGGTGATTTGGCATCTGTGACAGAATAATAAACAACAGATTTGACAGACATCGCCGCCACCAAAACAACATCGCCGCCACAGCCTGCCAACATCGACCCGCCCTTATTGAAAACCCTTTATATGGACGCGGCAGTAAACCGTAGACGCAAGGTAGCGAAACGAACAAACCTAATGCCGATAAGGAAGAAATTAGAAGCAGAATTGCACAGGGAAGGGCAGCATATAATAAAATACAAGACTTAATAACAGCAATAGCTACAGACGAATTAATATTGAATTGCGAAAAAGATTTGCAAAATGACTTAAATGGCTGCGAAAAGTGGATTATGCGGAAAAAGGAAAAAAAGTACTTAGAAACTTTTGAGATGTGGATGTGACGACGGTTGGAGAAGATTAGGTGGAAGGAGAAAGTTAGGAACGAGGTGGTTTTCAGAAGAACAGGAGAAGAAAGAAGAATTTTGAAAGAAATAAGAAAGAGGAAAGTTAACTGGATTGGACATATTTTAAGGAGGGGTGGTATATAGAAAATTATAATTGAAGGGAAAATACATACATACTAAATGATAATGATGATATACGAAGGTGAATATCAAGAAGGTTGCACTAGACGCATAATTATTTTTTTCTACAGTCTATATACAAACTAGCTTTTTGCGCTCTCTTTTGTCAACGCAAAATGTCACTTTGCCGATATAACTATACAAAGTTTAGAAATATCACTTGTATACATTCTTAATGGAAACGTTTAGTTAGGAACTTATGGCACTGTTATACATTTACCACCTTCACAAGTCAATCTGACATATAACTGCTTTGTCGGTATATTACATAACCAAACAAAATACCACACTGCTGTGAAAATAAAATAGGGCATTCATTTACAAAAACGAAAATATAAAATGCTTATAGACGAATTAATATTGAATTGCGAAAAAGATTTGCAAAATGACTTATATGGCTGCGAAAAAGATTTGCAAAATGACTTATATGGCTGCGAAAAGTGGATTTTGCGGAAAAGGAGAAAAACTTAACGGTTGATCAGAAAAGTATGCGTTTCGATTTGCAGATCCGTTTTAAAGCTAATCCTGATATGATTATGGAAATATTTGTTACCACTTATGAGACATGGGTTCACCACTATCAGCTTGAATTAAAGCAACAGCAGGGCAAAGTACCGGAAAGTAGTACTTGAAGTACAAGTATAAAAATGTGCGATAATCGTTGGGTTGATATCAACAACGATGAAAATAATAAGGCAATTGTCAAACTAACCATGTTGTAATACAGTATATTAAAAGTTAGGTTAGCAGCACACATAATGTGTCTCAAAAATTCATTATATTCTCTCATTAAATATAAGCTCGTGATATGATTCATAATCGAAGATCTTGCTCGTAAAACCGAGGCAGCACAAATCTGCAAGTCGATTTGACTCGAGAATATCATCGATGATAATTATATCAATTGTTATATTACGTATGATTATATGGACCTTAAAAGGTAATTATTGAGAAAAATTTCAATATACGATATTTATTTGGTTCTATAAAACAAGACTTCCTCGCTGGGACTACCGTATCACCTAGCGATCTCATGACGTAAAACTGACGTCATATGATCGCCAAGCGATACGAGAAGCTGTACCGAGATGTTAAAATGACGTCATTTTTACGTCATGCGTTCGCCAGGCGATACGGTAAAGCCCCAGCACTGTAGTTAGGTAATACAAACATTATATGTATATGTAGTATGCAGATTAGAATTAATTAATTTATGCCAAAAAAAAATTTGTAAATATATCATATTATCGCTGAAAATATATTTATTATTGAAATTCACATGATTATGTACTACAGGAATAACACCACACAACTGCATTGTTAACTTTTAAATTATTCATCGAACTTCAAGTATATTTAAAGTAATTCAAGTACATTTAAAATCCTTCAAGTAAATTTAAAATACTTCAAGTATTTTTAAAATACTTTAAGTACATTTAAAGTACTTAAAGTACTTAAAAATACATCATGTAATTTTCATTGTACTTCCAGTATTTTTCCAAGTATTAAGTACCAAGTACATGTGAATAGACTTACTTTGTCAAGTACAAAGTACTATAAGTAGAAAGTACTTGAAGTACTGAAAGTACTTGCAACCCTAATAATGTACTTTTCTTACAAGTATTGTCCAGCAATGATCACCTCTTTAAAGAGTCAATGCATACGTTAATTAAAAAATTTTAATTGTCTCACATTAGTGGATTAATGTAAAACTTCGCACAGATACTAATGATAGTTTACATAACTCTACAAAAAATAACTGTGCGTCTATTGCCGTCCTCTCTGTATGGTAGACCACGAATTTTTTAACGCACCCTCCTATCTGTACGGTAGCGGGTGCTTCCCAGATGTCATCACTTGATTTCTCAAAGCGGTCGTGGAGAGAGCACTTATAAAAGTCATTTTTGTGTGATATGAAATAAAAAATAATTTTCATGTTGTCTCCTGTTGGATTAAACCCAGACCGTCAGAACTACAACCGGTCTCTTAACGCACTTTGGCACGCAACCTCATACATCCCTAAATTTTTAATATAAATAAAACTCGTTGGAATCCTTTTACTCGCTCTATTAAATACTGTCCTTCCTCGTTATTTTATTTGCTTCCTCGCATGGGTAATCCACTAACAAAGTAGGAAAACTTCATTATCAGTTGAAAACTATGTAAATTTTAAATAATTTGTTGTGCGACACGTTCCTTTCCATTCAACTAATTACAAATTTTCGTAGCGTTCGCGTTCTGAAAATCCAATTTCACAAGTTGTCCCGACATACGAGGCCGGGACTGGGACTGCGACGTATTACGTAATTTTAAGACAATTAGTCAAACAACGCAGAAACGTTCTCACATAGGATATTTCTTCAACTAATTAACGCCCTTTTCGAGATCAGATTTCCACAAGCACAAGATATGAAATTTTCTGAATACAAAGTAAATGATAGAAATTACTGCCACAATAAATAAAATTAATAAACTATTATTCATGAAAGATGACTATCCAAGGTCATTTGTCAGCCGTCTGATATAATATTACTTGCAGATAACTTCATTGCATTTCGTATGCATAGGGGTGCAACATGAAATATTTATGGACACATTTTAACTGAAAAAATCTGGTGCGGCCAACACAATACCTCCCACCATTTACAGTCCGAGTCACAAAAAAGATTAAGTTAATACTTATTTTTGGATTAGCGAATTTTACTCTAATTTTGACAGTTTATTTCTTAATATATAGTAACTACCTTTTATATAAACCCCTCAACAGGATTAAATCCCAATTACACAGTGGGTTCTTAGTTGGATTCGAACCCAAAGCCCCGAGGGCACTCATGACAAGAGGCGTTGCTCTAACCATTGAGCCACCGGAGATATAATAAAATGAAGATTAAATTTTAAATACCGGGATAGAATAGAATTCACTAATCCAAAAATGAGGATTAGCTTAAACATTTTTGTGAACCTTTAATTTTTATTAATCTGAATACATACCTACATATTTACTTATGCTGGAAACTGTATTGAATTCCTTTTTCTATTGTTCTATTTACTTATTTTTAAAACGTTACTAATATTATTTTGAAATGATTAGTTCTTTGAGAGTGACATTTATCTGTCGATAAAGTGCCATTTCCAGTTATCCGATTTTTACCAAAATCTAATGGGCTCTTTCCATTACAGAAAAAGTTCAGAATATAAGGTTTCAAAATTTTCTGAATGATAGTATTTGAGTTAGAGTGGAGGATTCACACATACACACAGACATCATCGTGAAAATGTTAAAATTGGATTCTATTCTACTGACCTTAAAACGTGGTCATTTACTAAAATCACGATATGCGATTTTTAGTACGATCCCTATACCTTCCTTACCAAGGGTAGCTGGAGGTAAAAATATGAGTAATTCATTTGAAAATTATGTTTCTTTCTAAATAATGTCTTTCTGAAAGATTTATGTTCTTCACTTATGTTTTTGGAACATAGACTTAACTTATAAACCAAGGAATAATTATTTGATTTAAACGCCACTGGGTAAATATTAGCACAGGGCAGTGTAGTAGATAATTAGGTATCTGTAATTTTACGCCATATGTCATTATTATTTATAGTGTGTTAGAAAGTAATGGCACTATTTACGTATATCTGTTACACCACATAAATTAAATAGACATAATATGTCAAATAATCTTTACAAAATGTTGCTAAGCTACTGCTACATAAAGTGCTATGTATTCTTTCTTCGAACAAATGACCTTGAATAGTCATCTTTCGTGAATAATAGTATATATAATCGCCGCTCATAAGTCATTGCTCACTTGCATTTTTATATTTTAATGCACGAATAAATTTTCACATTAGTAATTTGGATAAATATTTAAGATCATTTTCATGGGTTCACCCACGTAAATCCTTCTATTAAACCCAAACAAAACTGAAGTTTAATGTAAAGTCTGATCGTAAAGTACAATAGTTTATGTTTGGTATGCGACAATTAGGCACCGGACAATTAGGCGGTAGTCAAGTGGGCGATAGAAATTTTACACGTTTAGCAGAAATACAAATTGATGGATTTTTATTTATATATATTTAAATGTGACTCTTATTTTCTAAAAATACTTTAACATAACCTAACCTAATCTAACACACAATTTTGTAATTCTATACATCTATTGTTTTATCGCCCAGATGTTCGGCGTCCACTTGGTTATCATCCAGATTCCATCGCCCAGTCGTCCTCATCTTTGAGTGCGTCTAGTTTATCTTCGACCTTCTTCACTGAAATTATCAAGTTATGACAAGCATGTTCTTTTGCCATTTTTAGTCATTTTTGTTTGTTTTCTTGCTCCACATGTGGTTTTTTAGTATGCAGTTTTAGAAAACTTTGATAAAATTTAGTGTCAGATCTATAACTATACTTCATTTCACGTAAGAAAATAGTGATGGGAAGATAGGTGCAGTTTGATCTTGTTTTTGGATTGGACAATACCCTGATATTATTCAAACAACAAGATCAAACTGCACCTATCTTCCCATCACTATTTTCTTACGTGAAACGAAGTATAGTTTGAAAACGAATATTCTAGTATGAAACTTGGCTTAAGAAAGTGTGGGTGCGTGTGTGTTGAGGTAGATAGGATTATAAATTAATTAAAACAAAGATTTGCTGGAAGGAGTTTTATTTACAAAAGAAAGAGAAAGCGTAGGAGCAGAGGAAAAAGTATAGTTGTCTACATGACTCCCCGATAACTAAAGAAAAAGCAGGCAGCAAAAACATATATTGAAGAAACATTTAAGAGGGTCCAAGTCAAGTAATAATAAGAGATACAGATAAAAGTTGCAGATATTTAAGTTGGGAAAGAGGCAAGAATTATATGTATATACCTATACACAAATAAGACAATATTTACAATACACGATACAAAACATATTTACAATAGATGATTATATGATTATGTATAAGTGTATGTGGCCGTAGTCGCCATAAAAACAATATTTTACATTCTTGAGAATGCAATTTAAATCTACATATTCTTGCATAAACCATTGATTCATAACTGGCTTTTTTACGGTGAAATATTTTCAAGGCATGCCTCGAAGATATTGTTATGAAGAGTAATGCACTGGTTTGGCACAAGAAACGATGATAAATATGTTTATTACTTGCACTGTATTCTCGCTCGAATGATAATATCTTAATATCCCTGTGGCAGATTTATGGCGTTCTTGTACAATAATGAAATCTCCTTAATTATAACCCCTTGAAGATATGCTGAATAATTTAAAAAAAACCTCTTCGTCTTGGTTTAATTAATCAGCGATAAATTATAATTGAGTGCTCGCTCAATTATTCATTCGTCGGAATCAGCGAATCAGGTCAAATAGTTTAATGGCTCGACAAATAAAATGATTAATACTTGCTATGCTAAGAACAACACAAAGGTTTGTTTACACAGCAGTTACTGCTATTGCTAAGAAGAAAACAAACAACATAAAGCTACACCATAGCGCGGATTCTTCACAAGGATAGGCAACGTTTACCTTACTCAGATTTACTCTCATTAAAACTTTACCTTTTACGTCATTATTATGTTTTCTTCTCTATATTCTTTACTCAAATGCATAACATAAAAAAATAATTAAAATGTTCTCCTACTTTTTGTACTTCAAGGATTTACTGTTGCTTCTTACGAACAAAAAATAT
Organism: Harpalus rubripes; assembly: GCA_963082715.1. NCBI lineage: Eukaryota > Metazoa > Arthropoda > Insecta > Coleoptera > Carabidae > Harpalus > Harpalus rubripes. The sequence goes on from OY720452.1 coordinate 61,098,310, forward strand.
TTTAATTAGAATTAAAAACAAAGTAAGAACACTTTGCTTGTCTAGAATTAAATTTATTTTGCACAATCAGGTTTTTTTAGGATTTACCGATAAAGTTTTTACGTCAGTAGGTCTTATTTACAAATTACTGATCGGTAAGTCATGTGTATCACTTCCCGATCAGGCAGTCGAGGCGGTAAGAAAAAAAACGACGATCAAAGCTAATTTTAAAAATGCAGTCAGTAAGTGCCCCAGCTAGCACAATTAAGGCCAACGCGCACTTCAGCGACCGAAGCGAAGCGCGGCGAAGAGAAGTTTTTTCATTCAATGTATTATTATGTGTATACGCGCACTTTGGAGCAGCGAAGAGCAGAGCAACGAAGCGACTATTCACATAAGAATACATTGAATGAAAAAACTTCTCTTTGCTTCGCGTCGCTCAAGTGCGTGGCGGCCTTCAGTAGGAACGTAGCGGCGTCTATAGTAAGACATTTTAAATACTTTGCCACAAGTTACAGGCACTTTATTATAGCGTTTTCAGCTTACATGTCGAGTGCGCAATGGTGCGCACTTTTTTGGACTGAGCGTTTTCAGCTTGTCATTGAGTGCAAAAATTAGTCAGCTGATGCGTTTTCAGCTTAAGAAAAAGTTACACCGTGCACTGGCTCAGTGCGACTTTTGTGCACTGACTCCCTAGGCAAGTGAAATAGTGTCAGTGCAAATATGGCGAATGAGGGCAGAACTCGTTCAGTGTGATCACGTGATATGTTGCACTCAGTGCGCACTTGCACTGAGTACGCTGAAAACACTATTACAAAGTACAAATTACGTGCGCGTTACCAAAAGGGGGAATAAATTTTCAACTCAACACTTGTCATACGAACACATTGGTTTGTTTTCCTCCACTCGACGCCATGTTGTGCTGCCACCTACATGCCCGTTTTTTCGTCAATTGACATAGTATGTTTGTGTTATAATTTCACTGGAAATATACAGAATCTCTTACAAGAAACTATCTGTATGGAATTTGTACAAAATACATAGAACTGACTGAAGGTAATGTACTGGAAATTTGGAATCTTTTGCAAGATACTTTCTGTGTAGAATTTGTAAAAAATATACATAGAACTGACGAACTAAGTGTGAATATTTACAGGGCTGGACTAGGCCGGCTGGATACCGGGAATATCCCGGTGCCCCGTGACGGTTCGTGGCCTGATAAACTTAAAAAATAAATTATAAAAATTTAAAGTTGAAAAAATAAATAAATCGACACAAAAATAACATAAATTCTTGATTTTGAAATAATTCCCTGCTGTGCGCAAATATTTATAGCAATTTTTCTTTTTGACTACCAATTGTTAAATACATACTTATTTTTTGTATTACCGACATCATACACATGAAATGATCATTTATATAAGGAAGTATTTTATTTAGATCCAAATAACTTTTATCAAATTATAAATAATAACATACCTGCTACACCTTTTCATATATTAATTGATTTAATCAGTAAAAAATTGACAAAAATATAAGTACGGATGATATTCGGTCAATAATTTTCGTGACTCGATAAGCTTCGACACGAAATACTTGACCTCATGGCATAAAGCTTCTGTTTACACACTTGTTGCATAAATAACTATTACATACGTTAGCATATTAAAATTTATTTTCAATGTACAAATTTATTGTCACATAATGAGCAAATCATAGACGTTTTGAAAGAAAAAATCGGATGTGACCAACACAATACCTCCCACCATTTAATTTTTATTAATTTAAATACATAGTTGTTTACATATTTACTCATGTTGGAAACTATATTTAGCTCTTTGCCATATAACTAATGTTCAGTTTACTATATTCTTTTCAAAACGTTACCACTATTAATTTGAAATGATTAGTATTTTGACAGTGACAATTATCTGACAGTTACATACATTTAAGAGAAAGAGTTTTGTTTTAATAGTAGGCTCCGGGATTTAAATTGTATATTATTTTATAAATTTAATCATAAAATATATATAAAAAGTATTAATGCAAACCTATAGATAATCCAATAATCTTTAATTTTCATAATATAAATTACGAAAAAATAACATTTAAAGGTATTTTTCGAAAAAAAAAATTTTTGAGCTTCAAATAAAGTGCCATTTCCGGTTATCTGATTTACAGCAAAATCTAATGGCTCATTTCATTTTGGAGAATAAATTAGCAATACAAGATTTCAAAATTTGAGTTAGAGTGGAGGATCCATACACACAAACACACAGACATCATCGTGAAAATGTTAAAATTGGATTCTAAGGGCATTAAACGTGGTCATTCACCAAAATCTTGATATGCGATTTTTAGCAAGATCCCTATACCTCGTTTACCAAGGGTAACGGGAGGTAAAAAGTAAATTATTAAACAAAATATTATAATGATTAAAATTATAAAATAATCGCTTCAAATGACTGGCCTGGCCCGACCCCATCCGGATTTCCCGGTACTAAACATATTCCCAGTCCAGCCCTGAATATTTATAAATAAAAATATATTCCCTGCTCAAAATCAAACCTCAAGTGTTATTTGTCAAGATAATTCCACTAGTAAATAGCATTTAAATGTCATTATTTGTTATACTTCGATTTTAAGAATTCAGTGTGAAGAGGAAGGATTTGCATTGTTGTAATCAAATATTTTACATTTTAATTTTTTTAGCACTTGGAAATCATACAAATGAACATTTATTGTTATGAAAATGTGTTTATTTATACTTTAGGCATTTCATACATCATCTTTTACTCAGATTTGACGTTTGAAACTGCCATTATTAACTCCATAGTAGCAATCTGATTGATTCCAAATAGAATTTTTGCTTTTCGTGGTGTTGTCGGAACCGTATTTTCTATTTCACCTAATATTTTGTCTTTAGAAATATGTCCTATTAAAGAATTCTTCAACTAATAAACTGAGAATTGAAAATAAATTTATTTATTTGACATATCAAAAATATTGCGAACAATGCGTTTTCATGCAGAAGGTAAATAAAAAAATATCCAATTTATCCACTTGCACTTTGCCTTCCTTCCTATTTTATCGATAGCAAACTGCGATTTTGACGATGGACTTTTAAATGTAATCAAAACGAAATCATTAAAGCTTAAGAAGTTTTAAACATTTTCGTAAAGTTTACTTCTGTAAGGTAAATAATCAACTTCAAATGGAATAAAATTCAAGTTGTTAGAACCACAACCAACACTCGGTTCGCACTGCGTCATGTAGAATTACATCATCTAATCTAAATTACAAAGCGATTTTGCTCCGATATTGGTGAAAAATTGCCTCCCAGTGTTATATATAAAATATAATGTTTCTGTCGCTAAAATAATTCTCTTGTATTTGAAATCAATTTAGCTTCAGGGGAACAAATTTCCACGGTAAAATTTAGTATTGATTTGTAAGTTTATTCTGCGGGGTTTGTGTATTAAGCGAAGGTAAATATTTTAACAATTTCATTTGCTAATCGCCATGCAATTTCACACAAGGTCGGCTATGTAGTTGTTCAGATAAATTTGCCATTAACTTTTACAAATATTTTTATTTTCATTAATTACTGCCATTCAAAAGTCTACATTGAAATTGAAAATTTAAAATGATGATATAAATATTAATATAATGGAACAGGAATTCCACATGAGATAATTTTTATAATAAATATTATTTTATTTGATAGTAGTTTGCCTACAACTTGTACATATGTGGAATTATTTACTGTACTGCATAATCTTTAATTTTGCCTTTCGGCCTTAAATTTGTACATACAAAGTGCAATAAGGTATAACCTTATTCATAATCCGGGGTTCCTGTCCTGGTAAAGGTTACCCTTTGGGCTCTGGTAGTCACAATAAATTAAACGTCATACTCAGTGGCAGATATACGCATAGGCACAAGCTTACGGCGGCAAATTATCATGTTTTTCAGGGACTTAGGTGATGGAATATGTGCTCTATTTTCAAGAAAGAAATAACCAAATAATTGAAGTCATGTGTCATAATTTCTAGGGCCGGCTTGAGGCAGATGCGAATGGTGCAAAGCAACCGCACCAGGCAACAGCCTTCAAAGGAAAAGGGCCCCGCGATTTGTAAACAATTTATATTTATTTACTACTAATTAGTTCAATATTTTTGTATTCTTTAAAATTTTAATCTTACAGCTCTTTAGATTAAAAAGAAAAATTAGATTTCAACAATAAAATTATTAAATTGTACAAATGCGAGAGAAAAATCAGCTGACGCCGGGGTTCGAACCCGGGACCTCCGAATCTCTAGTCTGGAGCTCTACCAACTGAGCTACGCCAACCCTAGCGTCAGCTGAAACATTATCTGTCACTTACACTAATTACACGCTTCTACAGCATCACTCTTCAATTTAATAAAATTATTGATTACAATAATGAAAATGACTAATTACATAATTAATTATATATTTTAGTTTTCAATTTTTCACACCCTTCTTAATTTGCCGTCCGTAGTAAATGTCTAAGCAGCGTAATGCCTTGCCGGTCATTCAATCTCAGAATCTTATGTACCTACCTACCTATTTATTTTAACTTCTTAACGAATTGTTCTCGCAGGACGACACAGAACAATATTGTACAACTATTGTAATATCTAAATCAAGCATAAATTGTATTTATTTATAATCTCTATTTAGCATATTTCGTTATTTGTACTTACTATTTAAAAAAAAAATAACTTGCTGTAAGAATATTGACGTTACTTTCAAAATGGTTATATCAGGTTAGAAAAGTGACAGCTGTGATTCATGTACACGAGTACAGGTGTGCCTCAGTATCGTGTATTTATGTACAAAATTATGACGTCACAAAATCAAACTCAGGATCTTTATAAAGAAAATCATGAATGAAAAGCATAATAATATTAAATATTTTTGATGTATATATGCATAATATTAAGTAAATTTTTCATTTATGAAAGAAAAATCAAATTTTTTTCTCTTTAGTAGGGCTCTGAAAATCAACTGTACACGATGTCATACGAAAGATTCTAATAATAATTGAAATATTCCTTATTAAAACCGACGTAACCTTTTTCGGAAACCTGTACATTATTGACGATTTTAATAATAACAAATAATACGAGTACATTCATGGTGACTTTTTTCTTTTCTGTCCCCTTCCTCTGTCTTGTAGAATTTTAAAATACTATATTTATTTGCTGAAATTATTATATTTGTAATTATATTTAATTTGCACGAAACAGCTTTTTTGTAGGTTTCAATTTTATATTCAAAAAAATTTTTTTTTGTTTTAATAAATTGTTTTTGTACAAATCCATCATTTTATTATACAAAATATTGTACCTACGGAATAAATTTTTTAATGACCGCATTACAGGTTTGTACCAACTCACACTGAGAAAACGTATGCGAATTTACGAATGTACGTATATAAGTAATAAGCTTAACCAAGATTGTTCAATCATTAATTCAGTAATATCTTCCTTGTGTGGTAGCAGACAATATCTTTCCTTGAACTTTTTAAAATATGTTGCCAAAATGAAACTAGGTTGCAAATTTAAAACGCTGTTGCATATTTACTTTAGCCATAAACTGGCAACTTTATGAAAGAAGAAAATTAATTGTAATTTTCTTTTATGAGTTCGCCTCTCCTAACGTTATTTTGTGTGGTCGGTTTTGTGAGACTCACTTTAAAGTGCTTTGTTTTATGACTGTGTATGACATTGTGTTCAAAATTCGTCGTAAGATCTTTTACTATGAATTTCATAGTAATATACTTCCTTATAAATTATGAAACTGGGGCAATTTTATTCGCATTTTAATAAAGTTTCTTTTATTTTCTTCAATTTGGAATATTGCTGACATCTTGCACGATACATAAATTACATTGTTTTCTTTTTATCACATTTTACGTTGAATTTATTTCATCCAATTACTTAGCACACAAATCTGACTCCTCTACAATTTTTGTTTTTAAATTTAATTTATGAAACTTCATCTAAACTAAAAGGGATCTGTAGATGCAGAAAGATTTAATTGTTATTCGTTAAGCCGTAATCATTTTTCTAATATTCTACGACAAAGATGCCAATTTTTATAATTCCTTGTACATAGTACAAAGGAAGTATTGTAATCGCAATAAATTTTGTGCCATTTAAAATTCGAAATATTTGGCGTCGGTTGGGATCGAACCCGGTTCCCTAGATTCGCGACCTAAGACTTAGGGCCGCGGCCACAAGACCCCATTTTATACAAACACTACTGATATAAGCACAGAATAGTATATTAAAGAACGTGTTTTATAAGACATGTTTTTTTCGCTCGCGTCAAAATTTAGAAAACGAGCGTTAGCGAGTTTTCTAATTGACAAGTGCGAAAGAAAGTCTTATAAAATGAGTTCTTTATACTATTTTTTAAATTTTGCGCCTTCTACATTAACATTCACTTAGTCAATTTGTGATTATATTTGTAACCATTTGTACATTTTCATGTAAATAATCTTCCATAAATAAATAAAAAAAATAATAATAATGTTGACATTATATTATTAAAATGAATTGTCAATTAACTAAAAATAAATTAGGTAAAAATGGGTTATACGCAATTGCGTATCGTAATGACCTTCATTTCGATACGCAATTTTTTGTTTTAGACGGTTGGTACTAGATGATGTTTCTTTAACCCATTTTTACCTAATTTATTTTTAGTTAATTGACAATTTATTTTAATAATATAATGTCGTTATTATTATTTTTTATTTAGTGCAGATTATTTACATGAAAATGTACAAATATAATCACAAATTGAGTAAGTAAATGTTAGTATAATGTTCGAATTAGTCCACATAGATGGACCTAGTAGTACTAAAAATTTGTAGATTGAACCTTTGAACGATAGAAAATTATTTTTAATTAATTTTAAAGCAAGTTTTAATTCAAATATAAGAAAAAATAAAAATTTCATGTACACTGAGGCTGAAAGGGTTAAATTGTCAAACGTCAAAGCTGGAAGATAAGAAATTTCAATATAACCTCAAAATTTCTTTTACTTAATTAATCACTTTATTTAATGAATATAATAATAATAATACATATTTTCGTCTTACTTTGCATTTCAAAATAAGCAATCAAAACATTCTCTGTTACGCCTTTGACATTATTTTCTTTACACCATGTGTCAAAATTTGCAAATTCTCATAAATCTCGCGCGATTTTTTAGGAAGTAGATTATTTCTTGTAGTCTGAGCTATATTACGTAGCTCAGGCGGAGTGCAACTGATTTCATCTTCCATGATTACACTAAATTCACTTAAATTTGTTCGTAAATATTGAAATGACATGAACTTTCAAATAATAATTGAATGTGGTCAATTCAATGTTACCAACTACAACATTTCACTTACAAATTTCCCTAAATCAACTCGGTTTAATATTAACAGTTTTTTAAAAATATTTTAGTTTGTAGAAGGTGCAAAATATAAAAAATAGTATAAAGAACTGATTTTATAAGACTTTTTTTCGCACTTGTCAATTAGAAAACTCGCTGACGCTCGTTTTCTAAATTTTGACGCGTGCGAAAAAAACATGTCTTATAAAACACGTTCTTTAATATACTATTTGATGACTCTTTCAACACTGAAAAAATTTTTTATTCACAATCGGTTAGTAATCTGACGATTTCTGACTTTTAAAAAGTTGGGAAGTTAGTTATTGTTAACTTCATATTCCAAGAGGTTGGAAAATATAACGTGAAGATAGCTGGGGTTGGAAAGTTGACACTTTCCAACCTCAGCTATACTCACGATATACTTTTTAACCTCGAGGCGGGAAATAGCTGCCCCCCGCTTTGAGAGATTAATGCGTATTAATGATGGGTATTTACATATAAACAAAGCATCTTTACAATTTATATTATAAAAATATGGAATAAACTTGTAAATAATACAAGTAATGAATGAAATCAGTATTTAAGGTTAGAAATCAAAGTGACAGTTCATGTGACAAATGAACAATCTCAGACCATTCGTTTATTTATGTTAGGTTATTATTATTTATTCACAATCGGTTAATAATATGACGATTTCTGACATTTAAAAAGTTGGGAAGTTAGTTATTGTTAACCTCATATTCCAAGAGGTTGGAAAGTATAACGTGAAGATAGCTGGGGTTGGAAAGTTGACACTTTCCAACCTCAGCTATACTCACGCTATACTTTCCAACCTCGAGGCGGGAAATAGCTGCCCCCCATTTTGAGAGATCAATGCGTATCAATGATGGGTATTTACATATAAACAAAGCATCTTTACAATTTATATGATAAAAATATGGAATAAACTTGTAAATAATACAAGTAATGAATGAAATCAGTATTTAAGGTTAGAAATCAAAGTGACAGTTCATGTGACAAATGAACAATCTCAGACTATTCGTTTATATATGTTAGGTTATTATTATTTAAATATCAAATATTAATTTTTTGTTTCAGATTGTGAATAAAATAGTATACAAACCTCGGTGAAAAGTTTCATTGTCTCGGGCTATAGTTAACCTCGGCGCTTCGCGCCTTAGTTAACTATCTTCGCCCTCGACAATGAAACACTTTCCACCTCGGTTAGTAATATACTATTAAATATCAAATATTAATTTTTTATTTCAGATTGTGAATAAAATAGTATACAAACCTCGGTGAAAAGTTTCATTGTCTCGGGCAATAGTTAACCTCGGCGCTTCGCGCCTTGGTTAACTATCTTCGCCCTCGACAATGAAACACTTTCCACCTCGGTTAGTAATATACTATTGCATGTAACTCAAAAGAAAATTTTCAAAAACTGTTTGTATTTAAAAGTTGCGTTTGAATTTATCGTATAATATTTTAATCTCTTTTTAATTTATAAATTGATGTTAGAAGAAGTATATGTAAAACGCATTATTATTTGAATACAGATTTAAAACTAGATAATTAGAAAACATCTTATAATATTTTAATCTCTTTTCAATTTATTAAATTGAGAAAAGGCCTTTAGGTTCCAATTTCTTTATTTATAAATTAACTAATTTGAAAAACGGACGTTTCGGGCGAATATCCGCTCATCATCAGCAACAGGTTACACTGGCATTAAATGTTTGACATTAAGTTGTACAATATAAATTATAATAAAATACATATGAAAGCGGAACGCTAATTAATATACATATTTTATAAATATGGGCATCTTTGCCCACTAACAAGCAACTGTGTGGTAGCACAGCTGTATGAAGTTGACTGCGGGACTCCAGCAATACATCTAATTATTCTTTTCTGGCAAATGAATATGTATATCCGATGCCATTGGAGAGGAACCTCAAAAAGAAACACCGTAATTTAACACGGACCCAACATGTGCATGGTATAGTATTATTAACTGCTCTGTATTAAAAACATTTTTAACTTTTTTAATTAAGTAGCATGTGGAATTACTTTTTTAATAATATCATGGCAATGGTCATATGTAAACCCAAGAATTTTGTGTCACTCACCCTTTGCACTGTACTGTTACTAATTTTAATATTCGTTACTAATTTTAATATTCATGTCATTTTTATTCAATTGATTATAAAATCTAATGTAATTAGTTTTATTTTCGTTCAAAAATAATACATTAATGTTAAACCAGGTTGTTAGTGAATTGTACACTTCGGTACAAGAGGCTTCTAGAGTTTTTTTTATCCGAGTGAGACACAATAACTGATGTATCATCAGCGTACATGGTTAAACTAACATTAGTGTTCCCCGGAAACATCAAGTCCATGTCATTAATATACAGCAAAAAGAGGATAGGTCCTAGAATAGAACCCTGTGGTACTCCTATTTTGACTGCAGAAGGCTTCGAGTTAACTACAGTTATTCTAAAATTATCCTTGTGTTTAATACACACATATTGTTGCCGATTATGTAGAAAAGTCTTTACCCATGTGAGAGCTACTCCACGAATGCCATATTCCTCCAACTGATGACGGGCGGATATTCGCCCGAATTGTCCGTTTTTCAAATTAGTTAATTTATAAATAAAGAAATTGGAACCTAATTTAATAATTCTACAAAATGGTTCCCGTCCTACAACCCAAGTAATCTTTTCAATTTACAAATTGAAGTTAGATGTACATTTAAAACGCATTATTATTTTAATACAGATTTAAAAGTACATAATTAAGAAACATTTTGATTGAAAATTACGGGAACCGTCCAGGACAGAAAAGTCTACCTGCATCCAGGAACCCTAACCGCAAGCCCCATAAAACTTTATACAGCTAATTCGCAGATTCTATAATGAGTTTCATAGATCGCTTCCTCCAACCATAATATGAAATGTAAAAACGTTAAAAAAGGATGAAAAGCTTTAATGATGTATCTAATAATTTTTTTTTTCACATAAACAACTTTATTGACCCGGCACATATATTATTTATAATTACTAAGAAAATTATATAAAAACTGTTTATATCATAGCGCCATATATTCCCATAATCACATGCTTATAATTCTGTCCTGAATGAAAAAACTACTTAGAATTCATCAGATAAGCGATGATGTGTAAGTGAATCTTAAATAATGATCATGATAATTCCATTCTCTCTTTGGCCTTGTCATGTTACAAGACTAGCTGGTATAACGCATGGCGCTAGAAATGGCAAACCACTGACATTATAATCTAACAAAGATCGCAGTGAGCTTGGATAAAACAAAGTAAATGTTTACTGAATATTAAAGAAGACAGGATGTTAATTTATCTTCCACACTGCGGGAAATGTAGGACGCGATATGCTCGGGGAACTGCTTGAACTTGCAACATAATTTTAATTGTATATTATTCCGTATCCATAATCCTTCATTTGTTTAATAGTTATATTGATTTTTTGCTATTTTATTTGAAAACTAAGAACAAACAAAATCTATTTTCTTACAAAATTGTGACTGAACTTCAATGCCATTTTTTGGTAGGTCAGGATAGTATTGCGAGTAAAAAAATAATCTACATCGGCAATGAACTTTTATCTTCTTTGTTTATATTTTATGATAAATACGAGTGTTTGAAATATTTTTAGCATTTTATGCTTTATCTACATATACGATTATCATACTTTGTTGACGTTTAACAAAAAAGGGATTTCTATTGCAACTGATTGTGCCCATCACTGGATGCTTTGTTTCTTATTATGTTCTCTTTTGTATTTTATATTTTGTATTTTTACCTTCAGTCACCTTTAGGTAAAGAAGGTAATGTCTTTGGTCAAAAATTCGGTGGTGAGTTTTTAGTGGATGAGCACGATTTAGGGACCCTGGAATACGATTTCCTTATTTTTACGATGATGTCTGTATGTGTGTGTGACGATTTTTTTCTGCGTCGATAACTCCAACACTACAATTTTAAAAATTATAATTCTTTCGTATTTCTCTTCGTTACATCCATTTGAAAAGCTGATCAGATTAGGTTATAATTGGTCAACCGGAAGTACCCTCATTTGTTAAATATAATTTTTTCACATTTTGTTATTATAAATATTATAAATATTTTATCCTCTGTGCGGTTTGATAACACTTTCTCCTTCATATTCGAAAGATATAAAGTTAAAAAAAAAATATAGAGATATAAAGCTTAATAAATATATTCAGATAATTCTAATTGAGAGATGTCAGTGTCAAATGCAATTTACATAGTATGTTCGTATTATAATTTTACTGGAACTATAGAAGCTTTTGTGCTTGCCATATCAATTTTTACCTTCCGTCATACCTTTAGGTAAGGAAGTTATTGTTTTCGGTCAATAAATTCGATGGTGAGTTTTTAATGAATAAGCACGTTTTAGAGTCGCTAGAATACAATTTTACTATTTTTGCAATGATGTCTGTATATCTGTATGAGTGATGATTTTTTCTCAATCGATAACTCCAACACTACAATTCTAAAAAATACAATTCTTTCGTATTCCTCTTCGATACATCGTGAAGAGTTTTAACAGTTTTTCTGGAAAAAACGCTGTTAAATATAATTTTTTCACATTTAATGTTATTATAAATATTAAAGAATATTTTATTCTCTATACGATTTAATTACATTTTATATTTCATAGTCAATGGATATTAAATTAAAAAATTATAAAGAAATTAAATTTAATTAAATAGCAGCCACCTATGCAATAACACTGGAAACAGCTAATATAAATTTTATAAAATTCTGATAGACAGATGTCAATTGACATAGTATGTTTGTGTTACAATTTTACTGCAAATATGGAATCAATTCTAAGAAACTTTCTGAATGGAATTTGTACAAAATATAGAGTCTTTCGCAAGAAACTGTCTATATGGAAATTTTATAAAATAACTGACGGAAGGTAATGTGCTGGCCACATCAGATTTTTTAGTTTATTCTTGTATTTTATTTATAGTTATACTTTTGTAATTTATGTATACGAATAATAATAACAAAGGAATAAAAAAATATTATTCATACATCATTTTATCACAATACGCAATAGAAAGATGGCTTTCTTATATTCAGAATATTTTAAAAGTAAATTTTTTTGGCGTATGCTCTTAAACAAATATCATAACGGCTTATTACCGATTTTTCATTATATTAATCTATATTTTACTCACTGAATTCGGGAATGACAATATACGAGTAGAAATAATTTTCATGTTTGACGTCGATCGGATTAAAACCCGCGCCGTCAAAACCACAACTGGTCACTTACTGCACTCAATCACAAAATCATTTTATAGTTGATATTTACCAGTCATTTACGGTTGCAAGAGTTAAGTTACAACTTTAAAGTATCATCATAAATGAAAATATGGAATTAATCAGAGAGTAGTATGTCTGACTAGTCATGCATTATCAACGCCTTCGGTTCATTTCACTGACTTACTCTAGTGAGTCTAAAGTGATATCTTCAAGGACGTCAGCGGTGTCAGCGATCCTGTTGTCAGATGAAATTGATTCGGTTTCATTTCTTCTGACTATTTATCGCTAACTTCCCTATTGCGCATGCGCAACTGTCTGACGAACAGGAATGTAACTTTACGGAGTAAAATATAACTGCAGAAACGTCACCAATAGGCTAATGGCGTGCTACTGAAAATCTGATATCTATCACTAAATACCTAAAGTAAAGTTGAAAACGTATGTAAAAATATAAATTTTTATTAAAAAAATTATTTGTTTTTTAATAAATTAAGAAAGAAGATTTTCTTTGACGTTATTATTTTGAAATGGAGAAAGGGATGGATATTTAAGAATGTAACCTGTAGATGGCGAGCGAGTACTAGTTTTAATTTGATTTTGACATTAGTTCATTTTTCTGTCCTGTCTCTCTTCTTTATTATTTACAATTTGCGTGGTATCTGTTACTTTTATTACGTATTTCAATTTGTTAAGCAGGATTTTGAAGGATTTTAACTTAGCTTATACTCGTATAAGATTAAAATGACAAACGAAAATATTAACCTCCAAACTATTATTCAAACGTCAAACAGATCATCTGTCATGTTTAAATTACCCGCACATGCCGTTGCTATTGGGCGTACCGATGTTATTGCTTTACGGTCATTCATTGGTTCAGCGTAATTCTACGCCATACATGGCGGTAATTTAAATATTAAAATTTCATTAATATTTTACTGGCCAATTAATGAAAATTTTGCCAAAAGAAAAAATATGGGTAACAAGTTTTTATCGTCTCTTCAAAAATATTAAATAGAAAAATAACACGCAAGTAGCCCATTGTTTGATGTGCATAAAACCATTAGGCTGGCACAAAATTGCATTATTTTTCCTTCGTTTTGATTCATTTTACTAGAAATAATTTGTTATGTGTCAAACAAATTGGAAATATATTGCCGTTAAAGAAACCACATCATAACCAACTTCAAGTATGAAAATCCATTAAAAATCAGAGAAAACGGTTGTCCGAACAAAATAAATAAGCGAAAAAAATCAGATTTTGGCAATTTTTAGATTCCCAGAAATTATTTTGAAAGTTTGAAAGTATTCCAAAAGAAAATCGGCTGGGAGCTTTTAAGAAGTGGATGGTGATAATGGTGAAGTATATTATTGTTGAAGATAACTACTTTGAACATTTTTAAATTCTAAAAAATTTTAAAGTATTTAACTGAAGTCGTTAAAAAGCAGATTCAAAGCAATACACTATTTTGTCCTTAAACGGTTACTTACAAACTGCTCTTATTAACTACTATTTTCCACAACCTTCTAATTAGATTCTGTTAGAAAAACCCGTAAACTTCAGCAACTGTACCCTTTTAATGCCCGTGAAAGAAGTTTGGGAAAAGTTAGCAAACATTTAACCCCTAAATAGATTTCACCGTTGTTCGGGGCTGGGTCTCGACTAATGAAATGACGTGTTCCACTCGTATACCGGCTCAGGCTCGAACCGACCGGTAATGGAATTCAGACCGTGTTCAGAACGGTAAACTTGACAAATGAAAATTTAATATGACAATATTAATAATAGCAGGTCTTCCTGATTCCAAAGTACAGCCATTTTGTTAATTGCCTTGAGAGGCGTTATTAGGAAATGTATATTTCATTACTTACCATCATACGGTACGGATATCATAATGAAAATGTTGTTTGTGCTACGCATATTAATTACTGAATTTATTAGTGTTCTCACAAAACAAGAAATAAATTTAACGAGATATTCTGACACAAGAAATTTTTTTTAAAAACCAAAGGGATATTTTTGTTTCCCTGAATGAGTCATTCATAATTATAATAAATATAGTTTATAATTCTTTTAATAGAGGGTTATACAGAAGTATATTTCCGGGCTGCCATCTATTAGTATTTTCCTTGTACAACACTTGTGGCTCATTTCACTCCGTGGCTAGATTACAAACAGTTGCAAGATGGTGCCAAGTATCAAGCGAGAGAGCGAGTGTAGGGTCTTTGCAACAGTGACTCCCGCTATAATTATAAAGAATACATGACAAATGTGAAATTCTTTAAGTTTCCACAGCCTTCCGAAGACATTGAATTTCATGTAAAACACAAGTGACAGAAGACAGAACTTTAAAAATGGCGTGGTTTTTTTGTAATCCGATCTTCCATCTCAACTTCTACATCGTTGCATTCTTTCTTGCGTGTGACGTCAAAATCATAACCCTCTATTATATCTCTTACTTTATATACTATTATTTACTTTATATTTTTCCCTGTAATTGGATTTCTGTTGGGAATAAACATTATTATTATTATTATTATTATTATTATTATTATTATTATTATTATTATTATTATCTCTGTATAATCTCAATATTTTATATTTCATAATGTACTCACTATATGTATTCGTTTTAATAAAAAGTAAAAACCTTTAATTGGTCTTTATTGACTTGGTTTTCTAAACAAAAAATAAAAATAAGTAAATAAATAAATAAAGTGAGTTTCTGGGATCAAATCGATAGTTTATTGCTTAGTCCTCTTCTCTAGTGGACACGGCCAACTATATGATGGGTGTTAGCCAAGTAGGCGCCGGACAACTATAGGTAATTAAATAATAGATTACAAAATTGGTTCGGTTAGGTTAAGAAAAACTCAGAGCGCCATTATAAACAGTTTTCTTGTGAAAAAAAAAATATCGCCAAATTGTGTACCTGCTTAATCGTACAAATTTCTGCCGCCCAAATGACGATCGCCCATTTAACCATCGCCCAGTTGTCTAACTCTCATTGTAAATCCTCCAGTCGATCATCACCCAATGGGGTCCTCCACTATTTTCTTTTAATTATTGAAAGGTAAATATTTTGTCTCGGATCTTGTGTGGTATGACCAGCGAATGTTGACGTTTAAATTATTTTATAGATGTGGTTCCTTTTGAAACCTTAGAGAACAATAGAATTGTACGAAACATTCAGGTATGATATTTTTTCATGAACCCATTTAAATACTGAATTAAGAAAGCACAGTAATACATTACTATATATGGCTGAAAATAGATGGCCGACTAGGGTAACTGAATATCAAAACAGGGGTGCGTTTAAAATATGTTAAACATTTTTCGTTTATGTTGATTGTAACAAAATATTTTGATCTTTAAACTTTCCCAGGAGTCATCTCACGGTCGGGATCGAATCCGGTTTCCCAGATTCGCGAGCATACACTTAGGCACGCGGCTACGATACTCCAAAAAAGTAAATAAATAAAACAAAACAAAAAAAATCAAACAAGTATTATTTGGTTAACTTTTGCTGTTTCCCTATTTTCTGCATTCATTATTCATATTTAATAGAATCCGGATTTCAAAAGGGCTGTAGCAGAATGCTTTAAAATAAGAACAGAGTAGATGTGCCACTTTGACTTGTATGTTAAGAGCATTAAAACTAGATTACTTTAAAATATAATAACTTTTTAAAACTTTTATAGCCCTTTTATAGTTTTAAATGACTCATGTACTAATTTGTTCATCTTGATATTTATTTTTGTATAAAACATTTATAAAAATTATGTAACTTATATTTTCCATGCCATAAAATATTTAAATTCACAATATACTATTTTTATCTAGGTCAATTTTCTCTCTGAAATAAATCCATGATGCATGAAAGGAAATTACAGCTAAATTTTTCATGTCATTTGCGAATAAATTCCACAAAATCCTTAGTAAATTCTAGGTAATGATTCGGTGGATTACTCCTGCGGCTACACCTGCCTGCTGACGTATGTTCGCGTCTTGCTTTTGTTTCCTGCAGCGCGATCGGCGGTTGTTACAACGCTGACTACGTCACGCCTGCACCAGTGACGTGGGAAACTAGATTGTCGATTTTTTCATCCACTCTTTCGTCATTTGACCGTGTAGTTTTTGAGAAAGTATGCGAATATATAATCACTTCCTAATTAAGTTTTTTCTTTGTTTGACTTAAAAGTTGGAAATGATTGTTTTTCATAATGAAATGCAAAGTTTAATTGAAATTTTAATTAAACAATTTAATTGTAAATGTATATTTTAGTAAAATTATTATTTAAATTAGGATTTCAAATTTGTGTCAGGTTTGTCGTTATTTTAGATTTATGTGTATGACCTTTTGCATAACAAAGCTTTGTTATTTGAATGTTTATTTAAGTGTTGACAATATTATACCCAACTTTATATGAATTATGATATCTAGAGCTATTTATGATACGTTAACGATATAATATTAGTTATGGTCTAAATATTCAAATACATATAAAACTACTATTAAATGTCACACAAAAATACAACTATTGTATTATTTTCTTCCATTTTTTCTAAAATAAATAAATAAATCATCAAGGCATATTACCTATTACTGGGTACGTCAATCTGCTTTGTACAAAGATTTCGGTAATGATGATGACATATTAGTACTGTAACACGAGGGGGGTGCCGATCTGGATGATGATACTGCTTCTTACTCCAACGATGATACACTGACTCTAACTGCTGATAAGGATTTCTTTAGACGGAAGAACACACATACACTTCTATACTGGATGAACACTTACATTACGATTGACGATCAGAGAATTTACGGACATGGACACTACTTGGGTTTTAATATAACTAACTAAACTTTATTTACATGATTATTATAACTTATTATTAACTATGGGTAAAACTAAACATAACTAACATAACTAAGCAAGTACTAAACTGTTACATTCCGTAACCCAGCGTGCGGGTGTCGCCCCAAAACTAAAAGATACATTCCCTCAACTAACGTTTTCCCGACGCGACGAACTCATCTAAACTCTTACATGTTTATCCTATGACTATCTAAACTCGACTACCTAAAACAAAACGCTATCTTCAGGAGAGGATTATCTTAGGGGTACAGGGTGCATAGGCTAGGACATTCAAAGTCACGCACGTATATATAATAATATCTAAACCTAATGATCAACAAATAAATGTCGTGACTATCATAATACAATATGAATTTCTAAACTGAATTTTGACTTAAATAAACAGAGTTAAGATATGAATATTGAAACTATAATTTAGAAAAGTTTATAAAAAGTTATTTATTTATTATTGCTCTTACCCTTGTCACAGTACCATGAGGACGTTTACCAGGTATCATTTCATGGACACTCATTGTTGGTTTGGAGAGTGCACCACAGGGGTTCAACAGTGTGCCATTTAAAATTCGAAATATTATTTTATGTCTTCGGTCGGCACCGTACTCGGTTCCCCAGATTCGAGACCAGACACTTAGGCACGCGGCTACTGGGCCCCATATAAATAAAGCATAATATCATTATTGCTATAAGATATTTATTTTACAGATAACCTTCAAAAGTAAAGGAATATTTATGTTTTCCCGATTGTGGTTGATAGCACTGGGCTGAAGGCGGCTGCACAATAGGGCGCGAGCAGACACGTGACTAGAGGGACCTTGACGTGCTTAGAAACAGCTAATTTGTGTGCGCATGCCATTTTGACAAGAACAATGTCATGTTGACAAGACCAATGTTTTGACTTATTTTGTCTTTTAATTGCTAAAATGTTATAATTTTTAATTACGTGTGTTTTACTGCCTTAAAATTGTAAAATATTAACATTTTAGCAATTCAAAATCAAAATAACTCAAAACATTGGTCTTGTCAAATTGACAATGTTCTTGTCGAAATGATATGCGCACACAAATCACCTGATCCCAAGCAAGTCAAGGTCGCTCGAGTCACGTGTCTGCTCGCGCCTTATAGCACAGGAACGAGAACACTTCTAACCTCACTTTTTAACTGTGAAATAAATAAATAAATAAATAAAAATATAAATAAATAAAATAAATAAATAAATATATCATCACGGCTTATTACCCATTGCTGGGTGTGCCAAGCAGATTGTAAAATAAATATTTACACAGAATTTTTTTTTAGAATACATAAATGATTTTGAGTTACAGCTTGTCAAGAATAGCCTTGTGTTTCACTTGAGCACAAGATAACATGTTAATAGAGAGAGAATAATAGAATTATAGGTAAATTATTACAAGAAATTTAACAAATATACAAATATTACTAAGTAGTACTTTTCTTTGCAGGTATATTATCCATTTCTAGATGTAACATTCTGTCTCTATTCGCTGATTACGCTAATTGAAGACATACTATTATCATTAAAATCATTAGTATATTATATCTTTCAGTAAGTCTCATCAGAAATGCTGAATGCCTCTCAACACATCAGAATGTCCTGCGCTCTATGCAGTATGCAGCCATTCGTTATTCACTCCCTTCTTGATTTCAGTTAACATTCCAAATTTCCTTTTTCTTCTTCTTCCCCTTCTCCCTGTATTTTTCCTTTAATTACAAATTATTCTATTTCCTACTTATTGCAAAATTCTTTTCTAACACCTTTATTCCTGGATCTTTCTTTCTCTCTCTCTCTCTCTCTCTATCTCTCTCCACTTAATCTTCTCCAACCGTTGCAACAACCACATCTCAAAACTTTCCAAGGACTTTTTTCTCCTTCTTCCTCAAGGTTAATGTTTCCCATATTCCACATAAAATATTTTGCAATCCTTTGCTGTAGTTCTATATTGATACGCCATGCTGTTAATAGTTAATAGGCATCCCTGACCAATTCTGCTCATATTTTCTTGCTTACAGTTGCTCATTCTAAACGTCTGTGCTTCTTTCCTTATTGGTCGTCGTGACCTCACGGTCTCTCAGATCGGTGAGGGATCACTTTTGTGGTCTTTTAAAATCTATCAATATCTGAATCATAACCGTTCACGTAACGGTAACAGCCAGACGTCCCCATACAATTCATTAATGAGTTTTATTTTAATTTTCCCTACATAACAATTTCAAAGGTATCATTTCAATTCTCATTCAATCCAGTACGTCAATATCTCCTTATGAACACAATCATATCTCCACCTCATTCACATAATAACATATTCATTTAATAATCCCACAGTTACATACTCCCTCTTTCCATTTCTGCTTTCTCCACCCCTTCCCTGCATCCTGTTGGCAGGCAGCCAGCTTCCGGGTGGATGACGTGCGTGGCGTGGCATCGTGACGTCATGCGGCGTTGATACGTCACGCCACGCCGTCACCTAGCGAGAGCAGAACGCCGATATCCGAGCCCGGCTGTCTGATAGAACGTCGGCGCGGGCTATAGTCTCCGAGGGATACTCATTCCCGGCAATGTGGGGAATGGATAGATTTACGAGATTTATGGTATTGAAGGAGTAAATAGAAAGATGAAGAAAGGACGAGATGTATGTTATTGAGGGTTATTTGTTAATAAATGGATCAGCACGTTTTTTAGTGATGATATTGAGTGTATCATAAATATTATTATAGATTGATTTTATTTTTAGGAAAATAGCTATTTTCACATACATCTAATCGAAATGAAACTATACAGAGTGTCCCAAAACGTACTGGCAATATTTTAAATATGAATTCTAGAATTTATTTAGAGCTGAAAAGTCTATACAAACATATGTCCTAAACGTAACTGTTAAGGAATTATTGTCTATTTTATAATTTATGTGGTTAAAATTTTGTAACAGGCGTGATTTCGAATCATACGTTTCGTTTACGTTTTACATACTTTTATTATCACCGTTTTCTACCGACTGTCAATGCCTCTCGGCGGGCTACTAAGCGTTTATTTATATACAACTTGCGACAAATCGCACAATGGCCGTCCAAGTCTTCGACTTTTTAGAAATTACATAACGCATATGAATTTTGAATATAAATAAATGAAAACGAAATAAAAATTGCTATATATTTTGTATTTTTATACCTATAATAATGTAATTAAAGTTTTTAGCGTAAAACGATCGCCATGTTGTGACGTCAGCGTAATTACAGTCGTCCAGTTACCTTGTGAAAATGTCACTGTACAGTGGACCATGCATATTTTGCTCATAAATTCGCCATTGGCTTTACATATACTCTAACAAACACATATTTAATATATGGGAGTAATTTTTTATTAAGATCAAAAGAAAATTTACTTATTAAATAAATAAAATTATAATTTGTTTTAATTATTGTAATCTCAATACTTGTCATTGTTGTAATCATTTAGTAAATAGAAAAGCAAATGTTGGATTACTTTTTATTATGAACTATGCTTTGATTATTGTAATCAATATTGTCATTCTTATATTTAATTATAAATAGACAATAGTTTAAATACTATTTTAATTATAATAATGACACTTAGTGAGTATTATAACCTTCAATATTATATTAAAGAAAGTCTTTTAAAGTCACATTAATTAAAGCGAATGATTAATCTGATTATGAAAACGAGTAAAAATTATTAATTTTACTTACCTATGCTACCATTATTAATGGTAACGTATGTCGGTTCTCTCTACTTATGACGGAGTGACATTAACGTCACAACTTTCGCGCCAAAACTTTAATAATTATTTTTGGCGTTATTAAGCATAATTTCAAGAAAACAAAAAATACGGAATTTCTATTTTTAAATTCTTCATGGGGTCTCGTGGCCGCGTGCCTGAGTGTCAGGTCGAGAATCTGGAGAACCGGGTTCGATCCCGACCGACGCCAAATATTTCCAATTTTAAATGGCACAAAATTGACTCCTGTGGTGCACTCTCCACGCCAGCAATGAGTGCCCGTGAGGTGACGCCTGGTAAGCGCCCGCACGGTTCAAATATTTCATCATTACCGATATCTGTGTAAAAAGCAGATTGGCACACCCAGCAATGGGTAATAAGCCGTGATGATATATTTATTTATTTTTTATTAAATTCTTCATAACATATAAAAAATTCAAAAAAAGTTGGACGGGCCCATTTCTATTGACAACCGGTATTTTTACCGTTTCGGCCAACTGTAACTTATGAACTTCTGAATATAACATCGATGACGATACAAATAGCCCTTTGTCTATATATAACGTGTATGTCAATCGATATATAATCTTTAATCGAGAGTTCCAAATGATTGGAATATCTCTTTCCGGGGCTATGTAAACAGGCAAATGTTTACACACCCCTAATCACGTATATGCAGGAAAGGTGGCCATTTGGGAGCGATTTTACATTGGAATAAAGGTACTTACTGATCGTGCCAGTTGACATCATTAACTGCTATGATTGTTGTCTGGAACCCCCTTAGTCACTACAATGGACTCCTCCAGTTTTCACTGTTATTTAGGATTTATTTTAATTAATAGCAACATCATGTAATTTAAGGATAAATATATAAAAATAACTAAACATGTTGAAATACAATTACAATTTGGTTAAACATTCAAATATTGTTTGGCGATTATGACAACGAACAATGATGTTTAGCGTTTATCTATAATTGTTCTTTACACAAGCGAGTGCAACCTCGCTTGGGAGCCGCATAAATGCGTACTAAAGAATCAGACTTCGGCGAGAGAGTTTCTAAACGATTAATGCTGACTTTACCAAAACTCATGTCTTTACGTCTCGCCTAAGTTGAATTGCGTGTCTTTATATTAATCTGTTTTTAATACATTTTTATTTTTTTATTTACAAGAAATTATCTCCATTGTGTTCGATACATTAAGCTGCATGTCGCAGAAGAGATCGCTTCCTTCTTAATATTGTTTCTTGGTTACTCCTAATAATATTATCAGCAGCCTACTTTATTATTTGGCGTAATTCTTCTACCGCGTGCATTTCAGTTGCATAACAATCTGTTTCATGTGACCCCAACCCCAAAGATAAAAATCAGGTTCGGCAAACGATGTTCAAATGTTACCAAACAAAAGACGTGATCATGGCAACTAGATCTGTATTTCAGAAATCCGTTAATCTTAAATTTTAGCCACAAAATTATGAAAAAACAATAACTCGTTAAAGGTTACGTTTAGCACATTTGTTTATATGAACTTTTCGACTCTAAATAAGTTCTGGAATTCATCCCTGAAATATTGCAGGTACGTTTTGGGACAACTTGTAGAATATACAAAAATAAATGAACTCACGTATATTTTTCAACTTCTTTTATTGTTAAAAGAATATTATCACCTTACAAAAGACAGAGGACAGATGTGGATTTACAAACGTACATCCAGATATATTTTTGTGAAGCGGTCGGGACGTAGTAGTTCCGCGGATGACAGTATTTGGTTTGAACCGAAGTGAGATTTTAACTTTAATATTTCAAATGGGGCACCCTATATATTTTTATAGATTTGAAACCTACGTAAAAGTGAAGTTCGGTTGATGTCGACTAGTCGTGTCGTTTTATCAGATCAAACGGTCTGCCTCTATCTGAAAATATCCATTCTGTGTTCCGTTTCATAACAAAGTAATCAGTGTCGATGACAGGAGTATTTTGAGGTTATATCTGTCAGGGGAAGAATCTGTTTAATTAATCCTGTTGCTGGGTCTGGCTCCGGCTCCTGGAAGTTCACAGAATTCGGAGAAAGGGAGTGTGCACCGAGCATGCAGACAGCATCACATGAGACGTGCGCTACAGTTAGCTAATCTATCATGTACACTGCATCTGACAGATCTGAAGGTCGGGCTAATCACTTGCTATTAATCGAAACTGTCATTACCGAATAGTCTACAGTCACGTGGAAACTTAAACAGGAAACGGTTCAGTAATAGTAATTATAAATGATAGCGTAAAGCCAATAACCAAAATAGCTCGGCGCAAGGGAACGATTTAGAAACTTTAATATCTAATGGATTCCGAATTTTACTAAAATTACACCCGCCAATTGGATGAGGTAATATTACGAGAGATTTTTCATGTAGTCTGCCTAAGCATGTAACTAACAACTAAAAATTGCAGTTTTTGCAGATAAAGTTACTGTCACTTTTGTCAGCTTTGAGTACATGACACGAATGAAGTAAAGTTCTTGACAAAAACGGAACAATTTCGTTCAGAACTGTTCTAAATCCTGCAAATGCTAGAAACACTCTGCATGAGTATAACTGACAAAACACTAATAACCGGCTTTGAAATGATACGGAATTTCATTTTCTACAATATTTGTTTGAAATTTAAATGCTTTGGGTCACTCATCTGCAGTGACGGCGATACTATAGCAGACGCACAAACACGACTGAATGGATGAAATGGAGTCAGATGACTGGAATACTGTTCAGTTAAAAGGCAAAATATACAAGTTTATAGCGAGACCTGCAGTTATCTACGGTTCAGAGAGTTGGCCGTCGACGGTAAAGCAATTAAAACATGAACAAATATGCGATGGATATGAGAATACTTTGAGCATTGATAGTACCTTAGTGACTTGATCTCACGCGGCTTGACCAAGCACAGTAATGTGGTGAAGACTACTCATGAATGACCAACTGAATCTCTTAAGGCTGGTTCAGAATACAAGTGCTTGAATTGTGCTCGCGCCCGTTGACTTGTAGGGTTTGTAAGTAACTTGTACACACTTTGTCGGGAGACTTGAACTTCTGAGGTTTCGTACATTGGATGACGAGCTTGTTCGGCTACAGAACTTGCAAGTCTCAACGAGTTTCCTTTGATGTACCGACAACAAGTGGATTCAGGTGAGTCACTGGCTCGTGGTGTGTACCTCGGCTCGCACGCCCGTACACACTATCACGAGCCACCAATACGAGACCAAGCACGAGTACGAGCAAGAGTAGTCTGGACCGGGCTTTAAATGCACCGCTTCTGGATATTCTAGTCTCTGGCATTTCCTAGTAATAAACTCCCCTACCATTCATGTTTACAGATAATAAGCCGGACTCAATTCTGTTACTTTATGTATATCTTCAGATGATGCCTAAATAGCCGAACTTACTTTTGTGAAACTTCAGCGAGTGTTTTTTCAAATCTGTTATCAATATGTTTCACCGACAGGTTAAAGTTCTTATCAAATTGAAGACTATTGATGATGCATCCACACAAAGCAAGATGAGAGATGCAAGACTTTAGATAGTAAGATCATATAGGTATGGGGAAGAAGAGTCCGTGGCGAAAAGAGTAATTAATTTTATCCTTCCAGGACGACGGCTACGTGAGCGACCGAAGAGACGATGGGTCGACCACCAAGAAGATACTCGTATGATGCATGCCAGTTTTTCTCCAAAAGATGTAAATAATTATGTGGACTTTATAGTGAGTATTGTGAATCTTCCAAGTGGATAGTTCTCTGTCAATACCGTTTCGCGTACAGGCTTCCATTGGCATGAAATGGAAATTTCCGGCGATGTGTTCTCGTCGTCCTAGTTAATGCAGGACAATGCATCAGGCTTCGTTGACGCCTTGGACCGAGACATACTGAGCGGACAAAGCAAATATACGGAACCGGCAATAATGCGGGAATAAACACAAATATGAAGATAATATTTGTGTATAAAATATTTGAATTCAAAATTATTCATGGGATGATTTTAGCTATGTTAAAATCCAACTCGTAAGTCAAGTTTTCTATAGTCTGTGAACTATAAGTCTCTTGAGAATGTGGCTGGAATTTATTGATGACAGCTGAATATTTGTTTTGAGTTATGTGTTCTTTCAATGTTGAAATGCAACTATCGAGGAAACTATTTGTAATATTTTTAACAAAAATATGAAATACGCAAGAGACGCGCAAGAATTATTGAGAAAAAGAAAATCAGGTAGCTGTGGAAAAAAATTTACACTATCATTTAAGCAATTACTTGTCATTTGATATTAAGTTATGAAAGTCAAGTTAGAACTTAATTAATGGAATTAAACAAAGAACATTTCCTTCAGTTTTTTGAGAAAAAAGTAATAATATTCTCATTGGCAATGCGCAAGTTTTTTCAGTTTTCACGTGATCCAAAGTTTTCGTCCTATAAAAAGATTGGTGCTGCAATTTATGATTATTTTGAAAGTGTACAGGTGTCTCATTTTCGATGTTTCTTAAGGTATCTCGGGTAATATTAACGATAGAACAAAACAATTTGCACATTCCAGGGTCAACTTTTCGAGAAAAGTTTAACAGTCACCACAGGAATTTTCGATCGTTTCTGAACTATAGGCAAAAACTCGTTAATTTATTGGGGTGAAAAATTTTAAAAAGTATTAAGAAACAAAAGAAAAAAATCAATAAAAAATCATCACTTGTTTATATTGATTTTATAATTATTAATTATGTTCTCAAAATTATTCTGAACTATTTATTTTCGGGTTTGTTAAATTATTATTTATCGACGTTACAGTAGGCTTTGAAAAAAATGGCTTACTATGCTTTTGAAAAAATTAATAATACTGAAACAAATAATATTGTTTCTTAATAATTTCCAATTTTTCACCCCAAAAAATTAATAATTTCTCTTTTATTCATGTTTAAAATAAAAGAATGTAGACTTGTTATATATCATTGAAAAGCTTATAAAATAAGCAAAACGATGAGACTATTTACAACATAGGTTCTCATTTAAAAAATCATAAGTTTGTGTTATATCTCGAGAATTAAGTTATTAAAAAATCTAATTACGCCATTTTATTCTACCTAAACAAACAGTTGAAAGTTTGTTAAAACAATTTTCCTCTTACTATCATAATAAATAAGATATGAGCGAAAAACGAATTTTTGCCCGTAGCTCAGATATAAAAGGAGATCGAAATTCCATGTGGTGATTATTAAACGTTTCTCGAAAAGTTGACCCTGGAATGTGCAAACTGTTTTGCTTTATCTTTAATATTACCCGAGATACCTTAAAAAAACACCGAAAATGAGACATCCTGTACAGCGTTCCAAAAGAAGATTGGTTTGGGGTCTTTTAATAAGTGTAAAGAAAGAATAGTGAAGTGTATTATTGTTGAAGGAAACTACTATAAACATAATTAAAATAAAATTCTAAAAAATATTAACCATGTATCTTATTTTCAACAATACCCTCGTATTCGGGTTGAATTTGTGTAGCAAGTATATTGATTTCTTCCAAAAATGCTTAAAATTTATTTCCTACAAATGATTTCGTAAAACGTAGTCAGAAACAATTGCGGAATTTCTATTTCTCGACGGCTAGGTTATTAAGCCGTAAGCAGAAACGCAGTCGACAATTTAAGTAAAAATGCTGTGTATTTTTCATGTGGAAAATTTGATAACATCTGCGTAGGTAATTTGTCAAAGTGTCAGGTGTGAAATTTGCAGAAAAAAAAGTAATTTCCATCAACTTCGCGTATATAATTTCACGCCATATTGTTCGCCTGAAAAATTTACTGCCATTAACTGTAAGTACATACCAGGGAAAACCTCTACGGCTCTCCAGCGAAAGTCAGATTCACTTGAAATGATGCACATATTTTCAAAAAGCCTAGCCTTCTCCAACAATGCTCCGTTCACAGCCAGACAAAAAGTGAAATAAAGTTGGAAGAAGAATATTATAAGATTTTATTTTAATCTTAAGCCCGTGTCAGACGGTCAGTTTTTCCATCAAATCAGTTCCAAACATATGATTAAATTTCATCAGAATTTTTCAATAAATAAAATGATGCTGTTTTCTCGAAAATCTGTGGTGCCCTCAAATTGTAATTATAAGACAGTGAAAAGAATGACCTTCTGACACAACTTACAAACAAATGAATAAATAAAATAAAATAAACTTATTACCCATTGCTGGGTGTGCCAATCTGCTTTATACACAGATATCGGTAATAATGGAATATTTGCACGGTGCAAATATTCCATTATTACCGATATCTGTGCGGGCGCTTACCAGGCGTCACCTCACGGGAACTCATATTTGGAGTGAACCACAGGGATCAATTTTATACCATTTATAATTCGAAAATATTTGACGTCGGTCAGGATCGAACTCGGTTTCCCAGATTCGCAACCTGACATTCAGGCACGCGGCTACAAGACCCCATTACAAACAATAATCTTCAAATTCATTGATGTTGCGTCATCATTTAAAGTTTCACAAATAAAATTTTATAGAAGTTTTAAGAAACAGAATTTACCTGTGGCTTAATGTAAAAACAACCAATGCATTTTTTTGATCAAAATATGATTGTTTTCTAAAACGGTGTATTTTATATACTAGAGCAACCAAACTCTAACTATAAATAAACCTATAATTTAAGAATTGGTATCTATTGAACTAATGTCATGTAATAAAATAAAAATAATATA
This sequence comes from Harpalus rubripes, assembly GCA_963082715.1. Lineage (NCBI taxonomy): Eukaryota > Metazoa > Arthropoda > Insecta > Coleoptera > Carabidae > Harpalus > Harpalus rubripes. The sequence continues at coordinate 61,126,419 of OY720452.1, forward strand.
AATTGGAATAATAACCAATGTTGAAATGACAGTAATACCACAGTATAGTCGTTGACCGCTTCGCTCGCTTCTAACCAGTATGTGCACTTTGCGTCGGCCCATTTGATCTTTTGAAACTTGTCATTTCATCGCGCAGCACGCCCAATAGCGTCGCATCGCGCAATAAATAAAAAATTAGGTATTTATGATAAAAGTAAAAAGTGCCATTTTATTTAAAAGTATAAAAACTTCGAACCCTTATAAATAAAATTAATTAATATTCCACCGGAAAATCAGGGCATGGATGTGAGCATTTCACTGATGTTAAAAATGTCTTTAATTTCTATCTAATATTTTCTTTACAACAGTTTAAAAAAATTTGGGTACCTAAATATTTTTTCATGACTCTAGAGCAGAGGTCGCAAACTGGCGGCCCGCGGGCCGTATACGGGCCCACCAATGATCTACAAACGGCCCGCAGCCTTAACGATATATTTTTAAAACAATTCACTTATAACTAGATACTAGAGACTAGACTAGACAATTTAATTTAATTTTATTTTATAAATACGTTTGGTCGGCTAGGTAGAAAAGGACAATATAGTCAGTTCTGCTAGTAGTAAAATGGCTACAGTTAATGCGCAGTCTTACCATTGCGCACCTTGCCTCAACTGCCGCGAATCGTTTGCTGAGCTTATAGCATTGTGCCAATATGCTATCAATATTTGGAAGTACTTTTTTTAAGTTTATAAGTTAAAATACCGCTCTCGAATACAAGGATTGCAGAGTAATTGCAGTACTACACATTGATGCACGGATTACTGAAGCAAATTTTTATATGTTAGTGCAGCTAAAAAGGTGTCAGGTCTCTGGATTAAAAATTAAAATAATTTTTTTTATTTTTAATTGTTTAATGGTGTAACGTTATTTTTATTTATAATTATTTTTTTATATTTTTTGTACTTATTATTTTCGTTTATAGATTTTAGTGTAGTTTTAGTAACTTGAATATGGCCCGCGTTACTTGTCCATCTAACCTACTGGCCTTTTGCTATATTTGATTTAGCGACCCCTGCTCTAACGCCACTCTACGGCTACAGTGATAACTACGCGAGGACACGCCTCCGAGCGTCGCAAGATAAATTTTTTTGGTTAAAAAAAAACATGGCGTGCACGTACAGGTTAGAAGCGAGTGAAGCGGTCAAACCCTATGCTGTGGAAATACCTTGAAGAGCGGGTTATAGACAGTTTAAATCAAAAAATTACTAACATTTGTCATGGAAATTAATAGTGTAAAATGTCAAGCTATACAAAAAATATTACTAATACTGAAAGATTCTTATTGATGTTAAATCACTGATCTCCGAAATTATGTACTACATTTTTACATTGGTCGTTCTTGCATTTAGCCACATACTTATACATATTCTTCTATAACCTAGATTAAAACCAATGATGACCAAAAATAGTTTTAAAAATTAATTAATATTAATAAATCTTAACATTTAATTTTTAAAATATAATTTAATATTTATAATTTTCGTGTCCTAATTCGTTAACGTCCCTCTGCATATATACAGGTGTCCAGGATAACGGGTCCTACATGAGGGCCTCGAGAATTACAAAAGATACGAAGTCGGTTAATTAGACAAAAATTTCCGCATTAAGAGGTCATTTTAGCGGTTGTTTATTAAGAAAATGCAAAGTAAATTTTGCAATTTATTTTTGAAAATAACTTCCAAGTATGAAATAATAATGAATTTTAGTATACACATGCACTTCTTTAGAACATTTTTAAAGAAAAAAATCTTTGCAAAAATTGGAACTAAAACACTCTTATTCCAAATGATATGTTTATAAAATAAATATTTCTCACTGTAGACTTTTTAAATAAATATATCACTACAGTTTATTTGTTTATTTACTCATTGCTGGATGTGCCAAACTGCTTTTATTCTAAAATTTCGGTAATAACAATAAATTTTTACTGTAGAGAGTAGAGAGCACTTAGTTCACCTAACGAATTCTCAAAGTTTTCCCGGAAAAATCACCATAAGGCTCTCTTTTCTACGTACGTGTGTAAACAAATGACTCTTCTTACAATCCTTCTTAACTAATAATTAAAAGCAATGATATAAATCATCACTTACATTTGCATTAATTCTCTGTAATTAATTCGTAACTATGGTATGTTAGATCTGCCAGATAAATATTTAGATTCTTACTACTGGATGTCAGAAACAAATCTAGTAGACTCACACAGGAACGACACTTGACAAATAATATATTTTTTCAACACATAACACGTTTGCCAAAAATGAAAATGTAGGTTATACAATTCTTGGCAAAATGAAAGATCTCATAAAAATAACCTGTATTTTGGAGATAATTAGATATGATTGATTTTCAAAGATGTTTGATTATGTGAACCGAAAACCGATAACAGATGTGGAGAATAAAAATAGTAAAAAATATTCAAAGATCAAAGGTTCAAATTACGAAATAACAAGTTTAATAGATGAAAAGGAATTTGAAATACATGGTAGAATCTTGAAGGTGATAATTTGAACCTTCGAATTTATGTCAATCATATAAGTAATTGTATAATTTTTTCACTAAGTAATTTTGATAACGATGCTAAAAAATTCACTTTTATGCAGAGTGTCAATTTTATCTGTTTCCACAGAAAACATTTCACTAGCGACTTTGTGTAAATTGTTATACTATTTTAATATTTTAAATCGCATAATCACAGCAGGTAAGAGCAAAATTGTCATTGTAAACGTCAATGAAACGTAAATTTGAAAGTCAAACGTACAATTGCATGTTATATTTAGTTCTAAAGATACTCCTGTATACGGCTTTAATAGAAAAAGAAGCACTTCTCTATAGAGATTTAGTTACTACTTAATCTAAGGTTGTCAGTTTTTAACAAAAATTAAAAACACAACCTTTGCGAAATCCAATAACCACGTGGAAGTGTTTGAAAACAAATCAATCTAAATGCCAACTTAAATTGTTGAAATGTTTACACTCTAAAATCATTATTTCTGAAGATAGAAACAATCACTGTTTCTTGACGTCATAATTATGGAGCTAGCTCTTCTGTTTATCTTACAGAATAGAAGTATTGTTACCATTAAAGTTTATAAATGAAACATTTAAGTTCAAATGAATCTAAGTGCAGAGAATATTTTATTTCAAACAAAATGTAGGAATATTACATAAGAATAATAATATTCCAAACATCGTTGAAATATAAAGCCAAAGCCAAAGATGACATCAATGACATGTATAAGAAGTTGATCACAGGAAAAACAAAATGGGACTGGGAAAGAAATGAAAACATAAGGACGATTACAAATCAAGAACTAAAGTAGATATATTAACCAGGGTAGAAAGAAACAAATGGGCTGTTATGGATAGATATAATGAGGATGGATCAGGACAGCCTAGTAGGGAAAGTAGTAGAAGCGTGTAGAATGAAAAAAAAAACACATGGGAAACAAGAATAGGAGAACTCGGAAACAAAAAACGTAAAAAACTGGAAGAAACGAAAAAGGTGGAAAGGACAGAAAGAAGTAGAAGGAATAAATTAATAATTAATCTTGAGAAAAAGAACTCGACTACGGGTATCAGGTATAGGAGAAGAAGAATGAAAAAAGCTGCAGATATTGTTAATATTTCTAAATACTAAGAGAATAATTTTTCAAATACTTAAAAAAATAAGAATGGCACTTAAATTTTTTATTCTACACAAAAATGGTGTAAAATTAGTATTACAAATATACGAGTACAAATATTTTGTCTGTAATGACTGCGCATTGAAAAGTATAACGGTCAAGTTTAGGCGCGAAATTCAAACTCAGTTCATTACGCTAAGAACATAATTTTAATCCCCGTGTATTTCTTACCAAGGAAATTTTTGCTCAACTTTGAAGGCCGAGAAATCTCATAAAAGTAAATCTCTTATGCAAAACATTATATGTAGCACCTAGACCGATCCTTTATCTCTATAGGTTCGTACAATAATATTCACATGAACTGTGCACATTATTTAAATAATAATACATCATTACATTTTTTTCTGGCAAATTCTAAACAGTTACATGATTCTCGATACCCAATGTTCGGTCAAGAACCACCTCGGTCACGTCTAAAATCTAGACACAGTTTCCTCTCTTCAGTGCATCCAATGACAGAGACCAAGACTGCAACAAGACGCTTAATGTGGGATGAGACATTAAAGCCAGAAGACAAAGCAATGGGTATCCTTCCAGATAAGAAACTACCACCAGGTAATGATCAGAAATAACCCATTTGGAAACCATTAAATTGCCTACGAAGTCAACTAGGAAAATGTGCAGTAAACATGTTCAACTGGGGGGTATCAAGCAGACCCTATTTTATGTCATTGTGGTTAAGTACAAATAATGGCGCCTGCTCACGTGCGCCAACTTAGAAGAGGAATGCTGGAGAGAAGATCTGGCTAAGGCAACACCATCTGCTATAAACTGTGCAATTTTTTGGATGAATACAATTTAGATAGGCCACTTCTCTGCCAGTTTTTGCGGACGGTTTTGCCTCTGGCATAAAGAAGAGAATCTTCGGAGAAGATGTATCCTCTCCGTCCTAGTTAATGCCGGGCGATGCATAAGGCCTATTTCCATAATTTCCAAATTTAACTATTTTTATGGTTATAACAAGCTCAGCTAACTCACTCCATGTGGTCCGGATGCGGTATTTCGCTACCGAAAATCGGTTACTTCAGTATCTAAGGAGTGAGAAATATTTGTTGTAATGTTTTATATATTTATTGTGTAATAATTATTTATATTATGTATATGGTTTGGACACAAATAATAATAATAATAATAATAATAATAATAATAATAATAATAATAATAATAATAATAATAATAATAATAATTACAAAATTCAATGAACGTATGTCTTAGATGATCCTACAATTTCGATGCATGCTTCGTTTTCTATTGCGCTGTCCTATTTACCGGCGGGTGAACGACATACGGTATCCAGGCTTGCACCAAGCATTTTAATTTCTAATAATTTTCTTACTTTATCTTTTCATGGGGTTGAAACTGTTGCAATCTATTTATTTATTTATTTATTTATTAAATACACTACCCAAACAGGAAACCTAACAAGTAGGGTAGGAAACAATTAAATATATTATAAGCACAAAATATTATAACATTTGAAAATTTTACAATATACAAGCTGCATGCACAATAATAAATTAAAATCAAATATAATTTTTAATAATGATGCGACAGAATTTGTTGTATGAACTCGAAAAAAGGTCTACATTACAATTAATTTTATTAAACAGGCTGCACATATAATTAATAGGGGATTACAGAAATACATTAGTATGAGCTGTAGGAAGGTAGAAAGTATTTGATAATAAGGTGGAGAACAGCACTTATTTGGCGTCTGACAGAGAGTGACTGAAGTTGAAAGATATTAAGTAGTAGCTCATGGCAGACACGTTTATCGGGATGTTCCAATTATTTTATAATAAACATATTTCAAGAATCTTTTTTGTACGGATTCTATTATTTTACTATTAACTTCATAGATTGGATTCCATACCAGAGCACAGTATACAAGTTTTGATCTAACAAGTGAGTAATAAAGCGTAAATAATACCTGAATATTATAAAAATGCCGTGTGTTACGAATCACAAATCCCAGTGTTTTGAGAGCAGAAGAAGTAACCAATTGAATATGTTCTGTAAAAGTAAGTCATGTAACAAAAGTTACTCCAAGATCGCATATTGAACAACACCTAATTAACTGCACATTGGAGATTTTGTAATCGTAACATAAACAATTTTTCTTGCGAGTGAAAGATAAAGTTTTGCATTTATCTATGTTAAGTTCAAGTTTATTAATTAAGCACCAGTTTTGAAGATCTATTACTGAATAAACAAACTATTGAATTCTTAGGAAGAGCTGCTTAATTTCTTTTACAAAATACTTTTTTTGTCTGTAAAATTAAACTCCTATATGAAACCTATACTAGGGAATTCAAACTATGAACTCGCGCCAAAGGCAAATTCTAACCTAACTTTTCTGGTCTCTTGTAATTGTAAAGTGGAAGCGTTTAGCTCGTAGTTAAATAGATTATGCGCTAATAAAAGAAGAAACTACCGACATCATTATTGCATCCTGCAAAACAATCCTCTTAAATAACAATTGAACTTAAATGTTTAAATTACAGAGCTAATTCTTCTAGGTACCTTATACAGGGACTCCTGTTATCATAATGATTTATAATTGTTTATCATCCATTTTAGACATTCAAGTGAAATATCGACCATCAATATATCAATGGACTACGTTCACAATTCGTCATTCTGCTAGTTGTTTACCCATTATTCCGTTCACGACTACAACTATCCGTAGATTTATTTACAAATCCTACGCGAATTTAATGCGAGTAACACAAAACACAATAGAACGTGACGCGGACGCGTATCGTTTAAGTGCCCACGATGTCGTTAAATTAGGTCACTTGTTTTCTACGCGTACTCTTCTACGAGATGATGCGTAGTTTGACTTTTGAGAACAGAAGCTCTCCATGAGCTTGTTGTTGAAGGATTGATAGGACACCAGAGCCAAGTTGTGCAATGCAGGTGAAAAATATATTGTAAACAAAGCGGCGACATTTCAAAGGTTTGGGAGAATAGTAAATAACAAATAAGTAAATTCCATCACGTCGTCTACACAAATTTTGATTACGGAAGTTCGTAAACAGATTTTGAAAGATGATATAATTTATTGTTGTAACGGTAACTAACAGGAATTTTAAGGAGATCTTATGAGGTAAGTACGGAATGTATGGAATCAAACTATGTAATCAGTCTATCCAGTTTTTCTCCAAATATCTATTATCTGTCCCGGAAAAATTTATGCTATGCTTTATACATACAGGGTGGCGACCCCGGAACATAGGACTTTAACATGTAAAAGCAATGGGTAATATGCCGTGATGATATATTTATATTTATTTTATTTATTTAATTTAAATAAATAATTCTTCACTTTAACAGAAATTACAAATAAAAAAAATTAAAATAGCCTAGACTGACAGATAAATCGTTATTAATTGTTAATTTTTAGATTCAATTCCATGGCTATCACTATTTTTGGGATGATTTTCGACATTTTATACATCTCCACTTTCACTTCTTATCCAGTCACATCTTGATAGATGAGGAATGCTGATGAACGCTTACATTATGCACACAGACATTCTTGAATTGTAAACTACTAGTGTTGTATGTTTACATATTGTTATTTACATTTTACTCTAAACAATAGAACTTAAATGAATTACTAAATAGTTACATGTTACATTGTAACTCAGTGGCATGGCCATTAGCCAACGCCCAAAACTAAAACTCTATGTTCGGCAAAAAACGCATTCACGACGTGACAAACTAATGCAGACTATCTCTTCATGAGCAGATATCTCCAGGGGATGCAGAGTACAGGGTAAGGCATTCATAACAAACTATCAACCCTGCTCGTAAGCTTGTAATATCTTAAATACTTAATTGTCAACACATAACTGTCAAAGACTTCTGACGGCTAGACTAAACAGAAACCCGCGATAGGAAAAATGATAATTATTTCTAAACAGAATTTTGACTAACAAAGATAAGTTGAAATATTATTCCTGAACTATAATTTAGAAAACTTTATAAAAAGTTATTTATTTGTTAATTGCACGTACTCTTGCCTTATACCATTACAATAGTAAAATGTAGATAAAGACAGAGCCGACCCGAATTCATCCAATTTTAACGAAAATAACCAACGAACCGGCGGCCGTAATTTCGGCGATTCGGAAAATTTTAAAATGAAATTCTGGTATTCGGTATTTAGGTCTTTCGACGATCCATTCTTAGTAATGATGATCTGTACTATAAGCGTCACCTCCGAGTTTTTAAAGATGTCGTGGATCAAACAATACAGGAGATTACAGCACACCTACAATATACTCACGGACGATTTATAAGCGGGCGAGAGGAAAACACTGCAATTTCAAAAATAAAAAATCTGATGTGGCCAGCACATAACCTCTCGCTAGATATTTTACCTGGTTGTGCGCATAAAACGAAAAATATTGTTAAATACAAATACATATATTCACGTCTCATTACAACATAATTCTCACATATATTTGCAAAATCTATGGGATATTTTAATATAAATCATAATCTTCATAATAATGTACAAATATTTTTGACAGTGGCATACAAATATTTTTGACAGTGATATTTATGTATTAATTACAAACATTTGAATTTCTTGCCTTGTAGTAGTTTGATCTGAGATTTTTTACATCAAATTATTTTATATGCATTTCTTTATCTCTAAATCTATAGAAGATATAATAATGAATTTATATTTATCGAATAAAGAATTTAACGTTCTTTAATATAAGTATTTACATAAATTTTCGATAAATAATATTTAGATGATTTTTTTCTTGTAACTACTACTTCCGGTTGTCCAATTGTTACCAAAACTTAATCAACTCTTCCCACTATTGTTAGATTGAGGAATCCGTAGTTAAAAATGTCTTAAGTCATATAGTATTTGAGAACTCGTGAATCCAACATCCACACACACACACATACGGACATCATCGTAAAAATGTTATAATCGGATTCTAGGGACCTTAAAAAGTGCTTATTCACTAAAATCTGGATATGCGATGTTTAGCATGAATACAATACCTCTTTTAGCGAGAGGTAAAAATTAGTTTCGTTAATTTACCTAAATATATTCACTTTGTTTAATAAAAATAAAGAGAAAAATTAACTAACATCCTTATAAAATAAATCCCACATACGTATGTATTTTACTCTAGACTTGTTCTCAGTTGATAACTGCCGGTCATTCACATGCAACTAAATTGTTTGCATCCTATTAAATCTTCCTTGCATTTCCGAGCAGTGTACTCTGCATATTCTATATGCATATGCAAGCGTTTTATATTTTACCTCTAACCTTTAAAGGCTGCAACATATTGTCTACCAAGATTCACCTATATCTAGATGTTTGTAAACAGGTGCTATATGCAAAACATGACTATAAAACAACAAAGCATTTGAGTCACATGAATAATGAATAAATTAGTATCAAAACAATATTCTGAATCTACCATATTTGCAGAAACGAATTCTCGGGTAATCATTGCATAACGATGGCCATAAAGGGCACCTCCACAGTATAGAGGTCAAACACACACTTCCTTATTATTCATCGTACGGAGTCAACCCACGTAGGTGGCTACACGTTAGAGTTAGCGATATGTGATGCACCGCAGTGTAATGGCGTTCCATTAGCTGCCAGTGGCGGCCCGTGCCAGCTGGCAAAAGGGCACATAGTATAAATCTTAAAATTAGGATGAAAGATGAAATATTTATTGGATTTGAAATGGAAGAGGACGAGAAATTAAGAAAACGAGATAATTTACTAATGGCAAATAGGGCGGAAATTTCATTCTCTATGATAAGTGTGTATGGCCGTAAAATTTGGATAAAATTCAAGAAAGAAGTCAAAATTTAATATGAACAAAAAACCAATCGAATAACTTTTAGTGGTTAATCGAAATCGAGAACATAATTTTATTGTGATAAGGCGAGGGTAAGAGTAATAAGAGATAAATAACTTTTTAAAAACTTTTCTAAATTATAGTTTCAGTAATCATATTTTAACTCTGTTTATCTATATTAGTTATAAATGTTAAAATTCAGTTTCGAAATTCTTATCGTATTATGATAGTCACGACTAGTGATGCGCGACGAGGCGAGTGCTCTCGCATCTCGTCTCACTGCATTATGCGAGACGAGAACGAGAGCGAGATTGCAGTTTAAAATTCGAGGCGAGATCGATATAACAACTGCGAGAAGCGAGACTCTCGCGAGTCTCGCAATAAAAAGTACTTATAACTTTATAGCTTTAATTCATAAATTCAATGAAAAATTCACCGTACAAGAAGTGGAGTCAACACTAATTCGTGCATAGATCGCGTGAATGTGAAAAATTATATGAATTCACTATATTTTTTTGTCTATCTATAGTCGATTTCGATTGGTATCGGTCCCAGAGCGAGGAAATGCATAATAAACAAAATCGGTTTTGCTTCCAATAGAACTAGTTTTCTCCAATATTTCAGCCCCTAATTCACCCCAGTTAAAACCACGGTTAATAAAAATTTTGTCGCCTCTGAAAAGTAAAGGATGTTATATTAAGCGTCGATGGGAGTCAACACGGAAAGAATCGGAGTGACTGATTGCCGGCGAGTTACCAGTGTAGCGGTTTTTTATGATTAAATCATACTTAAATAGTGGCATATATTTAATGATAAATTATAGCAGATGTTCGTATTGAAATAGTTTAGAGATCCCAATCTGGTGATAAATTGGATATTTTAGAGGTAAATTAAGTTATTTACTAACTTATCACATTTTCTGATGACCGTAAATGAATAAACATTATGTTCGTATTGAAATAATTTGGTGACCAAAATTTAGTGTTTCGTCTCTTTATTATAGTTTTACTTATACGACTGCAAATACACGGTGTGAACTTATCTCTTGTAGTTAAATTGTTACGTAAATACGTAGTGCGCAAGCGCTTATTTTTATAGCGAGACTCTCGGGCGAGAACGAGACGAGTCGCAAAAAAATGTGCGAGAACGAGAGCGAGATCAAGATTACAGATCCGAAAACGAGACAAGATCGATATTTTATATTTCTCGTCTCGTCTCGCCTCGCGTGCATCACTAGTCACGACATTTATTTGTGATCATTAAGTTTAAAAATTATTATGTATACGTGCGTGACTTTGAATGCCCTAGCCTATGCACCCAGTACCCCTAAGATTATCCTGTCCTGAAGATAGCGGTTTGAATTGGAAAAGTCTAGATTAGTTCGTCGCGTCGTAAAGACGTTTGTTGCTGTCGGAACATGTAGTGTCTTTTAGTTTTGGGGCGCGTGCTAAACGCCTGCCCTCTGGGTTACAGAATGTAACATGTTAGGCTTAGTTGTATTAGTTAATAAAGTAATCATTTAGTTAAAAAGTCAGTAATCAGTAAATATAAAGTAATGTCCATGTCCGTAAGTTCTCAATGTCCATAAAAAGTAAGGGTTCATCAAGTGGAAAGTGTTAGTGTATCTGTGTTCTTCCTTCTTTGTCACAAAGTCGTGGACGCCACCCATCCAAGCGTCCACCAGTAAGAATAAAGTGTATCATCGTTAGAGTAAACAGTAGTAAGCATTAAGAAGCAATAGTATTAGCATCATCTTCTTCCGCACCACCCTCGTGTTACATTATTCACAATCGGTCAGTAATACATGCGTTTCTAACCTACCAAACAGTTGAGATGTAAAATATCGTTTACTTACTTCCCTACTGAAACAGACTTTTCCGGCTAGCCAGGGCCGTTCCGTGCGGGTGGGCAGATTGTGCTTGGCACAAAGGCGCCCGACCATGACGGGCGCCATCTCAAGACGGTGTATAAAAAATAATAGTATTTTTTTGGAATCTGGGTTTATATGTAAAGGAAAAATTACTACTTTATTAATTTGTTTGCATTGGAGCTCTAATTAAAAGTTATAAATTAAATAATTATCCTTGATTAATGAAAACGTCATGTTACTGAAGAAATTGGAATAAATGTAGGAAATAGAGTACAGTAAAAAGTTTTTGTTTAGTAACTGGGAACCTGGAAACCAGTTTCGGATAATTGTCCGTCATCAGTCCACTAAAACACTCAAATATATACAATGTACTATGTATTTATATACATATGCAGGGTGTTTCAAAAATACTGTATAAAAATTTAAGGGCATATAGTACAGATCAAAATCAGTAAAAAAAATCAGCATGGTTCCGATCATCCATAGGTTCCAAGATTTGAGGCAGTGAAAAATGATTCATTACGGGGTTTATGTTTGCCAGCTCGAAAACTATAACAGTTACGACTTTGATTAAATGGATTTTTTTGTTCACCTTTCAGACGACATCTTAGATGTGTTTTCGTTTTTTTTATCAAATAATTGTACTATGTTAAACGTTGTGGCGGACCTTGGCCAATATTTAATTTTCAAATAACTTCGTAACTATTAGAAAATGAGAAAAACGTTTCATATAAAATTTTATTGTTTTTATAGCCTATTTACTGACAGACAAAATTTTGTTCGATCACTATCTTTGTCAGTTTTTCCGATTTTTCGCTTTTCTCGGAAACATTTGAAGATCTGTCCTATGTTGATTAAACTTTTTTACTTATTTTGGTCAATACTATATGCCCTTAATTTTTTTACAGTATTTTTGAAACACCCTGTATTATCCTACCATGGCCGCTCCGTGCGGGTGGGCCGAATGTGCTCCGCACAAAAGCGCCTGACCATGAAGGGCGCTATTTCAAGACGGTGTATAAAAAATAATAGTATTTTTTTTTGTAAACTGGGTTTATTTGTAAAGGATTATTATCCTACCAAACCGATATTTTTTTTAACATTGTTCTATTGACGTAATAATTGCGAAGGTGTTGATTACAACATAGAATATTTTGATTACAGTTCAAGAATATTGATTACAAGAATAAATCCAACAATGAATTTAGCAAGAAAAAAGTAAAATAAATATCCTGCTAAACGGATAATTTTCTGGTTTAAACTTTAAAGCATGTGTTAATTTGCAAATTATGTAAATGTACATAATGGAAAGGGGGGGAGGGGAGGATTTGGCGGCCCTAAAACATAACTTTGCACAAAGGCGTCTTTTACCCACAGAGCGGCACTGCGGCTAGCTAAATGCTAAATGTCACTTTGCAACAGATAAATGCCAATATAATAAAAAAGACGCTTTATTTAACAAATAACTTAATATTACACAATAAAATAATAAAATTATAACTACAGAGAAAATCGGCAAACCTTCAAAACAGGTTAAGACAACTCAACTGACAGAATCAATAAATATTTTGTCATGTTACCTAGCAACATTGTTACAATATTATGTTAAAGTAGAATAATAGCTATTAACATATCTAGGATTGTTATGAGTATCATAATTGCCGAAGATGTCTGTTTGAAATCCGAGCTCGTAGAACGTAGAGCGACGATCTTAAGTAAGGCCTGTTATGATTCATAACATCCGTGGTGGTTTGTTCAATGGATTATCGGTTTCATAATATACAGGATGTAAATGAAATAAGTGCATTAAATTTAACCAGTAATGTAACTCGACGAGCGCAACAATTTTCTTAATAACTTTTTTTCTAAGTATTTTAGATTTTGAGTTAAAATTCTTTAAAGATTTGCTGCATATTTCGTTACCCGCCCATGGAGAACAAATGGCTGCTGACGTAATCAAGTGGGATACAAACAGCTCAAAAATTGTCGGTTATCGGTTACACTTGCAATCACAGTAATTAATAAACGAATCAACGGAAATTACATTTATTATTAACTAATTCGTAATAGTACAATTTTTAAAATAAAGAAATTTAAATTTTGGATTAAATTATAAAGTTGTGTATTAAACCAGGATTTTAATCACCTGTAAATAGAGGAAGACAAGGAAGAACGAGGTAACGAGGAAGAGCAAAAGCATAGTTATTTGGTTATGAAATGATAATTTATCGTCGAGAAATCTTAATAGTTTAAATACGTTATTCAAAAAATGTAAGTACAAACTTTTGTCCATTTAAACGAGGTATATGAGTACCAATAATTAGTCGTCCATTTATTGTTCCCGCCCAAACATTTATTAATGAAAATTTTTACAGCATTTTCGTCTGTCGAGATGTGTATTGAGCATAGTAAATACACCTTCCCAAGTAAATTTAGTCTCATTAATGAACATTATGAGCCATTCCCAAAATTGAAGTCTGTTATGTGCTGAAAACATTGAACTTTTTGCACATGGTATGGATACAACTGTTGATTTTTTAAAAATTGTCATATGTGACACTCCGTGTTGTGATAAAGATGTACAAGATTAACAAATGTGCGAATATTAGGAACGTATGATTTGGAAACGCTCCGTCTAAATGCGTTGACAACTCTATAATAATGTCTCTATATCAACCACAAATTAAAATGTAGTAAAGATACGAATAAATAAATAAACCATAGGTAAGTAATTACAATGTCTGTGTACTCGCTATTTGTAAATGTAAGCATTTTGACAGAATTTTACCTTATAAACAAGTTTATAACTAATGTCAAAATTTAATTTCAACAATTGACAGGACTGTCAATTGCTAAAACAAAATTTTTCAGAGCTATTGCTACTGCATTCAATTATTAAAGTAATACTTGGAACGACTCGTCAATTGACGGGGTTGTAAAAATGCTAAAAAAAATATGCGATTTCGAGAAAAAGTTACTAAAAAATATTGTTGCTCTCGAAGAGTTATATTACTGGTTAAATTTAATGTACTTATTTTATTTACACCCTGTATATATATATATATATATATATATATATATATATATATATATATATATACAGGGTGTAAATGAAATAAGTGCATTAAATTTGACCAGTAGTATAACTCATCGAGAGCAACAATATTTCTTAATAACTTTTTCTCGAAATCGCATATTTTTTTAGCATTTTTACCACCCCGTAAATTGACGAGTCGTTCCAAATATTTTTGTAATAATTGAATGCAGCAGCAATAGCTATGAAAAATTTTGTTTTAGCAATTGACAGTCAATTGTTGCAATTAAATTTTGACATTAGTAATAAACTTGTTTATAAGGTAAAATTCTGTCAAAATGCGAGTACACAGACATTGTAATTACTTACCTATGGTTTATTTATTTATTTTTTACTCGTATCTGTACTACATGTTACTTGACATCACGGTTCTCATAAAGACAGTGTCATGGAGTTGCCAACGCATTTACATGGAGCGTTTCCAAATCATCACCAAATCATTCTGTTCTTAATATTCGCACATTTGTTAATCTTGTACATCTTTATCACATCACAATACGGAGTGTCACATATGACAATTTTTAAAAAAGCAACAGTTATATCCATACCATGTGCAAAAAGTTCAATGTTTTCAGCACATAACAGACTTCAATTTTGGGAATGGCTCATAATGTTCATTCATGAGACTGAATTTACTTGGGAAGGTGTATTTATTATGCACAATACACATCTTGACAGACGAAAATGCTGAAAAAATTTTCATTAAAAAATGTTTTGGGCAGGAACAATAAATGGACGACTAATTATTGATACTCATGTACCTCTTTTAAATGGACAAAAGTTTGTACTTACATTTTTTTGAATAACGTATTTAAACTATTATGATTTCTCGATGATAAATAATCATCTCATAACCTAACAACTATGCTTTTCTCCTCGTCTCTCCTTGTCTTCCTCTATTCACACTATTCAAAGGTGATTAAAACCCTGGTTCAAAACACAACTTTATAATTTTGTTATCCAAAATTTAAATTTATTTATTTTAAAAATTGTACTCTTACGTATTAATTAATAATAATGTTATTTCCCTTGATTCGTTTATTAATTACTGTGACTGTAAGTGTAACCGATAACCGACAATTTTTGAGCTGATTGTATCCCACTTGAACACGGCAACAGTCATTTGTTCTCCATGAGCGGGTAACGAAATATGCAGCAAATCTTTAAAGAATCTTAACTCAAAATCCTCTCATCGAGTTACATTACTGGTTAAATTTAATGCACTTATTTCATTTACACCCTGTATATATATATATATATATATATATATATATATATATATATATATAGATGTGCAGAGTACTCGCGACTGGTTCGAGTAGTTAAGAAGACAAACTTTAAAGCGGGTTTTTAACAGTCAAATGAAATTTAGTGGGCAGAAATAATTTCGACACTCTTTTTAATAAAGTCAAGCTTTCGGTTTATTTAAAACCATCCTCAGGACTATTAATTTGAGATTTGGAAGTAAAATTTTTCAAAACCAAACATAATATGCGAATTTAGTGTTGGACTTTAAGTTTAACATTGTCATAGTTAATAAAATTATAAATTTTGTACAAAATATATGTCGTTTTACATTTTAACAAAAAATTATTACAAATTTTGATGATGGCTGCGAAACAACAAGAAAAAACCAAACCAAAAGCTGGTTTTTTCTTGTTGTTTCGCAGCCATCATCAAAATTTGTAATAATTTTTTGTTAAAATGTAAAACGACATATATTTTGTACAAAATTTATAATTTTATTAACTATGACAATGTTAAACTTAAAGTCCAACACTAAATTCGCATATTATGTTTGGTTTTGAAAAATTTTACTTCCAAATCTCAAATTAATAGTCCTGAGGATGGTTTTAAATAAACCGAAAGCTTGACTTTATTAAAAAGAGTGTCGAAATTATTTCTGCCCACTAAATTTCATTTGACTGTTAAAAACCCGCTTTAAAGTTTGTCTTCTTATATATATATATATATATATATATATATATATATATATATATATATATATATATATATATATATGCAATTTATAGAAATATTATTTTTTGAAATTCTTTTATTAATGATACTGATGTAACTGTACCCGATAGACAATTCATCTTTACTTTATTTATTTTATATAATTATGAATACAGAAAATTATACTACAAACATTAACTGTCATTCATCAAAACCCACTGTCCGAAAACGTATCGTCTTCCTTTTTTCCTGCCTACTTCAATCCTCGAAACCGACGACATATCATTGCCTCCCTCCATAAGTGACTTCGTTCTCGAATCGCGTTGGAGGAATTCCTTTATTCGATCTTGATGATCGCCTAAGATGTGGTTGAGTTACAAGCACTGCAGGGGCGTCTTCTTGATTTTCTTCCTGATGGGACTCTACTTCATTTATAATCTCGTGACGAATTTGGCGGTATGGAATTAAATTTTTAGTGCTCCAAACTTTTCCGTTGTCTAAGCGGAAAGTATTCTTACCCAATACTTCTTTGATTCTGATTGGTTTTGAAAATGGACTTTCTCCTTTTGGAACATGAGGAAGACGAGTTCTTACCCAGTCATTTTGGTTGAATCTTGATTTTCCCTTATTCTGAGCATTTTTCTGTTCCGAAATATGTATTTTTCTGGGTTCAAAATTCGTCCGCATTTCGCGTCCGAATAAAAGTTTTGCTGGTGATGATCGCTCTGGTGAAGGAGCCGTTGCACGAAAGTTAAAAAGTAACTCATTAATTCCTGTGTCAAATTTTTTCTTTGTTCGGCTGAAAGTCTGTATGCCAAATTTCAGGTATCTGTTAAAAACTTCGACTAAACCATTTCTTTGGGGATCGTACACCGGAGTCTGCCATGATAGAATGTCTCTTGAATGTAAAAAGTTTTGAAATTCTTGGGATGTGAAATTAGTCCCGTTATCACTCACAATGACGTCGGGATTGCCATATCTAGCAAATATTTCTTGCAACCATTTGATTATTATACTTGAAGTTACAGATTGTGTTAAAAGTATTTCTGGATATTTTGTACAATAATCGATGAGAACAACTATAAATCTTTGATTGTGGGGTGCTATAGCAAAAGGACCAGTGACATCTATAGCGAGTTTTGACCATGGCTTCTCGACATTTTTACTTTGAGTTGGCTCTAATTTTGGTCTTTTGTGTGACTTTTCACTATCTTGACATGCTGTGCAAAATTTGACAAACCTCTCGACGTCGCCATCTTGACCTGGCCACCAATATGATCTTCGAATCTGACGTTTCATTCTAACAATGCCCGGATGGCCTTCGTGAGCGGATTCTAAAATTTTCTTTTGCATGGAGACAGGAACGAAAATACGATCATTACGGGTGATCAATTTTTGGTCGATTGAAAATTCGTTTCGAAGGATATAAAGATTTGTAAGTTCTTCGGAAACTCTGAATTTGCGCGGCCAACCATTCTTGATGTAGTTGAACAAGATACGAGAATTATTATCACTTTTTTGTGCTTCTTGTAAAGTGGCGCAGGAGATTTTATCATTGAGCAATTGTTTAATATTTACACAAAGGTCTAAATTTTCTGAATCGTTTCCACTTGGATGTCTTGAAAGAAAGTCTGCTACAGCATTATCTTCGCCTTTTTTATATTCTATTTCGTATTCGTAAGCTGATAAACGATCCAACCATCGAAGAAATTTAGCTGATTTTCTGGTCGATGTATGTTTTGACAATAATGTTGTCAAAGAAGAATGATCTGTTCGCAGTATGAATTTTCTGCCAAGCAGGAATTTAGACCAGTGTTCACATGCCCATAAACAAGAAAGTGCTTCTCTTTCACCCACGGAGTAGTTTCTCTCCGCTGAAGAGAGCGTATGTGAAGCAAAAGCAATGTCAACTTCTTCGTCGTTTTGAATTTGGCTTAGAACTGCTCCGAGACCATAATCTGATGCATCTGTAGTAACGATTGTGGGAGCATTCAGATCAAATACTGACAGTTTTGCACTTTTAGAGATAGAACCTTTCAAAGTTTTGAATGCATTGGATTCTTTTTTCGTCCATTGAAATTTGCTGTTTTTCCTAGTGAGAGCTCGAAGTGGTTCCGCTTTTTCGGCGAGTCCTTTAATATATTCTGAATAATAATTTATCGCTCCTAGGAAAGACTGTACTTGTTTTATGTTTTTAGGTTCTGGCGCCGCCAAAATCGGTTCTATGTTCTTAGGATTTGGTTGAATGCTATTTCTGGAAATGATGTGTCCTAAGTAACAAACTGATGTCTTCCGGAATTCACATTTTTGTAAATTTAGACGAAAATCGTTTTCATTGAGAGTTTGTAATACTTCTCGAAGGGATTCATCGTGTTCTCTCTCTGTTTTCCCATAAACAATTATATCGTCTATATATGCCTGGACGTTCTTACATTTTGATAATGTTTGATTGACTGCACGCTGAAAAACTGAAGCGGAATCCGTTAGGCCCATAGGAAGACGATTGTAAGCGAACAATCCAGCAGGAGTAATCGTAGTTGTGAGAAGACGTGACTCTGGATCTAGCTCTAGATGGAAATATCCTTTCTTGAGATCTAGTTTTGTAAAATATTGAGCCCCTCGAAGCTCTATAAAAATGTCCGTTACATGTGGGAGAGGATGTCTTTCAGGAATGACGTATTTATTGAGCTCTGTTAAATCTGTCGTGAGTCTTACAGTTCCGTCGCTCTTTGGCACTGTAACCAGTCCATGTACCCATTCACTCTTTTCTACGGGGTACCAAATACCATCTTCTACCATTTTCTGACATTCGGCAATAGCTTGTTCACGTCGAGCATACGGTATTTGTCTGACTTTTACTTGTTTCGGAATAGCCTCTGGCTTTAGCAATATCTTGTGCTTGAATAATGTAAATGTTCCAATTCTTGTACTGGAAAGATTTGGAAACGGTTTCAGATATTTATTGTTGCTGTCAACAAAAGCAACTTTAAGATCCTCTCCATGAATATTCAAACCCAAAGCATGAACGAGATCGATTCCAATGGTTGGCGTTAATTCATTTGTAGTGACGTATAACTCAGCTTCTGTAGATTTTTCACCAATTTGTATTTTTGTTAAAAATTTTCCATGAATTTTAGACACGCAGGAGCCATCGAAATTTCTTATTACTTTATCAACGGGCTGTAATTCTTCTTTGAAACCCGCCTTATAGAAAATTGTTTTAGTAATGGTAGAAATGTCAGAGCCTGTGTCCACATAACCAGTGTAACTTCTACTCCGCGTTCTTGCAGAATTAAGAAATATTTCCAAACGAAGATTATTACGAAGATTTTCTGCACGACAATTATTTACAAGAAGTTCATTGACTCTCTGACCACGGCGTTGCTTGTTCTTCTTTGAGTTGCAAGCACTAGAAAAATGATCTTTTTTTCCGCAGTATTTACACGTTTTACCAGCAGCTGGACATTTATGTGAACGGATGACATGACCTTCTTTTCCGCAACCATAACATGTAAGTTTCTTATCTTCTGATTTTCGAACACCACGATTCGTTTTAACTGCGGCTACTTCTAAGGCCGTTACATGCTGAAGTACAGCACAATTCTTGGAAGCGGATTCGTCTGCGAGCATAATTGACATAAATTTCTCAAAATCTATGACAGATTCTGCAAGTAATTTCTGTTGAGTTGCTTTGGATCGACAACCCATAACGAGTTGCTCTGCTAGAAGTTGTTTTTCCAAATCGACGTTTCCATAACCTCTTATAGTAATCAGCGATCGTAATTCGGTAACGTATGCTTTCACTGATTCATCAGGACCTTGAAACCGCGTTCTAAAATCGAAAGCTGCTCGTACTTGGTTTATTTGTTGAGCGAATAGATTTTTCAGTTCTTTAACAAAAATTTTATGGGTGGAAGTATTACGTCCAATGTAGAATGGATAAGCCGATGCTATACGACGGCCCTCGGCCCCAAGGAACTGACAAAGGTACAAGTTTTTTGTTTTGTCATCTAATTTTTGATCAGCAGGCACTGTCCGATCTGTTAAGAAAAAGAAATCTTCCACAGTCGTATACCAGGAAGTCCATCGTACTGAAGGTTCTCCAGGAATTGGGAGAAAATCGTCGGGTGCAAGTATCCTAGATCCCATCCTCGTCGCCATTTGATGTAACTGTACCCGATAGACAATTCATCTTTACTTTATTTATTTTATATAATTATGAATACAGAAAATTATACTACAAACATTAACTGTCATTCATCAAAACCCACTGTCCGAAAACGTATCGTCTTCCTTTTTTCCTGCCTACTTCAATCCTCGAAACCGACGACATATCAGATACCTTCAGAATGATATGATAAAAAGAATAATTCTAGCGAGACCCTCGTATATGTTAACAGAACGAAGGATGAAGCGATGAAAGTTCTACTGATTGCAAATAAAGTGGGAATGTAGAAAGCTAAACTAAAAACAATATTGCTTTACATTAAGCTTCAAATTGCAGGTATATTAAATTCTGATTATTAAATACTCCACTATTTCGCACATTTTATGAATGAATTCAGGATACTCAAGCTTTAACCTTGCTCTAGTTCTACCGCGCATAAAATTTTCTAGCGTAAATCAATTTGAAAATATCGTAAAGTAATGAACGCATCCCGCAGATCAGAAACTTGTTACTACGCCATTAGAGTATTTATTGCGGTACAATAATATTCCTGATATAAAACTGAAATTTTATGGGCAGTTTTAATATAAAACATGGCGAATCCAGTAGCTGTACGACGTACTCCAGTTCTGAGCATATCTGGCGTACTACTCAACTCATAAACTAGTTTATGGGACATTTTTATGACTATCAAACAAAAGTCACAATTTATATCCACTGTACATTGTAGAGTAGTACTATACATTGATGGAGGTATGAATTAACTGCCCTATTTCTAACTTTAAATATAAGATCTTTAAAGCTGAATCGTAAGTAAAACTTTAATATTTACATATTTTGAATCGAAAACATTAATTTTTTATACTCGTACGTTTCATCATTAAGGTACATTCATAATCAAATTTGAACCCAGCATAATTTCATACATCGAAAATTTTGACCCGGGCCACTCGGCTTAAACCTTAGATCCAAGTTTTCACTTCAAGTCGGGAGTGAATTTGCTTGCGCATTGTGATCGCCATATTTGTCTTAACAATCGCCACAATTTTCAAGGACTCAGCAGGGAAAACAAAATATTAAATTAGGTTAGGTTAAGAAAACACTGCTTTAAAATTGACTATTTGATATTTGTTTATTTTTGTTGGGTTAAATTTAAAGGGGGTGTAAACCAAAAATTGAAATTGTAGAATGAAAAATTCTAAGAACAAATTTTCAAACCGCATATTTCTATTGTAAAAGATAGAAGAATTATAAGAGTTTTAAACAACGCGTCCGCCGCTTGTGACGTCATACCGACATCAGCCGGCCGAACCGGCATTGGCAGTAACGCAGAATATGCGTATCCGTCGTAACAATAGTAATCTCCTTGCGTTATTTATATTACGTGCGTTCTACCTTTAACCCTACTGTAGTGTGGAGTCTGTGAGACTCCAGAGATTTTAATTGTACGTTTATTTCGGTAATTAATTTGAATATGTTCGTGTTTGTTTCTCCACCTTCCTAACTTTGTAGTATACTACAGAATATTATGCGCAAGTAGCGGTTGGTTAATTTTTGCTTACTTATAAATATTTCTTTTTCTGTGCATGTACTATTTATTCCATATAAAAAATATGAATTTCGATAAAAAGAGAAAAGTTTAAAAGTTTTTTCAACGAAATAGACACAGGAGTGTTCAAATAAGTGTGTATAAATATGTGTTTAAAACAAGCAAATATGATTTATTAATGTTGTGTAAATAAACATTATTATATGTTATTTTAATTATTTTTTTGTGCAACCGGACGCGAAATAAGCATTTCGCAGCAGCAATACAGGCCGCGAAATTTAATTTCGCGACCGTTGTTATGGTAACGGCCGCGAAATTCATTTCGCGGACGTTGTCATGGTAGCGGCCGCGAAATTTGGTAAATAATCACTTTGACACTTGAAATTGCATGGTTTTGTTTATCAAATGTTAATCCCATCGCCACCGTGAAAGCTAACTTTCTATATACAATGAAACTGTTTAAAATTAATAAAATTTGTAATTACATATTTTTTACGGTTGCACAAAAAATATTGTGTACACCTTGTCCGCGAAATCCTTTAGCGCCCTCGAGATTGTCTTGCCTCGGCCGCAAGCGGCCTCGGCGACAATTTTTCTCTCGGTACGCTAAAGAGTGATTTCGCGGCCTTGATATACAAATAACTATTATGTAGGTACATGCATATACTCAAAAAAAATATAGTTCATTTTTTATGTATATTTTGTATGGATTGTGTAGTTTATAAAAATGTGTGAATTTAAACTTAATACTTTCTAAACTGTAACAAACAACCAAATTTCATATTCAACTTTAATGTATGTTAAATGGTGTAATGTTAATATAAATACTATGTTTAAAAAAATCTTTCGGACACTAATATTAAAGGAGAATATATTAACGGAGTCTGTCAGACATTTTTGGGCGCCAACAATGCAGGGTTAATATAAAACTCGAATATTTATTTTCAGTCATCAATTTTAAAATGTAAACTGCGAACTACATTGTTATGATTGGAAGTAAAATGCTTCAGATTGACACGATTTTTCCAAGCGTTATATCGTTGGGGATCCTTTTCATTCCAGGGAAAATTATGTAATGTTTACGGTATGACGTCACACGCTACTCTATCACATATTTGCGGTTGATTATCTCAAAAAGTATTGTCTGTAGCAAACGGAGGTTTTTTTAGTGCAAAGTTGTTTTTTTGGTTTTGGTTGCCAGTTTAGTTTAATAAGTGCAATGTAAGTAAATGAAACCAATAAAATAGTCAAACATTCTACCGACTTCAGTATTTCATCAAGTTGCTCATATACATAAATCTCTCCTAAATTTGAGGAACAAGTAAAAAGTGATTATAAATGACAAATATACAGGGTGGTGGCGGTTAGGGGTGAACATAGGGATTTAACATGGGATTTTAGTTTTTTGCAATTTCCTGCTCTCCTGTTCATTTTACGGCAAAAACTGTAGAGTACAAAATTGTCCAGAATTAAAAATTGCATACAAAAATGTATTTACATTTATTATTATGTTTTTGGTTTCTTCACAATTTTAAAAAGAAATTTCAAAATTTCTGTTAATTTGTAGCAACAGCCATGACATAACTCAAATGTTTAAACATAATAATGTCATTCAATTTCTGTCAAATTTTCGAAATTTTCTCTAATAAAAAGTTAATTTAATAATGAATGTTTATTCGAATAAGGAACGAGTTTTCATTATAAGAAATTGTTAAGGTGGAAATAGTTTTAGAAGAATACGTGATTTGTTTTCCATAAAGTACGAAAATACACCAATTCCTATTATAGCAACAATTTCTAAACTTGTTAAAAACGTTGAGAACACAGCTTGCTAGTGTAGCAGTGAACGAAGGTAATGAAGGAAATAATAATAATAATAGAAGACGTTATAACGAAGTGAATGAAGAAATGGTATTGGCTATGATAAATCAAAATTGGAATTGGTTTATTATTAAATGGTGTACCTAATAAAAAATGCGTATTAAAATTAAAAGTGGTTTGTTTTTATTTAATTTTTAAGTTAGATTAACGCATGGTTGACGTTTATAAATAATTTTTGACAACCAGAAAAAAATAAATTCCATGGCTATTGCTACAAAATAACAGAAATTTTGAAATTTCTTTTTAAAATTGTGAAGAAACAAAAAACATAATAATAAATGTAAATACATTTTTGCATGCAATTTTTAATTCTGAACAATTTTGTACTCTACAGTTTTTGCCGTAAAATGAACAGGAGAGCAGGAAATTACAAAAAACTAAAATCCCATGTTAAATCCCTATGTTCACCCCTAACCGCCACCACCCTGTATAAGTGGCACAAATTCCATTTAAGAAGAGTTTAAAGTCTAAAATCGTTATTTTGCTTTTTACAGGAATAATTTTTAAATTTCGAGAACTTAATAAGTATTTTAGTACTTCTGAATAATATAAAAATAATGATAAAATTTCTTACCAACACAATCAGAAAACTTCAAGAAGAATAAGTTGACTTACCTGTAATAAGAAAAAATAAATAAGTTACAAATTACAAACAACAATTTAAAAATATAAATATTAACAATTAACATGCTAAAAAAAAAAATAGTTAACGTTGTAAAGAAAATGATTTATGCTATATGAAATAATTGAATTTGCTATATGTATATATAGTGCTATACAAAATATAATGGATTTCGAATCATTCATTTAAATTGCTAATATATTTTCCCTTATAAAAAAACAATGGATTTTTACTATACGGGGTGTCTCACAACTCGCGCCCCAGACGAAACTGACACTTGCCGACGACAATAGGTTGCCAATAAATAGAAAAAAATAATTTGCGGCTGCTTGTATAACGGAGTTACAAGACTTTTTAATCCACCAATCCCGGAAGGATATCTTGAGGTGTGATGATATTATTACAAAATAAAACTGGTTGCTAGGTTTTAAAAATACTACTAGTGAGTTACAAAATTTGTTTGACTTACTGTAATTTTAACACTTTAGAGTTAACTTTTCACTGTCAACGAATTTAGGTTAGCGAAGGTGTCATCCGAGATCATCATTTATATCGTACAGTGCAACGTGTTGTAGCAGCTGTGTAAAATGCGCCAAACGAAAATATTATTAATCAGCGGCTGAATACATGGTAAGAATTTGCCCTTTTTTATTCACCTTGTCAAATTTAATTTGACACTGACATTTTCCGAAAACTACAGTCGCCCACACATTTTAAAGAAGATCTGATTTGTATAAAACCCTAGTAACGTAAAATTACGGCAAACACACGTTAAAGGTGTAGGTCTCTGATTGGTCAATTTTAAGACATCTTTTCTCGAATATCTTTTAAGCTAGATTTTTTTCTTCGAAATTACACATCCGAGTGCAGTCTCGTGTTTCCTCATTCGCTCTGGGGCGCGAGTTGTGAGACAGCCTGTATAAAAAATAACTTTACTAGATAAAGCTACTACTTTAGCCAAAAAATGTTGAAAATTATTTATTTGCATTGGCTGTTTACGTCAGTATGTGGACAATTTTCGGTTGTAACTTTTTTAAACATAACTTATCATAACATGATCTATAGGTTCGCGACATTTCTAAACAAACCCTAAACCTCTGGAAATCAATTTCACGAAAATTCAGATTGATAGTACGAATGCAAACTAAAATACACCAAAACAATAAATCTTATGTAAAATTTTATAATTATTATACTTATTTTTATATTTTAATAATAATGATAATGTAACGTGCAGCACCCGCCGTCGCCGCAGCGATGAGCGAGTGTTTATTTTTAGCGATGACGGAATAGCCGCAGACGGTCGTGCGATGTAAACAGACTTGTCCGGATTCTTTCATTTTTACACTTCACCCAAATAAATAAAAACGTTACAATAATTATTTCTAGTATAGTATTCTCCAAGTAAGAATGGCTTTGAACAATAAAAAGTGTATGATTCTTGATGACATACTAACTCAAGTAGTTTCTTTTTGTCACACAGGTTATATATAATATATAGAATTTGTTCATAAAGCGACGTAAGTCGTAATTCTGTTCAAGAAATAACTTGAAATTTTCAACATAGACTACGTTTATCTCGATAATTCAAGCGGCTTCAAGTATATTCTGACTTGAAAGATCCCATTGGTTTATCTCAGCGGATTGAAAATAGGATTGAGTTATTTTCAATCTTCTCTAAATTCGTATCGACTAAAAAAAGATAGTTAAATACTCTATTATGCAGACAGACAGGGAGAGGTATACGATATAATTTCATCCTGGATATATAACCACAAAATCTAAAAATTGTCATGTTATTTGTCTTCTCTTTCAAAACATTAAAAAAATATTTATTTCTTCATCGCTCCAAATATTTCGCTTTTCGACAATTTCACTAAGTTTTATGTCGCGATTTTTATAAAATGAGGTAAAATGCAAACAACCAATAAATGATATGAATTTAGTAACACTGCAACATATTGCGGATGTGCGCATGCGTAGTTACATTATTTGAAGCTTCACTGTTTGTTTCGACAGAAGTCAAGCCTGTTATTTTATAGACTTGAGTTGACATTTTCAAGCGGCTTCAAATATTAATCTCGGTCGTTTATTTCGAAGATTGAAAAGGGATTTACTAAATTCAAGCGGCTTCAAACGTCGAGATAAACGTAGTCATAGTTCATATACATTGCCGTATATTTTGGCATTATGTGTTGTGTTCATTTGTGATTTATCAATAATTAAAAAATTTTAAAAAAAATTTCGAAAAAAGCTAAAATAAAGGTCTTGTCTGCATGTTCATTTTTTTCATGCAGAAAAACATAGTTTCTTAGTAGGTAGGAATTATCTATAAACGAAATATTGCACAATGTCATTCTTATATGAAAAAAAAAAAAAACTGTGTTACAAAACAAAAAATATTGTTCGAACCTCACTAACTTCGAGGTCGTAGAAATGACAGAAAATAAATACGAGTAATTTGTAAACCCAGATTTAAACTTGGTTGCCAAATTCCTTACTTACTATTTTGTTTTCTCTACCGTATCCTTGAAAATTATGACGATTGTTATAATTTATAATCACAGAATTCACCTGCCAATTTCTAAAGAGATAAGAAATACACTCAGACTTATCCGCGTTGTAAAGCATAACCCTCCAACACAACAAATCTGAATTCACATTAATTCATTTGTGCTCGGCTAACCACGCAATCTTGTCTAAATAATTTCCCGGAATAAATAATTCGACCGGTTACCGTTACCGTTGTTCTGATTTGGGAAGGTAGCTTCAATTATATATTTACATACTGAACCTGAACGTTTCTCCTTGTAGACAGGGGGTGAATAATTTAAGCTGCTACAAAGTTTCCATGTATTTTGGAGTGTTCTCAAAACTCCACCTGAACTTCCATTCCAGTATTATTTCCACAAAGATGTCGAGATAATGCCAGTAGCAAGGGAGGTATTATCAATGAAAGCTTCCCCAATCTACAGCGGGTACCTTCATTCTATATTTATACAACACAAGCGTTATAAACTGTGGGGAATATTTTCACAATGCTTTTCTCATTTGCTATTTTATTTATGTACTTGTATATTTATTATATGATATGCTATTTACAATATATCTCACCATGTTTGGAATGTATCATATTCAGCTCATATTTCGATAGATGAAACTGATATATTTTATGTTTATTTCATGTTAGAATTATTGGGAATAAGACTAGTGACACATGATTCATATTTTGGAAACTACACTAGAGGTGGGCGCGTGAGTAACTTTTTGTTCACGATCACGCACGCTCACGGAACTAATAATGTAATCACGACCAATCACGCACGACTTTTTATGTTTGATTCACGATCACTGACGCTCACGATTTTCTTTTGGCACTCACGCCAGATCACGCCCTGCGGGTCACGTTCGTGTCACGTAATTGTTTCTATGTTCATTTAAGCCTGTTTAACACAGTCATAAGTTGTTATCAAATTTGTTAACAAATTGGTAATAAGTTAGGTAACAGATTGGTTTCATTGGAAACGAATGTTTATGGACAAATAGGTTGTTCTACTTGTATTCCATCACAAATATCATTATAAATTTGGTAATAAATTTGTTAACAAAATTATGATCGTGTCAAACGGGCTTAAAGATTTGTATATCTTTAGTGAAAACGCAGCAACTGTGTATACAATTTTGGGCACAAAAATAACACTATTTTTATGTAAAAAAAATACTGTTGATGACATATTTGGATATAATAATAATAATAACAAGAATGTAATTGACAATTTTTTAAATAAAAAATAGAAGAAAACTTGTACTCACGCCCGATTAAATTTTAATCACGCCTGATCACGCACGATAATTTTTTAGTGTCTCACGCTCACGTCCAATCACGACACAAAATTTAAATTATATTCACGATCACGCGTATCACGTCGTGACCCATCGTGACCCGACAAAATCACGGCCCGCGCCCACCTCTAAACTACACATTCCACAACTAAAAATTATGTTGGAATCAATATTATTCCAACAAACTGTGTGGTATAAATAATTCCGTCTGCCGTTTGGTATAATTCCACACGGTTTTCGACAACTCAGAATCTGTTTAGCCGCATATTAGAACGAAAAATCAAATATCTTAGTTCGGTTGCTATGATTATGACGCTTTGTTTTATATTTATTTATTTCGGAATTCGCGTTTGACGTTTTGAACAGTTTTGTTGTTTTCTTGTTAACTTTTACAGATTTTTGAAGATCTCTAGAGCATTAATTTTATCTAAGAAAATTAATTAAATAATATTTTGTACAGAAAAATGTCAAGTGGTAATGAATACATAGATATGGAATGTACGCCACTAGAAATAAACTTGCAAAATGATACAGTGAGCCAGATATTACGAAAAAAAGCAAAAGAAAGATGTAAATGCTGTTATTATAAGTAATTTATGGACTGACGTCAAAAAATATTTGATGGCAATTGTTATAATCAATCAACACTTTTTGTATAATTTCTAAAATCTTAGAAGATTAAGTTGAATGTAAGTGCTATTTTTAATAATTTTATAAATCAAGGAAAGAAAGAAAAGAATGCTAGCCGGCGGGATTTAAACCCACGATCTCAACACCACGGCTGGGCTACAAATCCGCCAGTCTATACAATCTTTTCTTAAGTTATATAACATGTGATGCGGGTCTCATACACAAGTCTATGAGAATATAACTTAAGAAAAGATTGTATCGACTGGCGGATTTGTAGCCCAGCCGTGGTGTAGTTGGTAACACGCAACAGTACAGATCTTGAGATCGTGGGTTCAAATCCCGCCGGCTAACATTCTTTTCTTTCTTTCCTTTATTTATAAAATTATTAAAAATAGCACTTACATTCATCTTAATCTTCTATTTGCAATACATTCCTGATAAGGTTGTGCGAATGTTTGACAATTCACAGGTGTTTAACCGTAGTGGTAGTTTAGATATACCCACACCTAACATGTGATGTGGGTCTCATACACAAGTCTATGACAATATAACTTAAGAAAAGATTGTATAGACTGGCGGATTTGTAGCCCAGCCGTGGTGTAGTTGGTAACACGCAACAGTACAGATGTTGAGATCATGGGTTCAAATCCCGCCGGCTAGCATTCTTTTCTTTCTTTCCTTGATTTCTAAAATCTTGTTGGAGAAAGTATAGTCTACAACAAGTTTGGAATGACATAATCCACACTCGCAAACCGTAGTCCTCGCCTTCAGCTCGGACCACAAATTTTTTGCTCGATGGAATATGGGCCATTCCATTACTTGTTGTAGAATATACTATTTTATTTTAAATATGTTCAAACTAGTTCCTTGAACAATAATAACACTTCACCATTCTTCCCTTTCATTTCTTAAAAACTTCCAAACAAAATTTCTTTTTCAGACCAAAATCTTTTACACCGTATACATATTTCAAAGAAGCCGAAAAATTTGCCAAAAGACCGACTATTCCAAATCAAGAAAATAGGGAGGGTGTTTTATTCCTTTATAATTTTAATTTCGTTAAATACTAAAGTGAAGCTTCCCATGATGGTAATATAATTCCTATCTCTAAAACTCTACCGAGTATTCGAGTCATTTTGCGTTTTAACGAATATTGCATAAAAATACATAATTATTGATTATTGTTGGTGTTTCTCAATCTTTAAGATATCTAAGACTTGTTACGATTCATAACATCCGTGATTTGGTCAATAGTTTATCGGTTTCAAAAAATGAAGACAATATTAATAAATATTATTTCTTGAAATTCTCTCGGTAATGCTACTTTCAGAATGGTGTGGAGAACAGAACAATTTTTTTTTTTACATATGTCATTATGATAAATATTCAAATTAAGTGCTTTATTCTTTATGGTTATTATTTTAGAATAAAGTAAAACGTATTTAGAACGATACACTAACGCTATATGTATGTATTGCTAAAGAACATTATTTTCATTTTATTTTATATTCATTTTGTGGACTGTTGTTGACAAGTCAGTATGGTAATAATATTACCGTACAGATACAGTTATTACTTAGTTACCAGCCTACTTTTGTACATGTAAACAATGGATTAATATTCTGAAACCGGTCAAGAATATCGTATATCTTAAATGACAGTGATAATAAAATTAATAACATTTAAATATTATTCAGTTAAATGTTTTTAGAACGAGTCAACATTTGTAGGTTCGGCAGTAGAACTTCTACTGCTCCGATTTGTCGCTACATAATTCAATCCTCCGATAGAGCTCTTTAAAGCTCTTCTGGATTTCCTCAACTGTTACGGAGGATATAGTACCTCTTACGCGACTTTTAATACCACTGCATTATTTAGTAAGTTTAAAATATTTAAAAATTTATAAATATTATTAATTAAAGGTGTAAATGACAGACGTGTTTCAAGTCCAGCAAAAAAGATCTTCCTTTAATACTTTTACGTAAAATAAAAAATAAGGTTTATTTTTCGTTTTGTAAACTCTTAAAAAATTGATATATCTAATTCAATTTCAAAACAAACAAACAAACAAACAAACAATAACAATATGTGAACCAAAGGGACGCTATTTTTTTTAATTTGGTGTTAAAGCGAGAACAGAATAATTTCTTATCGATTAGTGATTAGTCGTCCTCGTTCCCTATCTGAACTCGTACAATGCACCGTTTCCTTTTGTTAATATTTCACGTTGCGTATATCTGCTGATAGATACTGTTACAGAAATTAAGTTAATGGCCAATGAAGAAGATAAGGTTGGCTGTGTCGTCTCATGAGATCGAATTACCCAGGCACTATCATACCGAGCTAATTTGTGAATAGGTTTCACGGACAAGCTTCATTGGAAAATTGATAGATGCGATTATTGCTTTTTACACTGACAATTCAATTTAGTTTTAAACCAATCAGCGACAGAAATTAACTCGTTTAATTGGAAAATGGACTGCAGGATAGAAGATTCCAATAAAATAAATTTTAGTTATTTTGCAAATTATCCTAGATGTCTGGCAAAGTTAAAAATACTAAAAATGCACACATATAATTTCTATAATACACAGGGAGGTCAGAATATCTATGCATCTCTGTTTTGGATTTAGAATGCCATATTCTAGCACGTTTAATTCTTAAACCAATTTTGGTGACAATTCTACCAAAATCAGAACAAATAGTATAAAATAATCATTACAGAAGGCTATTCAAGCGCTAGTTCGGTCGCCCACTCGCCGCCGCGCGCTCCTGTCAGAATTTCAAACTCATGCCTCTGTATCTTATGTTCTTATAAACTGTTCTATTTTAAAGTATTAATTGATGGATCGGCATATTAAGGGAACAATATATATCCCCACAGACAACAAGCCTTGGCATACGCCGAGATTAATCACTACAAGAACAAAAAAGATTTTTAAAAATGAGAGAAAGTTGCGAGAAAAGTGGTGTTGGTAACATGGTAACTAATGAAGAGAAAACTAAATATTTGGTACTGAGAAGTAGAAACAACAGTGGAGAGTCTTTTTTAGATATTGTAACGGAGTAGTGATGCACGACGAGGCGAGAGTACTCTCGCATCTCGTCTCGTCTCGTAGCATTATGCGAGACGAGAACGAGACCGAGATTGTAGTTTAAAATTCGAGGCGAGATCGATATAACAGCTGCGAGAAGCGAGAAATCTTGCGAGATTCTCGCGAGAGTCTCGCAATAAAAAGTACTTGTAACTTTATAGGTTTGATTCATAAATTCAATGAAAAATGCACCGTACAAGGAGTAGAGTCAACGCTAATTCATGCATAGAATACGAGACTGTGAAAATTATATGAATACTCTATATTATTGGGTCTATTTAGAGTCGATTGGTATCGGTCCCAGAGCAAAGTAATGCAAAATAAAAACAAAATCTGTTTTGCATTTAATAAAACTAGTTTTCTTCAATATTTCAGTCCGCAATTCACCCCAATTAAAACCACGGTTAACATTTTCTTGCCGCCCCTAAAAAGTAAAGGATGTTATATTAAGCGTCGATGGGAACCAAAACGAAGAGAAGCGGAGTGATTGGTTGCCGGCGGTTTAATAAGTTACAAAAAAGAATTGTTTAATGTTTTAATTCGTTTTTAGAATGTATTAACAGATGTTTGTATTGAAATTATTTGGTGACCAGAATTTAGTATTTCGTCTCTTTATTATATTGATACTTATATGACTGCAAATACACGGAAGACGGTGCAATTGGTGCGAACTTGTAGTTAAACTGTTACGTAAATACGTAGTGCGCAACCGCTTATTTCTATAGCGAGACTCTCGTGCGAGATCGAGACAAGACTCAAAAAAATGTGCGAGAACGAGATTACAGATTCGAAAACGAGACGAGATCGATATTTTATATTTCTCGTCTCGTCTCGCCTCGCGTGCATCACTATAACGGAAGAAAACAAACGATATAAATTTGAAAGAATGGAGAAATTTATTTATTTAGGTCTCTCTCTCTCTCATCAGTCTCGTTCTCGTTACATGTCCTAACCACCGTAATCTTTGCGCTTTAATCACTTCTATTATACCCTATTATACCCGGATTCACACAATAAGTGCATAACTTCCTTATAATTCTTATAAACCACCTGCCAATTTTTATTCCACCCAGTATTTTCCTAGAATTTTTCTCTCCCACACTTCCAAGTTTGTTTTTGATACAGTTATTTAAAACCCACAGATCACAACCATACATAACTGTTGGCCTGATGATTGTTTTATAAATTTTTATTTTATTTTATTACACGGGATATACTTTTATCTGTAATTATGTTGTGCAATTTCCTTACATATCTACATAGATGCTTTTGCTAGCCGAGCATCTATTTCTTCTTCTTCTTTATTAGTGCTGCTTACCAGCAAAAGCATCTATGTAGATATGTAAGGAAATTGCACAACATAATTACAGATAAAAGTATATCCCGTGTAATAAAATAAAATAAAAATTTATAAAACAATCATCAGGCCAACAGTTATGTATGGTTGTGATCTGTGGGTTTTAAATAACTGTATCAAAAACAAACTTGGAAGTGTGGGAGAGAAAAATTCTAGGAAAATACTGGGTGGAATAAAAATTGGCAGGTGGTTTATAAGAATTATAAGGAAGTTATGCACTTATTGTGTGAATCCGGGTATAATAGGGTATAATAGAAGTGATTAAAGCGCAAAGATTACGGTGGTTAGGACATGTAACGAGAACGAGACTGATGAGAGAGAGAGAGAGAGAGAGAGAGAGAGATAGTGGCAAAAACTGTTTTTGAAAGTGGAGTGTGTATGGGAAGAGGAAGGTCAAGAAAAACGTGGAAAACTGAAGTGCTAAGTGACATCAAACAGTTAAAAATCAAAAACTGAGAAGTGAAAGCTCAGAACAGAGTGCAATGGCGAAATATTATCCAAGAAGCCAGGGGTCAACTTAGCCTGTAGTGCTACATAATATTATTTATTCTATTTTAATTAAGGTTCCCTTAATTTCGAAAATTTATAAAAAAAGGTAACAAAACATGTTTATAATTTAAATTTAAGCGCAAATTAAAAAAATAAGTTGTCCCTTTTGTTTAAATAGAGCATTTAGTTATAAGAAGAATTCATAAACAAAATGTTACTTAAAAATTTGTAAAGAATTAGAATCAATTATAAATTTATATGCAGATTGGCAAAAGCTAAATTATTTTCTCATAATTAAATAACGAAAAATAAACAATTGGAAATTACCGTAATATTTTGAATTTGAACTTTAATTTAAATTCTAAACAAATTTTCTTATGCATTTTTAAAGTAAAATTAAAATTGAATCTTAGACAAATAAATGATTTTTTGTCATATTAATAAAAAAGTTTTCGATATGCTAAAACCAAAATCAATCACAATGCATATCTGCTATGCATTGTTAGAAAATAAATTTTATTTACACTTTAACGATTTAGAATGCTGGCGTTCAAATTATACAAATATCTTCGTTCTGTACTGTTTCAGTAAAAGTCTAACAATTTACGAATTTAAAACAATTGTAACTCTTATTCTTCTTCTTTTATGTCTGTTCTTTTAGTAATAAGTGAATTTAGGTCATAGCCCAGGTTGTAAATGTTTGAGTGGGGTTCAAAGGAAAAGTTGGGGTCCAAAGTCTGTTGTAGTCGAAGTCTGAGCAAAAGCGATGAAAGAGTCACTTGATCTGATTGGTGCTCATCTTTAATCAAGTTGTGAAGTCTCTTCCAGTGCGACAGCGACAGTGGCGACGCTCTCTGGCCACGTCGTCAATTACTACTGCAACACTCTTACATTGCGGAAGGAAATTATGGTGGAGGCGCCACAAATATAGTTACAGTAGAGATTACAGGTTCATTTAAATTTGTTGTAGATATATTTATTTTATTTTGGAATCATAAACTTGTTTATTCGCCCTCAAAAACGGGCGCAATTTGGCTTTTATCACCCGAGAGCTTATAAAGTTGCCAAAATCGTGGTTTATAGATAAATGTCAGACAACACAATAAATTCGATAAATCACATATTTTGACACCGCTGCTCGTAAAACTATTCGTATCCTTTATCGTATTCTCCGATATGTATTTCTTTTGAATAATCGATATTTTCCATTTTCATTTGACACTAAATTAAAATTTGTTATAAACAAATGATATAGCAAGAAACATGGTGCACAGCATACTTAAAATTCATAATGCCAGCACAACGATACCGAATATATACCCATTGAATCCTTGAATTTCGAGAACCAAAATAAAATAAAACGTTGTATGTATCTCGGGCATAATCAAGATTATAGCACTCGGGAAAATTAAAACTCTCCGCTACGCGTCGTGCTTTAAACATTCCCCGTACTACAATCTTTTGATTATGCCCTTAATACATAAATAACTATTTTGATTTTGTATACTTTTTTAGCGCAGTTATCTCGTAAGCAAATAGCAAATGGCGTTTGAGAGCCGACCGTTTGAATATACATACATTTAATGTATATTTTAAATTTGTGAATCGAAACTTTGTCAGTACTATTTTTATGTGTAAAATTATACCATATCTGAATATTAAATATTACAATGTCAAAATCAAAAACATTGTTAAATATCACTTAATTCTGTTGATTATTTTAGATAACACAGCTGACTAAAGCAATTTATTTCGCTTTTGTGAATTAGGTAAATTTTCACTTCTAAACCAAAGCTATATTCTTACGTGTGGCATGAACTATACAGGGTGTCCAGCTTCGAAGGCCGCCATTGGGATCTCGGAAACTGTAAGAGATACGACATACGCGATGGGACATGTTGTGCATCTTTGGGGAGTCATCTCAGATGTGCTTTTGTATTGACAAAAACTCTCATAGGTTACTAGAAAATGGCAGAACGCTGAATTTGGTCGATATTTTAATTTTGAAATAACATCTAAATTATCAGTAGTCGAGATAAATGTTTCAAATAAAAACGTTAGATATTTTACCCAGTGGCGTACGAAAATAATTTTTCTATTGGTAAATTTTCGATGTATAACACAAACTTACATTTTTTAAAATGGAACTCATATTTGATTTTAGTCTAAAAAAATTCTTATTTATTTCTATCTAGACTGGTATGAGTTTTTGTGTTTTAATTTTATTTTACTCTTAAAATCTTAGATATTTTATTATTTTTATAAAATTTCTTATTTTTTGTCAGTAATTTCATTAGTTTTTTAAACAAGTTTTTTTATTTTACTTGAATAACTTATGTCATAACTACCCTGTTTCATAATTTAATTTTAACTCTATATTTTCAATATTATACCAAGTATGATCTAAAAAATTATTTAAAACACAAAAACCCTTATACCATCCGAAAGAGAAAAAAATAAGCAATATGAGTGCTTTTAATAAAATGTAAGTATGTGTGTATCTCGAAAATTTACCGATAGAAAAATTATTTTCGTACGCGACTGGATAGCCGATAAAAATATCAAACTATTTCATTTGAAACATTTTTTTCGATTACTGATAGTTCAGAAGTTATTTTCTAGTAACGTGAATTTTTGTCAAAACATATGCACATCTAAGATGGACCCTCAAGGTTAAAAACATTATGACTAATGAGCTAGAAATGACAAAAATTTCTGCGACGTAGTTCCTATCAGCCCGAATTAAAGCAACAATTGAAAGAATGGAAGCATAAGGGTTCACCATCACCACCTACGAACCTACTAATTTAAAAATTCCAATTAAATTACAAATTAGCGGATTATGGTAAAACTTCGCAAACCCTGCCATTTCACATCATAACCTCCCAAAAAAATAATTATGCATGTAGTGATGCCCTCTCTCTGTTATGCCTTTTTCAATTTACCCTCGTACAAAAACCAATTCGGTAAATGAAGAACGGTAGAAAAATCTAAATAAGCATTTCCTAGAATTTCGCACAAAATTGATGAGAAATGTAGTTCTAATCCATTTCCCGTAGGGAAAGTGGTTGTTGGCGAGGCAGGGTCCCCTGTCCCTCTATCTCTCTTCTCCTGTCCCAGGGTGTATAACGTCGTTAGGAAGTTAAAAACCGTTGGCGCGTTCACATCAGTCAGTAAGTGGCGAAAGCTGTACACGCGTAAATGGATTTGACTGCCGCGAGCTACGGGCGACGCCCTGCGCCTGCCAGCGACGCCTAACGCTCCCACATTCAATTTCACAGGTTGCGTCACAGAAACTCAACGAAGAACATTTTTTCTTTCATATGCCGAGCTAAAGTATACGTGATTTTTTCTATATAAATATCATTTGGAGGGTCGGGCTAGAATTATTGAGAATAAATCCCAACTAGAGGTGGGAGCGGGCCGTGATTTTGTCGGGTAACGATGGGTCACGACGTGACCCACGTGATCGTAAAAATAATTTAAATTTTTCGTTGTGATTGCACGACAGCGTGACGCCCTCATAATTTTGTTAACAAATTTGTTACCAAATTTATAATATTTGTTATAGAACATCCTCTTTGTCCAACAACATTCGCGTCAAAAGAAATCAAACTGTTACCAAACTTATTACTAATTTGTTAACAAATCTGATAACAACTTGACGTGCCAAAATAAATTCGTGAACGTGAGTGACCGTGAATCAAACATAAAAAGTCGTGCGTGATACTGATCAAAAAGTTACTCACGCGCCCACCTCTATATATGATTCATATTATTTTTTTAGGATTTTGTTCAAAGTTGTGCCTTTCAACAATAATACATTTCACCATTCTTTCTTTCCACTTATTAAAAGATCTCAGCCAATCAAGTATTTGAATAAGGATTTAGTATAAGAAATTTCAATTAACTTATAAAATATGGAAAAAAATTCTTCAAATGAAGGTGGAATAATTTCCTATTTACTCGGCATGTATAAAGTAGGTACAGCCACAACATAATCTAAAGCAAAATATCCTCTATAAAATCCCCCGCTGTTGAAATACTCATTAACTAGATATCTTAAACACATGTTCATAAAATGAAGAGCTCGTATACTTCACACAAGAGGATGAAAACTTACGAGTATATTGTAAGTGATTTATACATCATTTAAAGGAGATAATTGGCGGATGTTTTTTTTGGACTTAAAAAAAATTATTAACCTGTACATCAGTTCCCAAATATAATAATCGGGCTGGGCCAGGCCAAAACTCGAGACTGAGGGCATCCTTAAGGAGATCGTCTACGCTTTTCCAAATGAACGAAAAGAGGATCTAGGATCTAATCTGTTAGAAAATTGTTACTTATTAAGAAAACTTGATATGTCTGTAACTTCTTATTTTTTAAATATCATTGTTCTTATATCTGTGGTACAGCTCTAAAATTGGATTTTTTTTGTTAATTTTGAAGTTAATTTTCCGAATAAAGAATAAATATTTTAAAATTTTAAAAAGTTACGTACCTAATATGCTTTTTAAGAGCAAGGGTTTAAATTTCATTACAAATGAATGACAAACACAATCAATATTAGTAAAAACCTGAGACGTGTTTTACGTATTTTCAACGCTAAAGTATAAATAAAAATCTGATGTGGCCAACACATAACCTCTAGCCAGATATTTTACCTGGTTGTACGCATAAAACGAAAAATATTTTTAAATACAAATACATATATTCATGTCTGACTACAAAATAATCCTCACATATATTTGCAAAATATATGGGATATTTTAAAATAAATTATGTACAATACATACATTTTCGTTATATTCAATATCCTGAAATTTTCTTTTTCTACTTTCGTTTTCTTTTTCTTTATATTCGTCATTTTTTCACAAATTCCTTTTAAATTCTTTTTTACGTATATTCTTTTGCGTTGTTGGCTTTTTATTTATTTTCATAATCTTTATAATAATGTACAAATATTTTTTGACAGAGGCATACTTGGAGGCATACAAATATTTTTGACAGTGACATTTATGTGTCAATTACAAACATTTGAATTTCTTGCCTTGTAGTAGTTTGATCTGAGATTTTTTACATCAAATTATTTTATGTCTTTCTTTATCTCTAAATTTATAGAAGATATAATAATGAATTTATATTTATCGAATAAAGAATTTAACGTTCTTTAATATAAGTATTTACATAAATTTTCGATAAATAATATTTAGATGATTTTTTTCTTGTAACTACTACTTCCGGTTGTCCAATTCTTACCAAAACTGACTCGACTCTGTCCATTATTGTTAGATTGAGGAATCCGTAGTTAAAAATGTCTTAAGTCTTATAGTATTTGAGATATAGTGAATCCAACATCCACACACACACACACACACACACACACACACACACACACATCCACACACACATACGGACATCATCGTAAAAATGTTATAATCGAATTCTAGGGACCTTAAAACGTGCTTATTCATTAAAATCTGGATATGAGATTTTTAGCATGAATACAATACCTCTCTTAGCGAGAGGTAAAAATCTGGTGTGGCCAACATAATACCTCCCGCCATGTACCGCCCGAGTCACACAAAAAGAGTAAGCTAATCTTTATTTTTGAGACCCCATGGGGTCTCGTAGTCGCGTGCCTGAGTGTCAGGTCGCGAATCTAGGGAACCGGGTTCAAACCAACGCCAAATATTTCCAATTTTAAATGGCACAAAATTGATGATATATTTATTTACTTATTTTTGGATTAGCGAATTTTACTCTAATTTTGGCAGTTTCTTTCTTAAAATATAGTCTAATCTAATTCAAGTAACTACCTTTTTTGATAATAAAATGAAGATTAAATTTTAAATACCGGGATAAATAGAATTCACTAATCCAAAAATGAGAATTAGCTTAAACTTTTTGGCGAATCGTTAATTTTTATTAACCTAAATACATACCTACATATTTACATATGCTGGAAACTGTATTGATATCCTTTCCAATTGTTCTATTTACATTTTTCTTTTTAATTTGAAATGATTAGGTCTTTGACAGTGACATTTATCTGTCAGTTACATACATTTGAATAACTGCCAAGGAATTTTGTTTGTTTAAAGCGTAGGATCCGGGATTTAAATTACAGATAATTTTATAAATTTATCCATATAATATGTAGAAAAAGTATTAATGCAAATCTGTAGAAAATTTAATAATCTTCAATTTTTATAATAACATTAATGTCGCAAAAACAACATTTAAAGGTATTTTTCGAAGAAAAACTATTTTGAGTTTCTAGTAAAGTGCCAAATCCGGTTATCCGATTCACACCAATATCTAATGGGCTCGTTCCATTACAGAAAAAGTGAAAATGTTAAAATTGGATTCTAGGGACCATAAAACGTGGTCATTTACCAAAATCTCGATATGCGATTTTTAGGATAGCAGGAGGTAAAAAGTTACAGACATAACATCAAGTTTTTTTAATGACATCATAAAAATAAGTTCGTAACAGACTGCATAATTAGCAAAAATTTAGAGCCTCTTTTCATTCAATTGAAAAAGCGTCAACCGAGGGGCAGTTAATATTTAAGAACGACAAATCAAAAGTGATTTATACAGTTCATTGCTCTACTGAATATGCAAAGCTATGTTCATACGTAGGAACTATAAAGAGTTATTAGAAGATCCGCATAGCCGAACAGCGCAGATCAACACAAAACACAACGAACAAATGTTCTGTGGCTGAACATTCCAATATACGAAAACACAGTTTCAATTTGGAAAATTTCAAAATTTTAGAAGAAAAGAATTATTCCAAACGTATGTTTCTTGAAAAACTTGAAATGCTACATATCAGGGATGATTGCAACATAAATGCAAGAACAGATATACAAGGACTAAATAGCGTATATTTTGGTGTATTGGAAAAGTTCAAAAAGGAAAAAGCAAAATTCAGGTCAAATTAGGTGTTCATTATATTCTTTTCATTTTATTTCCATTCGTACAGCAATGCGACACAATCTTTGATGTACAGACAACCAATAGGAGTCCGTATCGATGATATCACCAAAGAATCTTTCTGCAAGATATTTCCGGCTATTTCCCGATTTATTCTATAGCCGATTTTGAGAGCAAACTGAAATGTAAGTGCTCTTATGTATTTTTGTACGATGTTGTAAAACTGAATGTAAAGAACGAATGTATTCTGTGTTATGAGATGTAATATTTTGTTAACATTTTACCTTTAAGTTCATGTTATTTTTATGTACTATTTTGTGTTTTATTGACTGATTATAGTTCCAGACAGAAGGTGCAAGCACGCACCGAAACGTCGGTGTTGTTAGAAAATAAATGATGTTTGAATGAGATTTCGAATAATGTGGTCATACCAAAAAGAAAAAAATGTTGATTTGTCTTTCATAAACAAAAAAATTATTATACATCAAAAATATTTAATATTATTATACTTTTCATTCATGATTTTCTTTTTAAAGATTCTGAGTCTGGTTTTGTGACGTCACAATTTTGTACACAAATATACGATAGTGAGGCACACCTGGGGCCTGTTTCTCAAAAAATACTAGTTTACAAGTTACAAGTTACTAGTTACAAGTGAAATTTTTAATAGTACTAGTAAATTGTGTTTCTAAAAAGTATTTTACTACTCGTAGTTTACAAGTTACTAGTTCACAAGTTAATAGTTACAAGTGAAATTTTATTAGTCAAGTAAAATAGTGTTTCTGAAACATTTTCAATAGTCTAGTAGTTTTTTTTAATAAATTCTAGTATTTAAACCAATATTCTTTAAATCAAGTGATTTTAATTTCTGACTGACGTTGACATTTTCAAGTGTTTTAATTTGAAATTAAATTATTTTTCAATAAAAATGTCTACACTGGATGCGAAATTAACTATTTTGGGAATGATTTGAAATGCTAAAGGTATTCTGTTTGGAGCAATCTCTAAATAAATTGTCTACAGCAGTTAAATTCAATGAATGGATAAAAATCTATCAAACTTGTCACGTTCCGGGTTGAGTAGACAAGATAGAGACTAGAAATAATATATCCGGTCACATTTTGGTCAAACTTAAACAGTTAATGGTTAATGCATGGTTTCTGTTCATATCTAGCTGCAGAATGTCCCAATTAATTAATTAATGTTTCTAACTTATTTGCCATGAGTAACCTCTCACTCATATGGAGTTTCTGCATGGACAGAATTTATTCTTGCTTTAATTAGTTTTAGACGTCGCACTACTTCTTCATCACTAGACTCAGAGTCACTAGACCACATTATTATATTATTTAAATAATCTATTAACACTAAACAACGACAGACACTACATGAATCTGAATTAACATTAACAAAGAACCATTGAATTATATACGTAAAAGAAAATAAACACATGAACTGTCAACTAATACGACTAGTAAAATTTATGTTCAAAATTTACAAGACTTTTGACACTTGTAGCTTTTCTCTAGTAAATTACTAGTCTGACAGAAAACTCAAATATTTTGAGAAACAAAATACTAGTATTTTTTGTCAAATACACTAATAAATATTAGTTCCCAAATTGTAAATAGTATTTTACACTTGTAAATTTCAGAAACAAAAACTAGTAAACTTCACTAGTATTACTAGTAATACTAGTCCCGTATTTTTTGAGAAACAGGCCCCTGTACTCTTGTTTTTACTGTACATGAACAAAACGGTCACTTTTTTCTAACATAACCTTATAAAACCATTATTTTGAAAGTAACTTCAACATCCTTGCAACAAGTTTTCTTTTTCTTAAAAAAAAAAAAATAAATACAAATAACGAAATATGCTAAATAAAAATTATAAATAAGTACAATTTATGTTTGATTTAGATATTAAAATGGTTGTACAATATTGTTCTGTGCCATCCTGCGAGAACAACTCGTTGAAAGTAAAAATAAATTTTTTATCCGTATTTCTATGCTTCAAGATGTAAGGGAAAGATGGTACAAGGCCAAAAACTAAATTTCATTGATATACATTTCTATATTTTATTCAATAGCTTGAAGAAGATGCTGAAAATTGGATGAAATACAAATATTAGGTACCAAAATTATAATGAAGAAGAATGTTGTGCCACATTGACCATGATAAAATATTTTTTTTGCAAATTATTCCAATTTGCTTCTTCAAAATTAGTTTCCATTAGGATAATACAAAATAAAAACAGAAGCACGAGTATAAATCAACTTGTTGCTGTCATAATGACATAAACCAACGACCAAATATAACTAGGCAAAACTTCATTTGGTTTGTTTTGATTTCGGCTGGC
Organism: Harpalus rubripes; assembly: GCA_963082715.1. Classification (NCBI taxonomy): domain Eukaryota; kingdom Metazoa; phylum Arthropoda; class Insecta; order Coleoptera; family Carabidae; genus Harpalus; species Harpalus rubripes. Next base: position 61,169,857 of record OY720452.1, read on the forward strand.
CAGACAGAGAAACTAGAGATAGAGATATGTCTTGTCTAGTCCGAGTATTACTCATTAGAAGTCAGCACTGAGGCCACGTAGAGTATCAGTCTAGTTTGAAAGTTGCTCACTAGAGGCGCAAGTGTCCTTTGTTAAAATTTCGTGGTTAACATTTAAGGTTAACATTAAATAATTTATAAGGTTTAATTTTAAAGAAAAACCAACGTGTCACTCACAAAACCACTACAACTTCAAAACAAAGACAAAATACACATGCTTCTATGTGGCCTCTAGTGAGCAACGTCCAAACTAAACACTAGACTACACACTGACACTACGTGGCCTCTGGTGAGAAAAACTCGAACTATACAAGGCATATCTCTATCTCTAGTTTCTCTGTCTGGCCAGCCGAAATCAAAACATTCAGTGAGGAGGGACAGGGAATGTTTTGTCTAGTTATATTTGGTCGTTGACATAAACGTTAAATGTAGTTCCATTTTTGCTCGGTAGGCGTCACTACGGTTGCAAAACGGTGACGTCATTTGAAATTTTATATAAACTTAAATTCGTTAAAATTTCGTGGTTAACATTTAAGGCTAACATTAAATAATTTATAAGGTTTAATATTAAAGAAAAATCAACGTGTCACTCACAAAACCACTAAAACTTCAAAACAAAGACAAAATACACATGCTTCTACGTGGCCTCTAGTGAGCAACGTTCAAACTAAACACTAGACTACACACTGGCACTCTACGTGGCCTCTAATGAGAAATACTCGAACTAGACAAGACATATCTCTATCTCTAGTTTCTCTGTCTGGCCAGCCGAAAACAAAACATTCAGTGAGGAGGGATAGGGAATGTTTTGTCTAGTTATATTTGGTCGTTGACATAAACGTCAAATGTAGTTCCATTTTTGCTCGGTAGGCGTCACTACGGTTGCAAAACGGTGACGTCATTTGAAATTATATATAAACTTATAAAAATTATTACTGTAAAACTAGGAACTTATGTGATATAAAATATATATTTTCATAAGTAGTTTTAAGTGTACTTTCAGAAAAAAAATTTAATCGAAATTTTCCTAAGTTAATGAAATAATCTCTGAGAAAGGAAAATTATTTTTAAACCAGAAACTGAATTTCCCGAGTTATCTTTTTGTTTTAAATTGCTTCCTTTATCTCCACCACAATTTACTTAGCCAAGCGTCACCATTGTGTAAAATACTGAAAAAAATCATATAAAACGGAATTACGCGATATTGTTGGATCACTTTCATCACTGACATTGGTATTCAAACCTAGATCGAATGCCGTTCATCGCTTCAATTCTCATGTGTTTTATTGTGAGCTATTCACCTCCGCTCACCACTGACGACAGAAGATAAACTTCAATAAAGCGGTGCATTTATCGCTTCCATACACGCGAGATACCGGCCATTTCATTCATGCACAACAACATTGTTAATTGTTCTTAGTCATATTAGTTTTATGTTCGATGTGGGTGGCCGACAGCATGATCATACAAAAATAAATACCTACTCGTACATGCTGATTGAAAATGATATGCCAGTTCAGATAGCCGCGAACATCAAAGCGCTGAGATTTTGCATATTTTGATCGGATCTGAGGTAAAGAACTTGTCAAGATATGAGATAATTAATATAACTTTTTAATAGCTGGTTATAGTATGACTAGCGAATAAAAGTTGGCGTTTAGATTATTTAATAGATATGGTTTCTTTTGAAAACATTTCCGTATATTTGATTTGAAAGGAAACTGACCCTTATGTATTCCGTTACAGAAGATTAGAATTGAACTCAATACCAGAAGACATTTAAAATTACCTTTGCAATAGGATTCAGGATGTATTTAAAAAAATTAATACAGCAAATTCTAGTTCGTTCGTCTCAGGTGTAAGCAACCCTCGAGTCGGAATTACTGTTAGAGGAGATTAAAGATAATTAAATAATTAAAAATAATCCTATTTCATAGAATAAATAGTTTAAAGATCAAAATATTATGTTATAATCAACATAAACGAAAACAGGGCCGCTCCGTGGATATAAGGCGCCATTGTGCTATGTTATATTTTAGCGCCCCTTCTCCTCATGAAGTAAAATTTGTAAATTAAAGTTTAAACTATACTTTTTGTTCTTCAAAAATGCTAGATTAATATATAGATGAAATTTTATTAGATTCATTTTTGTAATCAATAGGTTATAATCAAAATCGTTTGTTGTAATCAGCAATTTTACATCAGATTTCAGAATTGCATGTGCATTTGATTCTTCACAAAATAATAGTAGGTATTTAAATATTGGATTCATTGTGGGATTCATTCTTGTAATCAATATTCTTGAATTATAATCAATATATTCATTGTTGTAATCAACACTTTCATAGTTATTATTGCAATATAACAATGCTAGAATAACCAACCGATTGATACGATAATTATTTTACATATAATTAGAGCTCTAATGCAAATAAATTAAAAAATATATTGTTCACTTCTATCACGTTAATTTGTCAGTTTTACAGTAATTTTGTCTTTACGAATAAGAGCATTTCATAAAAATTTACTGTTATTTACTTTCTATCTTGAAACGGCGCCCCTCAATGTCAGGCGCCTTTGTGCAGGACACAACCTGCCCACCCGCACGGAGCGGTCCTGAACGAAAAATATTTGAAATATTTTAAACACATCCCTGTTTTTGATATTCAGTTACCCTAGTCGGCCATCTATTTTCAGCCAGACATAGTAATGAATTTCTGTGAATTCCTAGTCCAGTATTTAAATGGATTTATGCAAACATTTCATACCTGAATATTTCGTACAATTCTATTCTTCTCTAGGGTTTCAAAAGAAATCACATCTATAAAATAATTTAAACGTCAACTTTCATTCGCTAGTCATACCATATATCACTAACACGCATGAGTTTTTGAACAGCTTTGTGTTAAGGGTGAAATAACCGAAACGCGAATCTGGGGAACCGGGTTCGATCCCGACCGACGCCAAATATTTCCAATTTTAAATGGCACAAAATTGACCCCTGTGGTGCACTCTCCACGCCTGGTAAGCGCCCGTACGGTGCAAATATTTCATCATTACCGCATCTGTGTACAAAGCAGATTGGCACACCCAGCAATGGGTAATAAGCCGTGATGATATATTTATTTATTTTATTTATTAATAAAATAAGCATTAATACTTTTACCATAATAAATCTAGATGATACTATTACTTGTAATAATAAACATTACGACTTTTAAATAATAAACTGTCAAAAAAATTCAAAAGATAAACGTGAAACTAACTGTGTTCCTGTATTACCTAAATCAATAAGTTGATTTTTAATCAAATCCCATTCTTAGATAAAAGATTAGTAGAACTTAAAATTTACCTAGCATCTACATCGGTGCAAACGGCCATAAAATACGTGGAAATATATTAACCACAGATCTCGCTACAGATACTTACATATCTGAGCCTAAAATAAGACGAATTAACTAAACTTACCTATATGCAAAAGTGTATCGTTTAGTCAGCATGTTGATCCATCCAAAAAAATAATTTAGCTTACATCACGTTTTATTCTATTTGACACTCCATAATGGGAACAAGTCATCCTTTAAGATTACACCTTTTATAGTGAATCACTATGGAGTATATTAAACATAAAATTTGTATGTCACGATCATGAGAAGACAATAATAATACATTTGATTTGCTATACCTTTGTAACACGAGGGGGTGCGGAAGATAATGATGATAATAAACTGATGACTGTATCCAAGGATGATACACTTTAGTCTAAGTGGTGGACGCTTGGATGATTGGCGTGCACGACTTCATGAGAAGGAAGAACACACATACACTTACACTTTCCATTCGTTTGAAGAGGGATGAACACTTACATTATGAACACAGAGTTTACGGACATGGACATTTCTCGATATATTTACTGATTACTGACTAAACTAACTAAAGTTTTATTTACATGGTTACATTATTATTAATTAAACATAGCCTAACATGTTACATTCCGTAACCTAGCGGGCGGGCGTTTCGCACGCGCTCCAAAACTAAAAACACTACATGTTCCGAACTAATCTAGACTCTCCAAATGTTTACTCCATGAGTAACCAATGTCGACTGACTAAAAACAAAGAGCTATCTTCAGTACAGGATTATCTTAGGGGTACTGAGTGCATAGACTAGGGCATTCAAAGTCACGCACGTATGAATAATAATTTCTAGACTTAATGATAAACAAATAAATGTCGTGACTATCATAATACGATAAGATTTTTTAAACTGAATTATGACTTAAATAGATTAAGGGGCCTATTCTGTAACTCAGTGGTTAATTTTTAACCAATGGTTAAATTTTTTAACCAATGAAGTATGTTGACATGTAACGAAAAAAGGGATTTTTAGTTGTCAAGTTAATATCTATTGGATAAAAATTTTAACTAACGGTTAAAAATTTACCACCGAGTTACAGAATAGGGCCCAAACAGAGTTAAATTATGATTAATGAAACTAAAATTTAGAAAAGTTTATAAAAAAGTTATTTATCTGTTATTGCTCTTACCATCGTCTTATTACACCTTGTTCCATTTAAGTCATAAAAATTTTTAGAGAATAGGGCATAGTCTTGAAGTCAATCATTGGCTGTAATTGGAGACAAGCGACACGTTTATCCAATGCAATTTCGGCTATTACTGAATGGCTTATATGGAACAGTGTATAGGTTACAAAACGTGCAAAATAAAATGTGATTATTAAATTGAATGGAGGAATTTAATTCTCTATAACTTTTATTTGAGACCTTATTCTCTTAAAAATAAATAGGCCACTTTAGTGTAGGGAAAAACTGTTTTCTTACGTTAAATTTTCTAGAGCTCGCTTTGGATGTGATTTTGACAAACCACCTCTAAATCTAATTTAAACAATTTGTTACATATTGTTATGAATCTCCCCGAAACAACCTTGAATGAAATGAGTATATGGTAAACGTCTGAGTAATACTAATGTATTGCTTATCTAAATATGCATAAAACAAATTATACACTCCACAAGTATATAAGAAACCAGAGCTCAAATGTATTAATGTATTAATCGAGGAATTAATTTATTTTAGTTAACAAGTATATGAAGACTAACTTTGCATTCAGGTAATCAATTAAACAGTACTAACCGTACGCTATATTGTTAATTATTGTTATTCATTCATTGTACTCGTATGTTTCATCGTAGGTGGTCTTGCAGCGCAGAGTACAGCATATGGAGAGAATATTACATCAGAGGTTCATATGAAAGAATTGTGCTGATATTTACATCTCCCCAGTGTTATAAGATGTAAATTTCAATTCTGGGAATATTATTATAACATTCTAGTTTTCATATTTCCATATGTTTATGTTTTATTCAAAGCATAAAAGAATAATACTTTTAAAATAGATTACAATTCTCATATGGCGCATAACAGAAAATTACATTGTTCTGAAATGGCTGTCTTTTTATATGAAAATTAGAATATATTTACGGAAGTACTTTTTCAAAACAAACTTTTTAGCTTTGTTATTTGTAATTGTGGCACACATTTGTGTGACACATATTAACACAGACAGTCATAAAAACACAAAAAATTGAAAATGCAGGCTGGCAAAAAATTTAGGCGGAATTAATAAAGAATGTCAGTATAAACTTTTTGATATTTACGAGAATCACTTCTCAATTTTAAAAATTGAAAAACACGTGTATTCAAAAGAAAAGATTCAACAACCTGCGGCGTCTATATTTCAGAACTCCAACGGAGAGTACAGAATGTGCAGGATAACGTATCCAACATGGGGATCTCAAGAACTATAAAGGTCTTATCACACTAAAAGTAGGGACTAGTAACGCATTATCCATGACTTTGGTTCCTGTGTGTAGCTACAAGGAACTCAACGATCCTGTTGTCAGATGAAATCGAATCGGTTTCATATATTCTGATTATTTATAATAATAATAATAATAATAATAATAATAATAATAATAATAATAATAATAATAATAATAATAATAATTTATTTCATAGACATGTATACATGTATCGAAATCGTCAAGAATTAGAATAATATAAAAAATATAACTACAGAGAGGCGGATATCTACCTACATCCCGTTAGAGATCAAAACATAAATTATGAAATACAATCAAAAAATTCATTTAAATCATAAAAACAATGGTTTACCAAATATGATTTTAATTTTTTTAAAAATATTTTTAAATTAGTACATGATTTAATTTCACATGGTAGTTTATTAAATACTTTCAGACCTTTAATGTGGGGAGCTGTCTCAGTAATTTTATATTTAGTATTTGGTATATGGAATTTGTTTTTTTGTCGAGTGTTAAGTGATGCAGGTCGGAATTTAATTCAAAACACGTTTTATTGCAATAGACAAACTTGCACACTTCGTAGATATATAAACAAGTTGCAGTTAATATTTTATATTTTTTAAAAAGTAATCTGCAAGAAAAATCTCGAGCTACTTTTGCCATGACCCGAAGAATTCTTTTTTGAGAGATGAAAACCCCGTGCATCGCAGCCGAAGCACCCCAAAAACAGATACCATATCGCAGCACAGATTCTACTTTTGCATGGTAAAATACAGTTAACTGTTCTTCGGTGAGAACTTTATTTAAATGCCTAAATTGAAAACATACCGAATTAAGTTTTGTTTCTATATATACTCCTTGAGAGTTCCAAATTAAATTTTCGTTAATAAGCATACCTAGAAATTTAGTTTCAGAAATCCTAGATATTTTGTTGTTATCTATAACAATATCTAAATTAAGGTTATTGTTAAATTGACGATTATGGAAGCGCATATAATGCGTTTTAGATTTATTAAAAAATAAATCATTCGTACAAAACCAATTTGATAATTTATTTAGACAATCTTGACATTTAATTTTCAAAGAGTTTTCTGATGCATCCGATATTATAATTGAGGCGTCGTCTGCGTACATAGTCAAACAGCAATCATCTTCAAATATCGTACAGAGGTCATTAATGTATAATAAAAACAAAGTTGGAGAAAGGACCCCGCCTTGGGGGACACCAACATTCGTTGTTGTGTAATCTGAATTTACTTCACGTGTTATATTGTTTTCTTTATATGTCAATGTGACAAATTGTTTTCTACTTTGCAAAAAAGAAGCTATCCATTTCAGAGGTGTCCCTCTTATTCCATAATTATTAAGTTTAGAGAGCAGAATGCCATGGTTTACACAGTCAAAGGCCTTAGTTAAATCACAAAATATTCCTAGTGGTTTTTCTTTATTTTCTAGTTTTTCCATTATATTTTCGAGCGAAAATTGTACCGCATTCAAAGTAGAGCATTTTTGCTGACTTATCGCTGACTTCTTTATTTCGCATGCGCAACTGTTTCTGAAGTACAGGAATGTAACTTTACATACATACACACATACATACATACATACATACATACATACATACATACATACACACATACATACATACACACATACATACATACATACATACATACATACATACATACATACATACATACATACATACATACATACATACATACATACATACATACATACATACATACATACATACATACATACATACATACATACATACATACATACATACATACATACATACATACATACATACATACATACATACATACATACATACATACATACATACATACATACATACATACATACATACATACATACATACATACATACATACATACATACATACATACATACATACATACATACATACATACATACATACATACATACATACATACATACATACATACATACATACATACATACATACATACATACATACATACATACATACATACATACATACATACATACATACATACATACATACATACATACATACATACATACATACATACATACATACATACATACATACATACATACATACATACATACATACATACATACATACATACATACATACATACATACATACATACATACATACATACATACATACATACATACATACATACATACATACATACATACATACATACATACATACATACATACATACATACATACATACATACATACATACATACATACATACATACATACATACATACATACATACATACATACATACATACATACATACATACATACATACATACATACATACATACATACATACATACATACATACATACATACATACATACATACATACATACATACATACATACATACATACATACATACATACATACATACATGCATGCATACATACATACATACATCCATACATACATACATACATACATACATACATACATACATACATACATACATACATACATACGAGGGGGTATTGATATATAGTTAGCCTTGGATGGTTCCAATATCTGAAAGTGAATATGGTTGTTATGGTTACAACTATGATGTTTTATAAATAAGTTGACAAAGTTTGACATCTATAAGTTGAACGGTGATTAAACTGTGAATTTTTGAAAACGGCATGTTTGCGAAAAAGCTAGAAATTGAAAAAGTTGAGTTGCGGTCAGTTATTAAATATTTATTTTTGAAAGGATTATCCGGCAAAGAAATTTTTGCTGATATAACAGACACTTTAGGTGATCAGTGTCCTTCATATGCAACTATTAAAAACTGGGTTGCGGAATTTAAGAGAGGAAGATCAGATGTTAAAGATGAGCACCGCGCTGGAAGACCAATTTCTGTGACCACTTCGGAAAACATTGATTCTGTCCATGATATGATTTTAGCAGATCGACGAATTGGGCTGAAACGTATAGCGGAAGCATTGAACATTTCCTATGAACGTGTATTTCATATTGTTCATCACGACTTGGATATGAGAAAACTTTCGGCCAAATGGATTCCAAGATGCTTGAATGCTGATCAGAAGCGTTTTCGTTTGACAACGTCGAAGGAAATTTGCCGTCGTTTTGAAGCAGACTCCTCAACATTTTTGGATCGGCTTGTTACTATGGATGAAACGTGGATTCATCATTATGACCCAGAGACTAAAGAGCAATCGAAAGAGTGGAAGCATTCCGGTTCTCCACGACCAAAAAAATTCCGTGTTCAAAAATCCGCTGGTAAGATTCTTGCTTCAGTTTTCTGGGACAAAGATGGGATAATTCTGACAGATTATTTGGAACAGGGCAGAACTATCACGGGAACATATTATGCTGAGTTGCTATCTAAATTACGCAAGAAAATTGTGGAAAAGCGCCGCGGAAAACTTACCAAAGGTGTTCTCTTTTTGCAAGACAATGCTCCTGCTCACAAGTCCTTGATTGCAATGCGCAAAATTCATGAAATTGGTTTTGAATTGGTTGACCATCCGCCCTATTCTCCGGATTTAGCACCATCAGATTATTATTTATTCCCAAATCTTAAAAAACACTTGAAAGGTAAAAGATTTTCCACAAATGATGAAGCCATACATGCCGCTGAGGAGTGGTTTGCAGATCAAGACAAAGAATTTTTTTTAGAGGGTTTACAATTATTTTATAAACGTTGTGTTAAATGTGTAAGTCTTAAAGGAGATTATGTTGAATAAATAAAATTTTGTTTTGAATTATTGTGGCGTTTTATATGGTAGGCTAAGTATTTATCAACACCCCCTCGTACATACATACATACATACATACATACATCCATACATACATACATACATACATACATACATACATACATACATAAAATCACGCATTTCCCACTTAGGGCCACATTTACAACCATTAGATAAACCTCGTATAACGCAATACCAGGTATAAAATTGAAAATTGTATCCTCGAATAAACCTCAGATAGAATAAACACCAGTATTTCTTATCCCATGGAAATCGGTCGTATAAACTTCGGATAACTTTATCCCTTGTTCTTATGGATACCACGTAAACACAAACGATGTGTTGTTATTCATACGTTTGACAGATTTCAATCAAATATTTCATCATCACTGTCAGAATCAAAAATAACATTTATATCATCTAACATCGTGAAAAATGTAAATTAGAAGGTAGAAATAATAATAATATTGAAGAAAGATAGTCTAACAAGAAGATAATTTTATTGTGTCAGTACCAACCTAAAGTGATTTAACTTAATTCTTGGTGTTACTATCTGATAGATAAAAATGCATTGTAAAAGACAGTCTTATTTATCGAAGGTATAATTGCTAGGATAAAGTTATGCCTCTGATAGCTATACCATAGTTTATCCATCAATTGTAAAAGTGGGCCTTAGTGGGTTAGCACAAACCCGAAATAATAATAATATCAACCAAAAAATAATCACTCTCTCTCTTTCAACAACATTCTTACTAACCTGACATCATACAACAAATATTCCTCACTCTTAACATATTAATGTTACCGATTTTCGGTAGCGAAATACCGCAACCGGACCACAGTAATAGTTACGAAACAATCATCCTTCGCCACACATTTCTGTCTAAGCACACTTCTTTTGCCTCGGCCACATTTAATAATCGCATTCATACACGCTCTTCTTCTCTTCCTATACTCGGAAACTTTCTCTCTTTTAGCACCTTATCAATCACGTCCATTCTTCACACTGGACGGCCACGCAATCGAACACCCCTCAATTTCACCAAGATATATACGCTTTACAAGCCGTTCACTCTTCATTCTCTCCATATGACCAAACCATCTCAACTGTCTCATTCCTATTCTCTTAACAACATTCTTCTTAACCATACATTCTTCATACACCAAATTATTACCCACGTGATTCCGTCTCACATATCCACATACACCACGCAAATACCTCATTTCCACGGCAGTCACTCTCTTTTTATGCTTTCCCGTCCATGCTCAACATTCGCTTCCATACATCAAAGCAGGCACTAGCACTCCATTATACACACTTAAACGAGCTTCTCTAGATACGTTTACGTAGTGAAATGTAAATGCTGAAACGTCAGAAATTGTTTGAAGCACATATTTATTACGCTTCCATTACTTTTTCATCGTTTTGATTCTTATTACTAGGTATGTCAATATGACAAACAAATTTCAAATATCTTGTCATTAAAGAAACCATATCATAACCAACTTCAAGTATGAAAATCCACTAAAATCAGAGAAAACTGTTGTTTGAACTTACAGTGTTTGTGATAAATCGAGTAGGTCATATAAAATAACAGGAAAAAATCTGATGTGGCCAGCACATTACCTTCCGTCAGTTCTATGTATTTTGTACAAATTCCACACAGAAAGTTTTTTTTTTTTGCAAATGATTCCATATATCCAGTACATTACCTTCAGTCATTTCTATGTATTTTGTACAAATTCCATACAAAAAGTTTCTTGTAAGATTCATTATATTACCAGTAAAATTATAACTCAAACATATTATGTAAATTGCACTTTGACACTGACATTTGTCAATCAGAATTTTCTTGATGTAGTAGATGTTCCCATGTTTATAGCACAACTGGCATACATACAGACATCATCGTAAAATTAGTAAAATTGTATTCCAGGGACCCTAAAACGTGCTTATTCATTAAAAACTCATCATCGAATTTTTTGACCAAAGGTAACGGAAGGTAAAAAGAGTCAGAGATATGATTGTAGTGCGATAAGGCTTAAGAGAAACGAAGTCGGTTATTTTAGTATTACTTGAGAACATTTTCAAATATATCTAGTGAGCTATGCATTTTTTCATATTTCTGATCGTTCTTGAGGAACCCTAGGTGAACAAGCTATCATATAATTGCTGTGTATATGTCGGAACTACATTGTATAATACATCTTTTTATAAAGTGCCTAGACATTTCATAAAACGTCAGCCAGATTGTCAAACCCCCGTTGACTTAGTGATGTTTCACAATTTGGCTAATCGTTTTATAAAATATCTAGGCATTATGTTGAGATGTATATAGAGAATTGGCATGAGAAAATATCCAAAAATTCATATTATAATGGGACTGTTCTGTTCTTCGTTTTATAAAACGTCTAGCCAGATTGTAAAAAATAAAACACAGCAATCCACGAAGGTTTACAATCAAAGAGACAACACAATAACACAAAAATGCCTCACAGTACGAAAACTGAAATACCATAAATAATCAAAAGTAGATAAACTCGAGCACCAATAAATAACATTACTAATGTGATCGCTGAACAAACTATTAAAAATATGACATTTTGTTCACTGGTCCTATTAACCAAGTTTACCAATTTTGGTTTAAATTATCCATAAAATGGAATAGCAGTTTCTAGTTTCCCAATAGTTCGACAAATTAGGTATAACAATCTCATCAATTTAACTATCACGAATTGCATATAAAACTGCAATATAAGTAGTAAAATGTGCATTTTGCAACTCTGGGAGTAATGTACCATGTCGTTACTGTAATTGCATTATCCATCTATTTTCTACTCAATTTCGCAACGCAGTCTAATCTAGCATTCCTGGTGCGTCTCGTCTCGCTGCCTTCTTCGTCTAGTAGAAATCGCCTTTTTCAGTACAGAATCACTTGCTTATAAATAAATGTATGATTTTGTTTGACAGTCTGTTTACATATGTTGAATCTGACTTGCAAATCTCCGTGTGATATAGGATCATGTATTTACATAACATGCGTTTATGAAATGAAAACAATATACGCCAAGTAGAATACACAGTTGATGAAATTTTGCAAACTCTGTATAAATAATAAAAGTATACAATGCAGAGAGTAAATTTTCAGTATTTGCATATATATATATATATATATATATATATATATATATATATATATATATATATATATATATATATATATATTATGTCGCAGCCAAATTGTAAAATCCGTAGTATCATAAAAAGGCCAGATTGTTTACTTAGCGATATTTTACAATGTGACTAGACGTTTTATAAAACAATGAACACTTTACGGCCACATTCTCTTTCGCTTGCAATTCTCTAAATATACCTCAACATAACCTAGAGCACATAACTCACGTTTGGAAAACTCTAGCTGAATTTTGTGCATTAGGTTAGATTACTGTCGCGTATCTAGGAACCTGGGCGACCGACATCAAAGAAATTTCCAATTTTAATTGGTGCACTCTCCACGGCAGCAATGAGGGCCCGTGAGGTGTCGCCTGTTAAACGCCCACGCGGTAGATGTCACCATCATTACCGAGATCTGTGTCAACAGCCTGTGCCGGTTTTGGATCTTGAGAGGCCGGGTGCGAAATATTTTTGCGGGGCCACTTTAAAATATGAAGAAATAATTTTTATTAGGATTGCCAAATTTATAATTTCAATAATATCACTTCCAAATATAATTGTTAATATTTTTATAAATTTTATAATTTAAATTAATATTTATTGGATGAAATAATATTCTATTTCAATTTAATCTAAATAATGTTTTTTTTGTAATAATTTTTCTGTATTATTTTCAAATAATTTTAGCAATTTTCTTTTCTTCGTATTTCTGGGAACAAAAACACAATGAAAATGAACTGATCTCAAAATAAATAGTACCCAATTAAAGAGTTAAAAGACTTCTTTCTTTTCAATAATTAATTCAAATGTCTCCTTTGTCGCAATATAGACTGCTGGAACTCCGTCGCAAAATAGTTCCCACAATAGAATATTCTTCTCTTATTATCTTAAAGAGTTTAAAGCAGGGATAGCCAACTTGCTTACTGCTGCCAATATTGCTAAAATTTGGTTCATAAGCAATAAATTTATTAACAATGAAAGTTAATAAATTTATAAAGGATTTATAAACTATTTCATTTAAAAAAAATCTGATGAGGCCAGTATAATAGGTACCTCCCGTCAGTTCTACACATTTTGTTCAATTTTCTCTACATAAATAGCAAGTTTCTTTATAAAGATTCAATATTTCCAGTAAAATTATTTCAAACAAACTATGTAAATTTTATTTAAAACTTTGATACGGACATCTATAAATGGGGTCGTACCAAAAAGAAAAAAAAATGTTCATTTTTCTTTTATAAATAAAAAAATTACCTAATATTATGCATATTCATTCACGATATTTTTTACAAAGATTCTGAGTGAGTTTGGGACGTCATAATTTTGTACACAAATACACGATAGAGAGGTACACACATACTCGTGCCTGTACTGTACATGAATCAGATCTTTCACTGTTCTAACCTAACCTTATATAATAAACATTTTGAAAATAACGTCAATATTCTTGCAAAAAGTTGGTTTTTCTAAAGTAGGTACAAATAACGCAATATGCTAAATAAAAATCATAATTAAATACAATTTATGTTTGATTTAGATATTATAATGGTTGTACAATATTCTTCTGTGCCGTCCTGCGAGAACACCTCGTAGAAAAGTAAAAAAAAAAAAAAAATGTTCGTATTCTTATGACTCAAGATATAAGGGAAAGATGATATAAGACAGTGTTTCCCTAACTTTTTTCCTCGCGCCCCCTTTAGGCATCAAAAATTTTACGCGCCCCCCTTCATGCTAAAATATTTTTGCGTCTCCGTAACTATACCCGTTCCTTTAGTTTTTGAACAGGAAATAATTAATTAATTTCCTTTCGCGCCCCCCTTTGAGCCCCACAGTTTGGGAAACACTGGTATAAGGCAATAAATGCTCCAAAAGTTTAGAAGACTACTCTTGATGACATAAACGTCAAATGTAGTTTTTACTCGATTTATGAACTAATTTATCGATAGTTTTAAATTTAAAAATCGCCAATCCATTTCTAATTTTACAACGTTAACACCATCTAATAATAAAAATGATAATAATAAATACATAACACTTACCATACGATAAAGCTTGCAAAAGTTTAAACAAAAATTTTAAAATTTAAGCACAAATCAAATAATACCATTAAATCGTTATTAGGTAACCCTAAAGATAAAATAGATACTAACAAAAAATCCGGTATTTATAATATTAGTTGTAATGCTTGTAATAAAGTTTACATCGGTCAACCTAAAACACAAATTGACACTCGGTTTAAAGAACATTTTTATCAGCTAAAGGGCGATAATCCAGAAAAATCTAGCGTAGCTCAATATATGTTCATTAATAATCACAAAGTTAACAATTCTAAGATTAAACTTTTAAAACATATTCATAATGACGATAATAATAAATAAATATAAAAATAATTTGATGAAGGCAGATCTCGGTCGCATACCAAACTCAAAACTTTTCGATTTAATACACTTAAATTTTATTGGACGATTTAAAATTTAATGACTCATTATTATTGGACGAAATTTATCTTAGTTTATAGATAATCATTCACCTGTGACTCCCGTTCCTATATAAACCCAGTTCTCTCCCTTGTTTTTCAGAGTTGTTAGGACCTCTGGCATGGTTGACATGTTGAGTAATCTTGACTACTCTGTTTAACTTTCCCTTGTCGTGCTATGATGAGATTTTAGTTCTCGAAATACGTATTTAGTTTTTACTTGAATTAGTTTTAAGGTTAAGGTGTAATTATAATAGACTCCATCTATTATTAATTTTTTATTTCTGTAAAATTAGAAACTCATGTGACATAAAATATATATTTTCGTAACTAGTTTTAAGTGTACTTTCAGAAAAAAATTAAATAAATTGGGAAATGTGGTACGACCTTATTAGTAATATTTGAATATATTCACTGTTTCTAGGGTGTAGCTTGTAGCATTGTAGGTTGCAAGATTGGGAAACTTAAGTTCATTTTAAGTAGTGTTTTTTGTCTTTAAATACATTGAATATGATATATAAAATATAAAATAACATATTTAACTGCGTTCAAGAGAAATTGTCGAGAGCTTCATATTCCGATAGACCAATAATTATAAAACTAAATCTAATAATCAACTATTTATAAGGATGTAATAAATAGGATTACGAAGAAATTGTAATTTTTGGAATTGTAGTATTGTCCCTCAAACACACACACACACATTCAAAAATCATCGTAAAAATAGTAAAATCGAATTCTAGAGACCCTAAAATGTCATCGAATTTTATAATTAGACAATACTTTCTTACAGATGGTAAAAATATGAAATACCGATTTGCTATCAATAACTCCCTAAATTTTAAACAAAAGTGATTTCTTTCATATTCTAACTAAGCGAACCAAAAAGTTCATTGTGAATATGATCGACCAAAAAACCTTCCACAAGTAACCAGTTGATTAATCGATTTGCTGGTTACTCCTGTTCTGATTTTGAACAGTCAAAACAGATCTGGAAACACTACGCAAATGCCAACCTTTTGCCACGTAATTCTACGGTTTCATACGCATGCAAAATTGAGTAATTAAAGTAAAATATGCATATCCATTATTAATGATGTAATCTATTTGTTATTTTATGGTTCGGTTAAAGATCTTGGTATAATTGCTTGATACCTACAACGAAATGTAATTACGGACTGTTTTTTCTTTGCGTTGATGCGATAATTGTTCCGCAACTACAAGAGATTAAATACTAAACAATGATGATTAATTTCCTAAACAATGATATTTTTAATTTATAGTTACTAGTGACAAGCTAGTATTATCAAAAACAAAAATAGTTATTATGTGATTTTGAAAATGTAACTTTCAGTAAACAACTAAAAATAAGTCGTATATCTTCATGTGAGGCTGGTGGCCAAAACATTTCGAACAATAAACATTTCTTTAATTTCAATACCTATTTAATGTACATATGAATATTTTGTTTTAAAAATATAAATTACCTAGGAGTATTGGGATTTTCAAGTATCAAGAGATGGCGCTGATCGCATTAAACAATGGTACACTTTTTGTTGACATTTGTAAGCGTAACATTGCTGTCAATTGTGTTTCTTTATGTTTTGTATTATTTACTCATTTATAGTATTTTTACTTCTTTGTACAAAGTAAAGGAAGTATTGTAATCGCGAAAAATTTCGGTTTTCAGATTTCAACGGAAATCCATTTTGACCATCCCTGAATCCATTTTGACTAATTTCGTCGTGACGTCTGTACGTACGTACGTACGTACGTATCTCGCATAACTCTAAAACGGTAAGCCGTAGAAAGTTGAAATTTTGTATTTAGGACTGCTATAACATCTAGTTGTGCACCTCCCTTTTTGGTCATTACATAATTTCCAGAAATCGTACTTTATTTGAAGCCTATAATAGATTTTAATGAAAAACTATTTTAAAATATAATCCAAAACTTTTCAAATTTGGTATATAAGACTTTTATGTCAATTGGAATAACATAGTAGATTTTGGTTAAAACAGGCTAACCGGAAGTGATATATTACCTGAAGTTGTTAACAGTTTTTCGTGATTTTAGAAATAAATACTTCAAATAAGAGTTTTAGAGAATTAAATTCTGCGTCTAGCATATCAAATATTATTAAATTAGATCTTTGTATAAGCGAGATATGTAAATTTAAAGCATATACTTTTTGGTTTTTATAATGAAGCTTGCTATGGATTAGGACAAAAAATAACAAAAAAATAAAAAATAGCGTATCCTCAGAATTATTAAAACAACCAGCTACAAAACAATTACGTATTGCAGACATTATAAAACACTGGCGAGAAGAGCACAAATCTTTTTCGTCACAATAAATAACTAACCACTCTGCCACAGCTGAGTTGCTAAACATGTGTCTTCCAAACGTCAAAACTAATCATGTTTCTCTCTTTTTCGTCTCTTTCTGATGTCTGTGATTGTGACGTCACAGCTTTCAAGGACATTCTATAAAGGGCAAAAATAACAGCTTTTGAAAACTTATAAAATATATTAAGTAATTTATTTGATTAAATTTTAAGTATTTTCTTACATTATTTAGATGTTAACTAATGAATTTTATTATTACAAACACTAAAGTCGTTTATGGTAAATGCCCCCATTATCTAGTATGAGTTATATAGATATCAATAGGTAAGCCAATTTGTATGCGGACACATGTATCTATGTACTAATCGGAAAACATGAAATTTTATTTATAAACTCATTCTATTAATATCTCGGTTTGATTAACTTGGCAAACATTGCCAAACCGAAAATGATACTTTACTAATGTCGTTGTTATGTATTTTGTTTGTTTATTCTACAATCGCTTGTCACAATAATTGTCATTCTCTTTTGCATTATTATTTTAGTATGACTACATAAATGTTTTACATTATCCATTTGCTAATTATGGTAAAATGATATGGAATCATTTAATATTCTCAATTAGTTCGACTGTATAATTATGCAATGAATTAAACGTGTCATTTTTTCTATGATGATCCTCTATTCATATATTGATAATAATCATAATCATTCATGTGTTCAAATTCGAATTACAGAATTAATACATGTATAATCACAACATATTTTAGTGTACAATTTATAAATTCCGACTATTTTTGTTGCTTCCATTTGTGAAATTTAATTAATTTATTTCTGATTTGATTACAATAATCATAATGAATAGATTTCCCCATTTGAATGTCAAAGAACATTCATATATTGAATACAAAGCATAATTTATTTTGTTCTGCATTCAAATAACTACGATTCATTGTGCAATGTTTAATTAAATTTCAAAACGTGGATAAGCTAATATTCAAAGACGAATAATACATATTTAAATTTCTGGCAAAAGATAATAATAAAGTACTTCAGAATAATAATTGTAAAATTTCTTACCAATACTTAGATAGAACACTTCAAACAGAATATGTTGACTTACCTGAAA
This sequence comes from Harpalus rubripes, assembly GCA_963082715.1. Taxonomy (NCBI): domain Eukaryota; kingdom Metazoa; phylum Arthropoda; class Insecta; order Coleoptera; family Carabidae; genus Harpalus; species Harpalus rubripes. The sequence continues at coordinate 61,188,637 of OY720452.1, forward strand.
TAAGAGAAAATAGATTAGTTACAAATTACAAACAACAATAATTGATTAAATTTTAAAAAGTATGTGTTATCATAATTTGCTCAGATAATTGGTCTAATTTTGAGAAGAAATTTCCGGATTTTGAAAGTGTTCTATTGGAGTATACAACAGGTATAAAGGCCTGTGTCCACGATGCTAGAAATCGTTCCGAGTTCTCGATCACATTTTCTCATCATAAATATTGAACTTGTATGACAGATGTCAGGTTGGTCGAATTTATGAAGTTAGTTTCAGCCATTTCTACCAATACTAAAAACTAATAAAACATAAAATTATCGCGGCAGTAAGTAAATTAAATTTTTATAACGAATATATTAATTTATTTATAAGTAATTATTTATAATCAGTATCAGTAATGAGTAGAATTATGTAATATTTTATAACCTTATTATTTTCAAGCTTATCGAACATCAAACGTCAAGATTTTAAATTGGTAACACTTAAATGAAATTAGCAACTTATAAGCAAAAATGGGATAGAACGCATTTTTCCATTCTAGTTTTCTATTCGATTTTTGCGTCCGAGTTGGTAGTGTCCACGATCCGAGATATCGAATTGCGAACTATATCCGAGAACTCGGATCGATTTCTAGGATCGTGGACACAGGCCTTTATAAAATATTAATTATGTTTATCGAACTGACGAAGCCGTGGGCTCTTGGTGAAACATTTTCAATATGTAAATAAATTTTTGTGAAACTTAGCGAGTGTCATTTATACACATATTTATCAATTGGATTAAAAAACACGACGAAAAGTAGTGATCATAGACAGCTAATACTTAATGTTGTTGCTATGACCCATGTGATCATTTAATGGTATTTTCAAACTTCATAACATGGAAAGTGCCGATGAAGTTTTAAAAAGATGAATCGGGAGTGTTTGGTTAACATCTGTGACAAGACGAGGGTAAGAGCAATAACAGATAAATAACTTTTTATAAACTTTTCTAAATTTTAGTTTCAACAATCATATTTTAACTTATCTATTTAAGTCAAAATTCAGTTTAGAAATTCTTATCATATTATGATAGTCACGACGTTTATTTGTTGATCATTAAGTTTAGAAATTAGTATGTATACGTGCGTGACCTTGAATGCCCTAGCCTATGCACCCTGTACCCCTAAGATAATCCTGTCCTGAAGATAGCGTTTTGTTTTATAGTCGACTTTAGTTACTCATGGAGTAAACATGGAAGAGTCTAGATTAGTTCGTCGAGTCGTGAAGACGGTAGTTGTCGAAACATGTAGGGTTTTAGTTTTGGGGCGCGTACTAAACGCCCGCCCGCTGGGTTACGGAATGTAACCATGTAAATAATACTGTAATCATTTAGTTAAAAAGTTTAGTTATTAAAAACCAAGTAATGTACATGTCCGTAGTGTTAATCCAGTGTAAAGTGTAAGTGTATGTGTGTTCTTCCTTCTCATCCCATCCTTGTCACCAAGTCGTGGACGCCAGCCATCAAAGCGTCCACCAGTTAGAATAAAGTGTATCATCGTTGGAGTAAGAAGTATTAGCATCATCAGCTAGAAGACCCCCTCGTGTTACACATCGTTTAGAAATTGAAATCAAAAGACAGTTGAGGTTACATTATTCGTACTTATTGCTTTGGAATTTGGAGGCTAGAAATTGATTATAATTCATTCACGAAAGAGAGAATTTTGAAATAGGTAACTCGTAAATAGAAACAAACACTAGATCGACTTGGCTATATTTTATTGAACTGAAGCTAAGTTGTTTTAATTGTTTATTGTTGGAAATACAATTTTAGATGACGTTTCGACACACGGTTATGGCCATTTTCAAGTCGAACGATATTATATTACATTTAGTCAAAATTTAAATTAGTTACATTATACAAAAAAATGTAATATAATATCGTCTGACTTGAAAATGGCCATAACCAAGTGCCGAAACGTCGTCTAAAATTGTGTTTTCATATATAATATCATAAGTGGTAAATTTTTGCCGGAACAATTTTCAGATTGTTACGAGAGCTGGTTGCCTAGCAATTTATTGAGTGGCATTGACAAAAAAATCACGAGTTGTCAACGAGTGATTTTTGACCAATGTCACGAAATAATTTGGCAACAGGCTCGAGTAAAGCAATCGGAAAATTTTTGCAGGGTAAAATTTAACCACGAATGGTACTCAGATGACTATTTCCAAAATAAAAATCAGGTAATCATTTATATATTTTTTTTCATGACAAAAATCTTGTAAATATTTATTGTGTTTAGAGGTATTATGTTTCAGTTTGCTTTTTCAATGTTTTAAATAGATTCATGTCCAAATCGACTGGTTTTTAATAAAAACTGATCACTGAAAATATACAGACTTTGACAGGTATTTAAACAATATGTTTCTAAAACGTCAAAAATTTTTCGCTTATCAAAACTCACTTACTTGTAAAAATACGACAACTTATTGGCTTAAAGAGTGCGAAAAAACCATTCTGACGGTGTTTTGTCGCAATGAAATTTGGTAACTAGGTAGAATCCTGAATTTGGATTGGTTTGTATATTTATAAGTGAAATAGTCAATAATAAACAATTAAAACAACGTATGAAGCTTCAATCCAATAAAATTCCTATCAAGCAATCTAGTTTTGATAGCAAATTTCGGTAATGGCGATATATTCGTACCATTTAGGTTTACCAGGCGTCAGTTCATGAGCTGTCAAAGCTGTTGTGGCGAAGACACAACAAAGAACACTTGTGTGCTATCGAAAAGCCTTTATTGAGTGATATGTTAAAAAACTAGAATTGTTTATTCCTAAAGACGGAGGAATAAAAATGAAGATCCACGCTTTCTGCATCAGTTATGTTTAAAGTTGGTTTCAAATGGTTTTAAATTGTTTTGAGAGAAATAGAACGGGGGAGCTACTTAAAATACGGAGCATTATGATAAAGAAATATAATAAATAAGAAATAAAATAGAAATATAAAAAGATAGCTATTTCTTGTGGTAAACAATTTTTGAGGGCACAATGACTACGTTTATCTCGACAATTCATGCGGCTTCAAGTATATTATGACTTGAAAAATCCTATTGGTTTATCTCAGTGGATTGAAATTAGGATTGACTTATTTTCAATCTTCTTTAAATTCGTATTGACTAAAAAATGATAGTTAATACTAGATTATGCAAAAAGACAGGGAGAGGTGTATGTTCTAATTTCATGCTGGATATGTAACCTCAAAATCTAAAAATTCTCATGTTGTTATTTGACTTTTCTTTCAAAAAATTTGTTTCTTCGTCCCTTCAAATATTTCGCTTTTGGGCAATTTTACTAAGTTTTATGTCGCGACGTTTATAAAATGAGGTAAAATACAAATAACCAAATGATATGAATTCATTAACACTCCAACATATTGCAGATGTGCGCATGCGTAGTTCCATTATATGAAGCTTCACTGTTTATTTCGACAGAAGTCAAGCCGCTTCATAAGTCCAAGCCTGTTATTTTATAGGCTTGACATGACATTTTCAAGCGGATTGAAATATTAATCTCGATCGTTTATTTCGAAGATTGAAACGGGATTTCCTAAATTCAAGCGTCGAGATAAACGTAGTCATTGACTTGTATGTACAAGAAAGATCATTATGCAAATTACACAAAAAAAGAAATAAAACATGAAAATACAGGTCGGGAAAATACTCTGTAGCGTAGATTTAATACAGTGGAAAAGGATTTTCTTGGCAAGGAACTTTCTGCTAGGAACTGTTTGTAAACCGATGAATTTTCCAGAGAAAAACTGTCTGGCAAACAATTTCCTCTAAAGAATTATCCTTATATTCGTAAATTTTTCTCACCGTACGAGCTTGCGTTTACTTTACCGTAATTATATATGGGTATTATTGTTATGAAAATCAAAATTTACACAATTTTCAATTATTATTATTACACTTTGTCACGAAACATTTACTGAATAATAAACTTCCCATAATGTCGTCGTCTCTTATGAATATTTAAAAGCGTACACAACTTAATTTTAGACAGCGGAAATAGAAAATTATTCGTTTTACAAACATGTAACTAAAATTATTAGTAAACAAACTACTTATAGAATAACCAAATCCAATCGCTATGAATAATATAATCAAACATTTCCCGACGGACTCCACGAAAACTGATGACAAAATAATTAAATATATATATCAAGTTCCCGAGCAGGTAAATTGATTACGCACAAATGTAAATTAATGTGAAACAAATTTAAATACCACGGGGAAATAATTCATATTTTAATTATTTTAATTCCTTTCGTGGTTTACATTAGGAATATAGCGTGTTCAAAAAATAGGAATATTTGAGGAATGTATCAGTCATACCATGACAAGAAAAAATGACCCAAAATATACCCACGTCCGGAAACAAATCGATTCGGATTTAAAATAGCTATTTGTATATTAAGAGCGCAAAATGGGACACTGTCTCAAAATCGACAATGTCCATTTGCGCTCGATATACACAAGATTTTTTCTACAGTCGCCACAATGGGGTCCTCCACCATATCAAAAATTTATTTGTTTCAAGTACATTAAACTAGTGCAGTGAAAAAGTGGATGTCCATTGGAAACTTTTGCAGGTGGCAGAACAACTGTTCACACAATTTATTTTATATTTAATTTTTTAACTATTGTTTCAATCTAATCTAAGCATTTTATACTTTGGTTTTTGTAAATGAATGCCCTATTTTATTTTCACAGCAGTGCGGCATTTTGTTTGGTTATGTAATATACCGGCAGAGCAGTTATATGTCAGATTGACTTGTGAAGGGGGTAAATGTGCAACTACAGTGTCATTAATTCCTGACTAAACGTTTCTATTAAGTATGTAGATGTGACATTTCTCAACATTGAATAGTTAGAAATTTGGACAGCGAGCGTTTTTTCTACTTTGTCACGCATGAGCGGCAAAGTGACATTTTGCGTTGAGAAAAGAGAGCGCAAAAAATGGTTACTTTGTATATAAACACTAGAAAAAATCTTTTTTATAAGTTTGTTTGATCACGTTTCCAACTGTCTTAATTTACTGACTATAATAAATTGAAATTTATTCTATCTGTATGTAGTAGTTCTTGTTTTAATAATAAACAGTCATACAAATTTAGAATTAGCCGTATGATGTACGGACGTGTATATAGATGGTAATGGATTTACAGCTAGACTTCTCTATCGGGCTTCCAAATTATCAAGAGATGGCGATGACAACAAATGTCAAACTCTTGACCTAAGGTACACTTTTCGCTAGCTTCCGTAAGAGTAACAATGCTGTCAAGTAATTTACTTGATTTATTGAGTTATTTGTGTTTTAGTTTAGTGTTCTTTTATTAATTTCTGTAGAGTTTAGTTTAGTTTCCCGTAGTTGTAGTTTTAATGATAGTTTTATTTATATATTCATTTAATAAGGATAAGAAGTAAATAGTATCTTAGTTTAATTCATATTAGTTTTTTATATTAATTTTAGGACAAAGATGCAATCATAGTATCCTATTTTTGTGTGCCGTAGATTTACAGCCATAAACGGCACATGTTTTCCTGTTTTTGGTAGTTTTTTCCATCACAACATGAACCTCTAATAAATTGTATTTCTCTTAAATTACCTATTATATTAGCGATTATTTGTATATTCTATTTAAAATAAAACAATTATTTTCACTTTTAGTAGTTTTTACAGTGAAAATGTCACAACATAAACTTATAATAAATGAAATTTCTTCTAATTTTAACAGTATTTTGTATATTTAATTAAAATAAAACAATTCTAGCGCTGTGAAAACCTTATTTCAATGTTCAATCCACAAATGTAAATGTTCCAAATGTAAACAATTATGTACATTACGTTTAGTTCAAAATTCTTGCGCTAGTAACGTTTTCTTATTTTGGAAGCCCAATAGACAATAGGATTGTTTGCGGTAGCGATCCCGGACCAATCATGTGTCAGTCGGAGTCTTACCGGGAACAACTAAAATGAATCTGCGCATGTGTATGATGCTCAAACTAGTCCGAGATCGCTACCGCGAACATACCTGATTATTTCCCAATCGAAAGCTACGAGACAGAACTTAACGTCTACTGAACACTGCATGTCATCTTCGAAAGAAATGTTGGAGACTGCAAATAGGGGTAGACCTAGAACTACCCTACAACTGATGTTGAGGGAAAAAATCAAATAGAAGAGTGTTTAAGTCCGGAACGGTTTGCTTTTCCGGACATAGGCAGATATATTTGAATTTTTTGCGGAATAACTGATACATTCCTCAAATATTGCCCACTATTTTTCCAACACCATATATAATACAATTAATGCTTTTTTAAACAAATTAAATTATATTGATTAACTAACATGGAAAGTGTGGAATCTAATTAACTTCTCATTTTCAAAGAGAATGGAAGAAAATTTCCCTAATTTGCATTTATGAATATGTGTATTTTAACATAAGTTCCGCACAACAAAATACTATAACAATAACAATAATAATAATTTATGTATCATCACGCCTACCGCTTCGATATTTGTGTTGTTTACTATAATTGGAAAAAAATAATGAACCTATGTATCAGAATATCAAAACATACATATTATACAGAAATAATATTTGTTCTACAGAATAATCTCTGCAGTATATTGGTTCTAAAGCTACGTTTCCAGCTCTTAACATAGTCACTGTTTTTGTTATTTGTCATAACCTTGAAAGTTTGTCATACGTATTGTGGCTTGAGCGTTTCCAGCTACTGTTTTAGTCTTTAGTTTTTGTCTTTGTCATAGCGCATAAACACAAAGTTTGCATGCTTCATACTTTCGTCATAGTCTTTGTCGCTGTTCTGTTGGAAAGAGACAATTGATGTAAGCGCTATCTCTTTTTATGTTGCGCAGTAGTTCTACGCGTTGTATCTGTCATTATTTTGGTGGTTATGTTATTATTTTTGTGTTGAGATAATATAAATATGGACAACAGAAAGAAAAAAATCATATTTTTTATATTGTAAGTACAAATAAAATTATATCATATCTTATGGATATACAGACAATATTGAAATTTTAAAGTGGAATATTAGAAATATTGTGGCTCGTTCACCATATTAATTTCGTGCTTTATTTCAAATGTTATTTTGGAATTATACAAAATAATTACATTATTACTTAATTTGAGTAATGATTATTACTCATCATTAATAACTATATAATTTTTGAAGCATTGTAAAGAGTTTTATAAATGTGTTCCTTTTTTGAGTGAACAAACATTATAAGTACAAAAACTTAAGACTGTGCTTATGTTAACAGCTGGAAATGGCCAATATCTTCTGACAAAAACATAAGACAAAATACAAAAACAAAGACTAAAACAGTGACTATGTTAAGAGCTGGAAACGTAGCTTAAGCGTCAATAACACTAAAACTTGTTTTGCTAATTTTATTATGAAATTAATAAATAAATATATCATCACGGCATATTACCCATTGCTGGGTGTGCCAATTTGCTTTGTACGGAATCTCGGTATTGATGATGACATATGAAATATTAACAATTTTTTTTAATTCCATCTTTTATAAAAATACTGGAAATATATTATATTAAAGAACGAATGTCATAATTGTCATGTTATTTTGTAAAAAGGAAGTTTAGGTAACGACGCGCTGCGGTATTGCCCAACCCTTCGAATAAAATAATCGACAATTAAATGAATTCTTTATACTATTTTTTCTAATTTGCGCCATTTATGCGCTTTTAAGATAAAAAAATCGTAGATTCAAAATTATTAAATTTTGTGTCCAGTTGGTGACTAATGTGACGTTTGACGTTCAATAACGTAACCGTATTTTTTAACATCAACTATCTACGATATTTTATTTCATTAACTCTACTACTCTATTTCTTCTTTTTCTGTACTACTTTTAAATTTATAATTATATAAAAATATAAATTCTTAACAATCGTTTGTGTTTGTTTATTTAGCGAGATTTGAGACATTTAATATTTTTCGACATTGATAGATACCAACCTTAAAACAATAAACTGTACTAGTCTATTACAGAAGCTCGTGTACATTTACATTTTAGCGTTGGCAGGTGCTCAGTTCAGTAATGAGCGTTTATTGTTAAAACAAGCATAACATTTTGGATGAAGTTTTACTGTCCAACCTCGGTCTTTTACCCTATTTGTATAGTTTCAAGCAATTTTCAACTTCCATAGACATGTAATGTGCACTGAAAGTAATTTGTTCAAATAATTAGTGGACGAGATATACACCATTCCATTTAAAAGATCAATAGCGAAATCAATTCCAGAGTTCAGAACCTTCAAAACAAAAACTGGCATTTAAGAAAATAATAATTTGTCCCTATTTTATCCCCTGATGTAACCAACCTTTTCATTTTACTTTATTTGTTTGCCTTATGAGGAAGATCTTTTATTTATAAATAATTCTTCTGATATCATGTTTCTTGTATTTAACTGCATCTATTATTATCCGAATGTCACCATGAAATGTGTCTAACAATGTTTACAAACGTTGCCATATATGTTACAAATTTTAATGGCTTTTGAACTACGTAGTAAGTATTAGCCCACACACAGACCGTATTTTGTTTCTAGTGCTAGCAATGTTGCCAAATGTCCGCACAATTAGGACAAAAATATAGGAATATACGAGTATACTGTAAGCATAAATAAATTTTTTTATTTACTTTATCTACACACAAGTAGCAGTTGTTCCAGTTTACTTGCTAGATAGATTTTTTTCTGTAATAAAGTACAGCGGTGATCTTTGAGATTTATATAAGTGTGATTTCTCAAGAGTATGTACTAAAAAATTCTGTAAAAAGTTATAAGTATTAATATTTCTGACATCAATAGGTAATAAATTATTTTTTTAAAGTCCTACTAACGTCATACACAATTTGTGTCATGGAAAATTTTAGAAAAAAATATTCACGTAAACCTATGCAATGATATTAAATTTTACATCAGATACCTGTTAATTATTTTTGTACATCTAAATTATATATGTAGAATTACAGGTTGAGAAGATATAAAAAGTCGTATACTTATAAATATTAGATTACTATAATTCACACGTTTACATTTTAGATATTGGATTACACAATTCTGGTAATGTTGTTATTCTGTAAAAAAAAAAATCTCTGAACTTTCTGTAAAAAAATCTCTGAACTTAAAAGATTGTAGCTATATTACAATTTATGGCGTTTTATTAAAAATAAAAACAATAATAATCATAATAATAATAAATTACCCAACTACTAAAACACAAGTAGATAAACCCCAACAGAGTCCTCCACTATTTATTTTAATAATCTTTTTTTACCCAGTTTTTTTTGTACATCTAGAAATGATTATGCCCATATTCATAAACAATAAACATTCGTAAAATTTTAAACGGATCATTATAATTTTATCCGGTAATAACAGTCGACAAGGAAAGAAAAATCAAAATTTAATTTGTCAAGTTTGATTCTATTTGTTAAACATTGTAACGAGCCATTTTGAAACTTTGCGAGTATTTATGAATATTGATGTTGTAAGTGACAAATCGCTTCACGCTGTGTCCAATAAGATCAAAGCTACAGTTTGTTAAGTTATTATGATTTAGTTGTGCCTTGAAAACCAGTATGTTAAGTCATACTTTAACTACGGATATAGGGGCCTATTCAGAACTCAATATTTGTGTAGTCGTTATGGTCTTTATAGTTGTTAAGTACTATAGAAATTGTTAAAATCGAATTTGGTATTCTCAGTACTGGAAGTGGTTACTGTCAACAATTGTTAAGCGTTTTGACAGTCTTTTTCATAACGACTGCTAAAACTATGTATTTATGGTTGTTATCACGTTGTTATTTGACATGTGTCAGGTATAATATCAATCAGGTATTATATCAATCAAATATTATTAATATTGACCTTTCTGCCAAATATTGGTGTTTTTATATTTTAGCAGGATGCAGTTTATTATTCGTATAGATTCTGCTTCAACTTGAATAATGACCATAAGAACGATAAAGACTGTGGTGGAAGAAAGTTACTTTTGACATTTTGTGGTATTCTTTAAAACTCTTTGTGATGTTTCTGTTACATATTCAGTCAAAATAAAAAAAATTAAATTCTCCCATAAATTTTCAATCACGTTGAAGTCATTTGTAGGAAACAAAGCCGTTCTAAATAATGTAGAAGTTTCTAAATAAGACATAAATATCATATTGTTCTTTAGTTGTTTTGGAAAAACGTTTGCACACTAAATATGATTAGCAATTCATTATTAAAAAAAATAAAGCGTTGACAGATCAGATTAAGGTTAGATTAGGTTCATATATGTATAATGAAGTTAGCTACTGTCAAATAATCTGGTTCAGTATTATTTTGTAAAGATTGTTAATAATACCGAGGCAGGTTTTGAATTGATAAATTCATAAAGATTGTTACAAATGTCTTTATGATAACAATCTTTATATGCATAGCAACCTTCATGAATGTATTTCTCTGAATAGGCCACATAGATATAAATTTAAAAATATGTAAGTATATTATTATAGTCCAAGTTTCGATTGCTACTGGCAGCCTGTTATTCAACATATCTTTCACTTTTGAACAAATGCACCTGATTTCTTTCTGGAGAGGTATAAATTCAAATAAATATTACGAGGGGTAGTTTTATATTAATTTATCTGCACCAAAACTATCAGATGCAATTTTTTAAAATTATCTACATATATTTATTAATTACAAAATAAAACAGAAAATATTCAAATTCTCTTTATTTATTTTACAACAAAAATTACTAGTTTACGAAAAATTTCATTGAAATATATTTTAATGTAGAAATTAAATGTCGTGCAAAACCTTGATTGAAATCAACATTTACAATAAAACAAGTGTCATCATATGAAGTATAAATAACAAAATCACATTGCTTCAAATTTAACCTTTGTAAATATAACATTAATGCAACATGCACGCAACATGTATTTCGCAACTTGACCAGCCTTACAAATGCACACATTTCCATTCGGAAGCTTCTCAATAAATTTTTATATTATGTGGTTCTCCTTTTAAGTTTGAACTTTGTAAGCACAAAACATTAAGTTCTACATTATTAGTTGTATTAATTTTATAGCCACAACAAATTATGTGTCCAGATTTAAATGTTAACCAACCTAAAATTTACATTTCCTTTTACCACTATATATGGTTTTTCGTTCAACCATAGGATGTAAAGCCCAATTTAAATAAATGTAAATATTTGCTAAATTTATAAACATTTTTTATTTTTAACTCGCACATAATAATATTAAAGATTAAACTCAAACGAATTCATATAACGCATCTTATATAAAATAATAATGCTTTCCCTATTGGTATAAGTTCAGTGGTGTCATCTGTTATTAGTGGCTCATCCGAATAACATCGGAAGTGATCACGTCAACAGGCTGACCTGGACGGGAATCATCATCCAGTGATTTTCCACCATGGTTAAACAATTTTGACCATTCGTAAATACTCGACTTGGAAAGACAATCATTCTCGAATACAACCAACATTTCTTCAAGAATAATTTTTGGACCTTTTCCTTGTTTTGTTACGAATTTTATAACCGCTCGATATTCGATTTTGTTCATTTTGATACGTGACAACACAAAGTGACAGATATTAGAACTAATACTGATAAATTGTCACATACGCTACTAAGGCATATATAATTAAAAAAACAATATGTTGAAAAATTACATTAAAATTGAAAACTGAGACGACCATCGTATTTGGTTTACTTTCGATGTTTTGTTATTTTCTGCCAAATTGACTTGAAAGTAGCAAGAATTTGGAATAGAGTAAATGTGCGACTTATACTCTGTTCCATTTAAGCCATTCAGTAGATGGCACTGGCAACAGCGCAAATCTGAAGTAGTTGAAATTACATTCAACCAATCAGAGATGTCAAAACTATTCCCTATGCTTCAGTCTAGAAATTCTTATCGTATTATGATAGTCACGACATTTATTTAGTTGATCATTAAGTCTAGAAATTATTATGTATACGTGCGTGACTTTGAATGCACTAGCCTATGCACCCTGTACCCCTAAGATAATCCTGTCCTTAAGATAGCGCTTTGTTTTGGAGAGTCTATATTAGTTCGTCGCGTCGTGAAGACGTTTGATGTTTTGGACATGTAGTGTTTTTTTGTTTTGGGGCGCGCGCTAAACGTCCGCCCGCTGGGTTACGGAATGTAACATGTTAATAATGGCTTAGTTGTGTTAATCATATTTAGTTAATAATAATTGTAATCTGTAAATAAAACTTTAGTTAATTAGTTTAGTTAATCAGTAAATATCAGGTTATGTCCATGTCCATAAAATGTAAGTGTCTATCAAGTGTAGAGTAAAAGTGTAAGTGTATGTCTGCTCTTCCTTCTCACGGAGTAGTGGACGCCAACCACTCAAGCGTCCACCAGTTAGAGTCAGTGTGTCATCGTTGGAGTAAGCAGTAAAAGTATTAGTAGCATCATCTTCCGCACCCCCTCGTGTTACAATATTGAAGTTGCACCAGTCGCATTCAAATCTAATTAAAATATTAATAATGGACTATAACAGTTTAGTACAGTCATTTTATAAATTTATTTACATTCCTTCCACCACTATACTCTACCCATACATTATCCTTATCCCTCCATATGCAGTGTTTAGTACCCTGACCGTCCATAATTGGTTGGAGTTTCCCGGAGTTCAGCCTGTAACCCCAAGCTATAAGCTATGCGCTATAACCTCTGGCATACTCATCCAGCGGCTAGCCCGTAATAACCATTAATGCGGGAACGTCCAACTTGTGCGTTATGGAGAATGGGCTATGGAAGCGAAATGGAGATGAGATGTTGGCTCAAGGATCGTTAAAGGAATCATGCAGCAGGATATTAGCAAATAAAAGAGAAAATGGAAATTGATGGGCAGTAATTGGATTTTTAGATGTCATAATATTATAAAATGTATTTGGAGGAAATACCTACTAACGTGCCTATTAAAGAGATTTAAAAACTGTCTGACTATAATATAATTTAAATCCTTAACTTTAACTACTGTATTCAAGGGCTGGTCTTTTGACTTAAATTAAAAAAAAAACATAGGTATTCTGAGTTTTTTTCTATCTTTTACGTTACTGAATCGTAAACGTCTTATTCCAGAGCTCTATCTCTAGTGGTAAAGAAAGTTTCAATATATTTTTTTTTTCAATTATTTACGATTCAGTATAACATAAAACATTGTACAATGCTCAACCGTTACCCGAAATTTACGTGCTCGCACGGATAACAAGTTCGCTTCGCTCGCTCGTTAGGTACCGTGCACGCCGTTAAAATTCTGAGTAACGGTCTCGCAATGTAAATTACTATAACTTTACTCCATGTTTTCTCAAATTAAAGATTTTGTTTTATTCATATATGTACAAGTTGTTCTAAAAAACGCACCATACGCCATTACTCATTAGAAGTTGACCAGCTCCTGCCGTGGGGGGATGTGAAATTTTTTAGGAGCGTCAGCTACAAGCAGTAGACCCGGATCCCAAATTCCACCTGCTGTGCCCATTCGTGAATTAAACGTGTTTGAAACGCAAAGATCCTTTTATTTAAACATGATATTTAATATAACTTAATATTTCACAAGGATCTCGAGAACTATAAAGGTGCATTCACAAATGAAAATTAGGTTTAGATCTATGGTATATACTTTAGATTTAAAGACTTTGGCCCCATATTATGTAATGACACCATTCACACTTCAGAATTAGGGTCTTTAAATCCAAACCATAAAGCTAAACATTGCAAAGTCCAAACTTTAGGTTTATGATTAAGTTTGATGTCACAATCTTCACCAATGATAACGAGTCTCAAATGACATAGATATATACATACACCCATCTTTATTTAGTATCCACTTGGTGGATTCGGCTTTTTAAACAAATGCGAGAAGAACATGGAGACTGTCCTAACTTAATGGCTGAAATATATCTTGTTGAGTACTGCTCTACCGATATTTTAATCTTGTTTTTTAAGCATTTACACAGATGTCTGTACATATCAAAACTAATTTTCAGGTAATTTAAACTTGTTTATGAATGACTTAAACCTAAACAAAAACCATAAACCTAATTTTCATTTGTGAATGCACCTTAAGAGTCGGTTAAATAGACAAAAGTTGCCCTATTAGGAGAACATTTTAGTTTTGCAACGTTATTTTAGAAAAAATGCATAGGTCACTAGATATAGACAAAAATATAAATTTGCAGTTTTCTATTTTTGTGAATAAATTTCCAAGCTCGCTTCCAAGTGTGAAATAATATTAGATTTTGGTTAGTACTTTTTAGGGCAATTTTTGAGTTTCTTTCGAATGGATATACTCAAATTGTTTATCGCTGCTGGATTTGGAGTTGTGAAGTTTTTAGCTTTCCAACGATATATAATTTACGTATGTTTATTTGTTTCAAACAGCAAAACAACAAGAATTATTAACATTTTCATTTTTACATTTTTGATTTTGTATTGTAATGATCTTATTTTTCAACTGGACTTTAACTATCCCTGATGATGATTCCTTTGGAACCGAAACGTAAGAAAGTTAATTAAATTACTATTTATTTAATAAATAATGTTTACTACGACTGCATCTCCAATTATTTCTCATAATCCCTACAATCATACTAACAGTCAAGTAATACCAATAAATTTAAGAATTATTAAATTTATAGATTATACAGGGGTTTCTCTTAAGAAACAAATGAAATCAGCAGTCAGTTGTTTATTTTTAAGCATATTTTTTCTGTTTTCATTATTATTTTTAACATGCTTTATAATTCTAGGGCGATATTGGGACCCGCAGAATCTGCTGGCAGCGCTGTAAGAATACTTGTCATGGCGACCAGTAGAACATGTCAGATTTATTTACATTTTGAATGAGTGCTTTCTCACATAAAATATTGTTAATAGTTGAACTTAACATGATTTTTAAGTTTGTTCTCCTATATTTCCAGTAAAATTATAACACAAACATACTGTCAACTGCACTTGACACTGACACCTTTCAATCAGAATTATCGTAATATAGCAGCTGTTTCCGAAGTTATAGCATAGCTGGCTAATATGATATTTAATTTGTTTATAATTTTTTAACTATATCCATTTAATATGATGTATAAAATGCATTCAAATCGTAGAGAGAATAAAATATTTTTTAATATTTATAATAACATTAAATGTGAAAAAATGATATTTAACATCGTTTTTTCAAGAAAAACTGTTAAAATCTACAAATGAGGATACTTCCTGTTGACCAATTATAACCAAAATCTAATCAGCTCTTCACATGAAAAAATATAATTTTTGGAATTGTAGTATTAGAGTTATCGCATTAGAAAATTTTGTCACACACAGACACTCAGACCATACACTCACACACATACACAAATACATACATAAATACACACACATACAGACATCAACGTAAAAATAGTAAAATCGTATTCTAGGGACCCTAAAACGTGCTTATTCATCAAAAACGCACCACCGAATTTTTTGACCAAAGACAATACCTTCCTTACCTAAAGGTGACGGAAGGTAAAAAAAATAGAAAATATTATTCAGCATTATATTATTTCTCCTTTTTCATCATTAAAGAATGTAGCAATCGGCTTGTATGCACAGATTTATTAAATGATGTGGAAAAATACCTTCAATTAGTGTTATTCGTGCAAAAACACATGAGACATGACACAGAAAAGATAAATAATAAATATTTAATTGGGTGCAAATTCAAGTTGTCATAAACAAAATTAGTAAATTAAAGCAATTTCTTTCACGTTTCACAATTATTTTCGCTGTTGCAAATATCATTTGTTTGAAATATCCCCATAAATTTTCATTTGTAATGAAGTTACAACTTTGTCAACAGAGTAATGCTTCTCTGTCCATGCTAATAAAATCAAAGTTGGCCTGAAGCTGCTCATGAATATTTTGGCGACAAATTAACATTCATATAGTAGTAATCCGTCTGCTGACTGTTGAGGACATTTATATCTCAAAAAAAGACAAGGAAAAATAACTTTTGGCAAAGATTCAACTTCTCAGACAAAGAAGTTTTAACAGTTCTTCGCACATTCTTTATTCTACAGAAGATATATTTTCCTTCCTACCGAAATTCAAACATTGACAAAAAGAGGAGTTTTATAGAAAATGCTCCTTGAAGGCGGAAAGCCAGATGTGCCAAAGATAACTCCCCTTGATTTCTTTAAGAAATTATTAGTCTGCAGAATAATTTATAAAAAATGCAAATATTTGGGAAGGATAAATTGCTCCATTACGAGACCATTTTGTATTTTATTTGCTTCTTTGAAAAAATCACAGCATACTCGTATTTACTCATAGTTGAGTATACTAATCTGATATCGGTAATGATGATGACATATTTGTCTCGTATGATGGACAGTGCACCACAGAGGTCACTTTTATTTAAAATTCTAAACAGTTCTTTTCGTCGATCAATTTCGCGATTTAAATCCACCAATTCCTGTAACTAAATACATTTCATATTGAATTTCAAGCATTTTATTTGTTTATATGTAAAACTTGTATATACTTAAAACGTCTCTTAACACAGAGTTAAATAGACTACTTACCCTTCATTTGTGGTACTTCAATATTAATAAAATACTAACCTCAACTTGTTATAACTAACCTAATGAATTAATCAATCTCATATCAGAGTTGGCAAGTTTCTACCACTCTGGATTAAATCAATGGTTAAAATCGGTTAAAACCGTCCTGGTTAAATTTGTATTTCAACCAGTACGTGATTATAAAATTGTAAAATTTTAAAACATGTAACTTAATTATCTCAATTTTATAATTTGTATTTATATTTAAGGGGCTATAAGTAACAGATTGGAGATAAATTTATTTTTCATAACCATGAGTATACAAAATATCGAATAAAAAAATTGCTTTTATAAAATACTGAAAGATTATACAAGGATATGAAATAAAAATTGTATTACCAAGAAACAAAATTAAGTAACAATACAAATTAACAGTTTTTAATTAATCTTCATTTTTACTTCGTTCAGTATCTTTTCCTTAAGAATTTATTATTTTGTAATATGATACTAAATTGGATGATACTTTATCTTAGTCCAACACTGTTTCTTAATTTCGTTTGAATTAGATTCATGTTAGAAAATATTTTTTCAAAAGATGCGGATAAGGCGACACAATTTTGTACTACAAAATTAATAAAATTATCATCCAAAATATTTTTAGGAGATACTGGTTTTACTCCTTTTCTAACGATAGGGGTAAAGAAGTTTACGAAAATAAATCGTCTTGTGCTAAAAACTTTATAATTATTAATAAAAAAAATTCCACCATTTTTAAACCAGTTTTAACCACTGGTTTGGTTTTTATTGAAGAAAAGTGTTTTTTTGCCAACCCTGACTCAAATACAGGGTGTTTTTAAACCTGTGTCAAAAATTTTAAGGGTACTATCGCTCCAACTCTGTAAGGAAGTTGTTAAACCTTAGCAACGTTGCTTATATTGTAACCAATAGAGACAAATGTAAAACCTGTCATTTTTATGTTCTATTCGGTGTTCGCAATTAATATTGCTAAGACTTAACAACTTCCTTATAGAATTGAGGCATATTTCCGAGCAAAACGAAAAAAAAAATCACAAAGATAAAGATAGTGAGTAAAAAGACTGTTATAGTTTTCAAAATAGCATAGGTAAACTCCGTAAAAACTCATGTTTATTGCCTTATATCTTGGAAACAATTGAAGATCGGACCCATGTTGATTAAGTTTTTTTATTCATTTTCGTCAGTACTATATACCTACCATTAAAATTTGTGATACAAGTTTAGAAACACTCTGTATACATTGTACCGCAAAATATAGGCTTAAAAAATATTCTACTTTTGTGACCCACGTATGCCTAGTTCTTGGAATTCGTAAGAACCGGTAGAAATAGATAACTTTACACTTATAGCGTTTTCAGCTTACAAGTCGAGTGCGTACTGGTGCGCACTTTTTTGCACTGAGCGTTTTCAGCTTGTCATTGAGTGCAAAATTTAGTCAGCTGATGCGTTTTCAGCTTAATGGCGTTTTCCATTGACAAAAATGAAATCGCACTCAGTTCAACAATGCACTATATGAGTGTTCACCTCAGTGCAGTTTTATTGCACCGTTAACGGGTGGTCAACGGAAAATTCAGTTTAAACATCGCCATATTGCACTGAAAATACTGCACTTGCTATGCTTGGCAGTGCAACAAAGTGCGCACTGAGCTCGCGCTGAGTTCAACATATGTTTACAATGGAAAACACGATACTGTAAAAGTGCGCACTTTATTTGTCAACGGAAAACAAGAACTGCACTCGGTGCAAGAAAGTGCGCACTATAACCGCCAATGGAAAACGCCATAAGAAAAAGTTGCACCGTGCACTGGCTCAGTGCGACTTTTGTGCACTGACTCCCTAGGCAAGTGCAATAGTGTTAGTGCAAATATAGCGGCTAAACAAAATCGTTTTCAGTTTAAACTGCACTGCCACCGGATGAGGGCAGAACTCGATCAGTGTGGTCACGTGATATGTTGCACTCAGTGCGCACTTGCACTAAGCTGAAAATGCTATTAAATAAATGGGTTATTGAATAAGTTGAGATGGATCAGTTATTAAGACCACGTCATGTTAATCAGATTAATTTTACAAGTGTTAGTGATTTATTTTAAGCTGTTAAAATTTTCGAGAATATAAAATACTTTTATTATCTCTACAGTGCAAAGAAAAGTATAGCAGGGCTTCGATTTTGTAATTTTATATTCTGTCTGATTTCAAATTCTGTCGGAATTGGGTTTTCCCCATTACGAATTCTACTGCTCCAAACTAGTAGAATTTGAAATCTATCCGGAGAAAGAATTGGAGAAATCTCAATTCTGTCAGATTTCAAATTCTATTGGTCTGGAGCAAAAGAATTCGTTGTGGGGAAAAGCCAAATCTGACAGAATTTGAAATCAGACAGAATAGGGTATTCTCCGAGGACTGCCAATATTAAAAATTTATATAAAATATTAGTGTTGATCGGTCAACAAGATGGAAAAAACAAAAAAACATATTATAAATTGATTGTTGCAAAAGATATAAAGCATTTAAATTTTGCTGATGTACTACATGTCCTTCCAATAGGAGACCAGTTGAAATCCCTACTCCGTGTTCGAATGCGATAAGAGGTCGCATGAACCACTGATAGCCCACCGCTGGTACTGTACAACTAGTACGTCACTATCACATGACACAACAAAATCAAATTTTAAAAATATCTCGCTTATTATAAGGAATATTTAACTCGGGTTTTCACAGGTACTCTTAGATATATCTGTTCTTTAAGAAAAAAGAAATAAAAAAATATGAGAGAATACCCTATTTAAAGTTATAAAATCGAAGCCCAGGTATTATTTGTTGAAAATACATAAAACAATTTAAAAAATTTATTACATCCTTGAAACTGCACATGTAAAAAAATAATGTATGCAACTCAAGTAAAAAGGATATTATTTCCACATAACAAATTAACCATGTTCGCACATACGAATATTTTATTTTTATTACTTTTCATACATAACCATAATTCATAGTGATAACATTGTAAATTTGTCAACAACTAAAAAACAAAATCTTACGTTGTTATAAATACTTGAATACAAATGATCATTCTATTTAGATAGCCAAACTGTCATTTAAAATACCTTCTTCTATAATAACATATTCCTGACCACCTGCACTGAGCGAAACAAACATCTAGTGGGCGAGATTAAAAAACAAACAACTGTTTCATCTTGTACATTTTCAGCATTCCTTCGCGTTCTCAAGGCCGCGCCATCCGAGTGGCGCCAATAAATCCAATCTCGAGTTGAGAGGCGCCTTAACAGCCCATTAATTTTAATCAAATCTTGTAATGTAGGAGACGTATACTTGTTAAGAAGACGAGTGAATTATTCACCATTACGAATCGCTAGTTCTTTTATCGCTACCTGTTGAATGAATGGCCAGGTGTCGCTTCCATCGTTACAAACAGGAAATAGCGGGAGAACTTATTGGCCTTTGGGAACAACCCCGATAAATATTTTACCGTAGCTTTTATTAAGATTTCGGAGTTTTATAGGTATTTCACAAAATTATTTCCTGGGTTATTTATGATGTATAATTTTTTAAATAAGAAAAAAGTAATGTACAAAATAGTACATAGAAAGTACATAATAAATTGAATATATGAGTACGTTTACACCACGCGTACTAAACATTTAGTCCGCATACCAAGTGACGTAACAAGATGGCGACGAATGGTGTAAACACTATGTACCAAACCTTTGGTACGCAATTGGTACACATTTTTGATACGTTGAAAAGGGGATGTACCAGACCTTACTCATGTATGACTACGTTTACACCGTGCGTACTATTCTGATACGCAGACCAAATGTATACTAAAATTTATCTTAGTATGGTATGTTTACACCGGTATTTAAATAAACATACTAAATTTTTTGGTACGTTACACGCGCTTGCGTAGATTTAACTGTCAGAGTCACCCTAACCTAAAATTACTTCATAAGGAAAAATAGTTGTAAATACATGTAATTTACATCGCCACACTATTAAAATTGTAAATATTACTAAACTTACACAATTTCCCTAAATGTTAATACACAATTTAATTGCATTAAAAGTAGTTATGAATGGTAGAAAAATCGCTTTGGTACGCTTGCTGTTTACACCGTGCATGAGTAAGGTCTGGTACATCCCCCTTTGATCGTATCAAAAATGTGTACCAAAGGTTTGGTGTTTACACCATTCGACGCCATCTTGCTACGTCACTTGGTATGCGGACTAAATGTTTAGTACGCGTGGTGTAAACGTACTCTATGGTGTAAACAGCAAGCGTACCTATGCGATTTTTCTGCCATATATAACTACTGTTAATTCAATTAAATTATGTATTAACATTTAGGGAAATTGTGGACGTTTACTAATATTTACAATTTTAATAGTGTGGCGATGTAAATTACATATATTCACAACTATTTGCCTTATTAAGTAATTTTAGGTTAGGGTGACTCTGGCAGTTAAATCTGCGCAAGCGCGTATAACGTACCAAAATATTTAGTATGTTTATTTAAATACCGGTGTAAACATACCATACTAAGATAAATTTTAGTATACACTTGGTCTGCGTATCAGAATAGTACGCACGGTGAAAACGTAGTCTATGACATGGGAACCTTGTCAGACACCCAAATTGGCACACACAGCAATGGGTAAAACGCCGTGATGATATATTTATTTATTTTATTTTTAGAACCTTGTCCATATTACCAAATTAGAAAATTGATCAAACTAGGTACTAGACTAAACCTTAAAACTGTATGAAGGGGTCTAGCAAAATTTTAAAAAGTTATATTTTAAAAATATTTGAGTTTTTAATGCTCTTTACACCTACTCTTCCAAATTATACTTTCAAGCCTTTTGCTATCGCCTTTTTGATATTAGGAATCCATTCTCAAGGATATAGATACAGAAACTACATGCATTTGTGTGGAAATAACGTTATAGTTCTTGCCGAGATATACCGTTATTGACCTGATATACTAATTGCGGTGAACCGCTTTACCAGCAGGTAACTTCGTTAACTGAGTGGTAAGGGTGGAATTACAGAAATTTTGCTATTTGCAAGAAACATCTAAATTATCTAGTTCACGAGAAAAACAAAGGATATTTGTACGATATTAACTGTAAACAGTCTTGTTATTAATGTTACTGATTCATCTGACGAGAATATTGAAAGTGATTCTGATATAATTTTAAATTAGATTTAATTGTGTATATTGTTATTTTATATTTTGCATGTATAAATGAGTTTTGTTTGTAATTTATTGTGTACCTGTATACGTACTATTATTGACTTTAATGATAAATATTTTGAAAAACCTTATAATTTTATTTAAGTACAACCTTAATTTTCTTATCCTCATAATCTTTTTATAACTTTCCAGCTGTGAGGGTGTAATGAAGTCTGTAACGGTATCTATAATTTGGGTAGAATTATACCAGCTAGATCTGTTCTTGGAATAGAACCACAACTTAATTTAAAAATTGCGTCTAAATATAGCAGGCGCAAAGATATTGTAACTAGGGGCATGGAATCTACTAATAGCGGGTAAATATGGATCTGCAGGGGGGCTTCTTACCTAGCGTACTAGCCCTTATTTAGCAACAATCTCGATAGGTATTTCAACTAATTATGGGTGAAATAATTTTTATAATAATTTCGGATTTTACGCAAACTTCAGAAGACTGAAAAAAAATCGTAAAAGCCGAAATCGCGATAAAGATAATAAATCCTAGTTTGTGAAAGTTAGCAAAGTGTTAATTTTACCTGTTTAAAATGTTTCACCTAGTGCCAACGACGGATTCAATCAATTAGATTTTAACTAATTCTTATTTGATTTGCTTGTTCATTGTTATCATCAGATTGTAGATAAATAAGAATTTGTGTAAATATTGAGTTTTCTGTAAATAAGGTGATATAAAACTGATATATTCCCTGTACTTTGTGTCACAGATATTATTTTGCGTAAGATTATTTTTATTAAATTTATTATGTTTTGTCTCTAATTAGCTATTTAGGTACGTAACCGATGCTGTTGGATAAGAGCTACATTTAATGATACTGGTATTTACGTATTTTATTTCAGTTTATTTCTAGATTTCAGTGTGAGAACATCGATATTATAGTGGTTCAGGTGAGAGAGTTAATCTAGCATGTGTATGATTGTGAGTGTGTGTGTTAGCAGTACTGGGTACTGTAGTGGCCAGGCCCGTGTGGACCCGGGGGTCGCCAACGGTAGCAGAAGGGAGACCTGTAGTGACCCGCTTCTGGGTCGCCAACGGTAGCAGCAGTTAGGGCTGTAGTGATCCCTGTGGATGTGTTCCCGGATCACCACCGAAGCGGCAGAGGTTCCGTAGTGGCCGCCCGTGTGGACCCGGGGGTCGCCAGCGGCAGCAGCAGGGAAAGGCTGTAGTGACCCGCTTCTGGGTCGCCAACGGTAGCAGCAGTTAGGGCTGTAGTGATCCCTGTGGATGTGTTCCCGGAGCACCACCGAAGCGGCAGAGGTTCCGTAGTGGCCGCCCGTGTGGACCCGGGGGTCGCCAGCGGCAGCAGCAGGGAAAGGCTGTAGTGACCCGCTTCTGGGTCGCCAACGCTAGCAGCAGTTTGGGCTGTAGTGATCCCTGTGGATGTGTTCCCGGATCACCACCGAAGCGGCAGAGGTTCCGTAGTGGCCGCCCGTGTGGACCCGGGGGTCGCCAGCGGCAGCAGCAGGGGAAGGCTGTAGTGGCCCACATCTGGGTCGCCAACGGTAGCAGCAGTTTGGGCTGTAGTGATCCCTGTGGATGTGTTCCCGGATCACCACCGAAGCGGCAGAGGATCCGTAGTAACTAGCGGTACTGCCCGTAGTTGCCAACATGTGTGTACGGTGTGTGAATGCCTGAACCTTTTGTAAATGATTGCCTCCTCACTGAGTATTTCTCATGTGTTAATTCTTTTACAGAAATAATCACGGCGTGAAGGAGGATTCCGCGTGACCGGGTTCGGCCAGGCGACGGTCATCTAGATTTGTTATTATTTTTGTATATACTGGTTTGGGTGATAAATGTGTTTTAGTATTCTTATTTTCAGCGCTAACATTTAATCGTCATTTATAACATTTCAGAAGTGGGATCAGAACATTTTTAACTTTCAGCTTTTGGGATCACACCAACAAAGCTTTTGGAACAGTGCGGATATTGATTACGTTTATGTTTAGCTGGATTACGAAACTGGTACAACATTACAACGTGGCGTTACCTAACAACAGTCCTCAATTTCAGTATGCATGTTCACTTTACGCGCTATGCATAAATGGGACGAAATAACTACCATCATATATGTGAGATCTCGCTGGAGAGGGTATGCAGAAATGTGGTATAAAGCGCTGCAAGGAATAAATCATTCTTGGGAGTCATAGAAGGCTATGTTGTTGAAGGCATTTCCATCACAGGAAAATTATTTTCAGTTGCTTCAAGAAATGATTTCTCGCAACAAAGAAACCGGATGAACTTATGTTGAAATACTATTATGAGAAGCTGGCGCTACTCAACACTTGCCCTTATCGGAGAATGCAAGAAGGGCAGTCTGTTTTATTATTTTTGAAGACGATCGAAGATAAATTAGCGACACGAAACCTTTCTACTCCCGTTAACCGCAATTTACATCGTACTTTTCTGAAGAACAAGTGGCCTTACTATACTACGCAGCAGCACGACGATGGAATGGAGAACATTTGTTGTTTTATTTGTGGAAAATTGGGACATACACGCTCACATTATGCAACGGCAACGAGTATCGAATTGTGCAGAACGAAATGGAGGCGAATTCAGTGCAAGTAGGAACCAGAGACCACAACAACGTCAACATCAGCATGTTCAACGTCAACAAGAGCCACAACCACAACTGCCAGAAAGGAACATCTTAACAACTTCTGCGAAGGTAAGCGGTAATTGTCTAAGCGTACGTCGATATGGGGTCCACTTACATAACCATGAAGGAAACGAGCACGTTTTCCCGCGAACAATGTAGTAGCAGACAAAGATATGGAATGTGTTGTACCAGTCTTGAACTGATGCGGAATTAATAATTCAGAAGGATAAAATTATAACAAGCTGGATACTCGCCGGACAATTGACAAATTGAAAATTATCAAGAACATTTTAAGTAAACCACCGGAAATTAACTACGAAAGGAATATTTATAAAAATTACTGTGTACGAGACGAACGGGTTTACCGAATTACCGCGTCCGGAATCTAGTGGGTTGTACCTAGAGGACAGCGGCTGCAGATAGTACGTTCCTGTCTTGATGAGTTTGGACATTTTGGAATTTACTGGTTTCCTGGAATGAGAAAATTCGCGAAGTACACTGACTTGTGTATCAGATGTTTTTACCATAAACAACAGATAAGAAAGCAGCCAGAACTATTGAATCCAATTGAGAAACTATCAATTCTATTTCACACCATCCATATGAAGGACAATTTCAAATAAAGAAAGTTCTATCGAACGATAAATTTTCAGTAGAAGATTTGCCTGGTACAAATCGAAGTAGAAGAGGAGAATATAGTAACGTAGTGGCGATTGACAGGATGAAACCATATTTAAGTACACGTGAACTGTCGGAAGATAACAGCGCTTCGGATGTTGATGCTGATGCTGCAAGAATTTGGGATTGGTTCCTCGAGGACGAGGAACTTTTCAGGATGGCCGAACTGTCACAGATATTATTTTGCGTAAGATTATTTTTATTAAATTTATTATGTTTTGTCTCTAATTAGCTATTTAGGTACGTAACCGATGCTGTTGGATAAGAGCTACATTTAATGATACTGGTATTCACGTATTTTATTTCAGTTTATTTCTAGATTTCAGTGTGAGAACATCGATATTATAGTGGTTCAGGTGAGAGAGTTAATCTAGCATGTGTATGATTGTGAGTGTGTGTGTTAGCAGTACTGGGTACTGTAGTGGCCAGGCCCGTGTGGACCCGGGGGTCGCCAACGGTAGCAGAAGGGAGACCTGTAGTGACCCGCTTCTGGGTCGCCAACGGTAGCAGCAGTTAGGGCTGTAGTGATCCCTGTGGATGTGTTCCCGGATCACCACCGAAGCGGCAGAGGTTCCGTAGTGGCCGCCCGTGTGGACCCGGGGGTCGCCAGCGGCAGCAGCAGGGAAAGGCTGTAGTGACCCGCTTCTGGGTCGCCAACGGTAGCAGCAGTTAGGGCTGTAGTGATCCCTGTGGATGTGTTCCCGGAGCACCACCGAAGCGGCAGAGGTTCCGTAGTGGCCGCCCGTGTGGACCCGGGGGTCGCCAGCGGCAGCAGCAGGGAAAGGCTGTAGTGACCCGCTTCTGGGTCGCCAACGCTAGCAGCAGTTTGGGCTGTAGTGATCCCTGTGGATGTGTTCCCGGATCACCACCGAAGCGGCAGAGGTTCCGTAGTGGCCGCCCGTGTGGACCCGGGGGTCGCCAGCGGCAGCAGCAGGGGAAGGCTGTAGTGGCCCACATCTGGGTCGCCAACGGTAGCAGCAGTTTGGGCTGTAGTGATCCCTGTGGATGTGTTCCCGGATCACCACCGAAGCGGCAGAGGATCCGTAGTAACTAGCGGTACTGCCCGTAGTTGCCAACATGTGTGTACGGTGTGTGAATGCCTGAACCTTTTGTAAATGATTGCCTCCTCACTGAGTATTTCTCATGTGTTAATTCTTTTACAGAAATAATCACGGCGTGAAGGAGGATTCCGCGTGACCGGGTTCGGCCAGGCGACGGTCATCTAGATTTGTTATTATTTTTGTATATACTGGTTTGGGTGATAAATGTGTTTTAGTATTCTTATTTTCAGCGCTAACATTTAATCGTCATTTATAACATTTGCTTGTTTATCCCTTTGCCAATTGGTTGGTTAACTTTTCGGTTTTGGCTTTTGGCTCACAGCATGACGTAGCTACAATATCTCTGTGTCTACTATAATAAATTAATTTTCATATTTTTCTTTAAAATCTGCTACACGACTGCAATTATTAGCAAACTCCAATGTTTGGGAATAAAATAAATCCATAATAGGTACAGGTACAAACTTTAGGGGCATATATTTAGTATTAGCCAAGTTGGGTAAAAAAAATATTCAATAGTTTTCGAGATTTTACGAGGTTCACCTTGGCTATCTCGATAACTATATAAGAGTTACGAGTTACGACTTCGATTAAATGAGACTTTTTCATTACCTTTGACAGAGCAACGAAAGCTGCCACTCTTATATATAATTTTATATCACTCAATAGATACGATTTTGTCACTATTTTACATATTTAAAAACGATATGCAACGTATAACATTTTTTCAAAATGCCTGCCTTCGGTATGTATTTGGTGTACGTAAGTATGAACTTATTTCTAACTATAGGCATAAAGCTAAACTCCCTTTCATTGAAGATCGTATTAACACTCTATATGTATGCTTAGTACACAAATTAGTAAAAACTGGTATACCTTCTTATTTATCGTCCAAGCTAACAAAAAAAGATTTTAAGTATTCCCTACGTGGTTCTTCTTTGTTTAAAGTTCCCTCATTTAAGAAAAATAAATTCCATGGTTCATTTTCGTATTTAGCTCCCAGTCTATATAATAACTTACCTTCAGATTTGAAGTTTTTATCTGTTAATACTTTCAAGCAGAAATTAAAGTTTTCAAAATGTATTTAAGCCTTCACATAGTTATAGTTGTTATTGTTACTGCTTCTTCATACTGTCTTTATAATCTTAATATTATTTTCATGTTATGTTTTTTCTTGTAAATTGGGTTAGGTGGTAGAACAGCTTTTAGCTGAACCTCGCCCTTAATGGTGTATTTTTTTTTACCCATTAATAAAGAATTTATTATTATTATTATTATTATTCTTATTATTATTATTCTTATTATTATTATTATTATTTCCTGATTTTTAAGACTTACAGATGTGAACAAAATCTGTATCTCCTGAAAGTTTGTAGTCGAAGTTGTGAAACACCCTATTCTATTACACAGGATTGCCAACGAAAACTTGAAAGATATATATTGCAATAAAAAAAATAATAAGCCTTTAACATCTGTTAGATTACGAATTTTACTAAAACTAAAATTTCTACCATTAGTTCTGCCAGCTAAATTTATAGAATTAGCTTTTCTACAGGATGTGAGCAATAAAATTGTATATTAATATTACGAAACCCCTAATTCTCGTAAGATTGAAATCGTGTAATGTGTAATATCTGCAGTAATGAACGTAATTTTGCAATTTAATACCTGACGTTCAAAATCTCTCTCTGTATCAGGATGCAGTTGATAGATACGTTAGACGAGGTAATAGGTACCTATCCTGTACAATGGGATATTGAAGGTAAGATAATGTGTATAAGTTCGTTAATGACGATGGTACAAACACACAACATATATGAAATTGCAATACAGGTATATTCACAAGGATTAGATATTACCCTGTAACATATCCCTCTTGTACTTAACATTTAGAAGAGGTTTGATCTCACATTTACCATTAATTAAACCATAACCATACAAAGCTTGTAATCCTCTATAATCACAAATCTATAACCACGTCACTAACTCCAGCTCCACACAATGTGCAAAGATTACAGGTAACCGCAGTTACCGCTAGTATATACTGCTCCTACACAGTTCGGGATGTTTGGCTGAACGTGCCTGTGCCTGTCCCGGGCAAGCATCGATCCCCTGGCAATCAGGAGATTGCTCCGCGTATTCTGTTTGCCGGGCGCGCGGCCTAAATTGTGATTTTAGGCTTGTTTATTCACTACAAGAGATGTTATTACACATCTGGTAAATACAGATTGTAAAGGGTTAAGTAGATACGAAAATATGGAACAGTGTAGTATGGAACTTTAGTGATTTAATTTCAACTGATCTGATTTACTGGAAATCTGATATGGTTTATAAATTTAGTGAACTTTTTAAAGGAAGCGGTATCTCATTGATAATGAGGTATATTCTATAACCCTAAAGGCGCAGTTACACAGTGCGTGGTTCGTTGAAAAGGGTACTGGAAGGTAGTTCGCGATGGCTCGTGTTCTGACAAACAAGGGCTGACAAAACGGCGCGTGATTCGTTCAGATTCATGACGTATTTGGTTCGCCGAATTAATTTGGATACTTTCGTGGTTTCGTCTTGTGCACAGGAAAAAGTGACTGGTTTTTAGCAAATAAATATTCAAAATTAAAGGGTACTTCATTGATCCAATTATTGCAACCTTGCAACAAATACAATTTAATCTTTAATATGAAATGTATTTTATTCATTCATCTATATTATTTATTTGACCGTGATTTATTTCATTTAAATTAAATTTATTTTTTTTAAATAAACTAATATATTTATACTTAGTATTTTAAATTGAGATTTTTAAGAAATAAATTTATAATTTTCTGAAATATTTACTTGTTTCCTACAAATATGCTATTGTTTTGAATTAATTTCATAATATATTTGTGGAAACTTTATATGTATTGCAATAAAAAATAGTTTGTATTGTGTGAATCTACATTTATTTGTCACAAATAAATATTATTTGTGGCAAAATAATATTTCTATTGAATGAACAATGTTCTATTTGTCAAATGGCGATTTTAAGTGATGCGACTTGTATGGACTTGTTCATTTGTTGTACGTTTCATCTTGTTTACGGTGGTGCTCATTTCTGACACTGTTCATTTCTGGCGATTTGTTTTTCATTCGTGTGCTAAAAAGTAGTGAATGTGGGTGACGAAACCGTGAAAAATATACTACTTGAGTGGAGTTTTGGATATTTGCTCTCTACTTTTATAAACGAAAATAAAAAATGACGATTAAATGTTAGCCCTGAAAATAAGAATATTAAAACACATTTATCACCCAAACCAGTATATTCAGAATTAATACAAAAAAATAGCAAATCTAGATGACCGTCGCCTGGTCGAACCCGGTCACGCGGAATCCTCCTCCACGCCGTGATTATTTCTGCAAAAGAATTAACACATGAGAAATACTCAGTGAGGAGTAAATCATTCACAAAATACACGCGCATCCACCTCAAGGGAATGTATTGCAAAAATCACACCACAAATAATACACGTATGCAACAAAGTCCAATAGAACAGGGAAAAAAGATGTCACCTTATGCGAAACGCATACCTGCTACTCCATAGCAGTGTGGCCCCGGACTTACGCGTACATACTCAACTGTACCTGCCATTGCCACCCTGGCACCGGTCTTACGCGTACGTATACTCAACTGTACCTGCCATTACCACTACTGTGGCCCCGGACTTACGCGTACGTATACTCAACTGTACCTGCCATTGCCAGCCTGAGCGGTGTGGTTTATCCCGGCACTCACACATGGTTACACAACCAACCTTGCCATTACCACCCATGGGAATAGGGAGCTACCCAAACCCGAATTCCGCTCAGGTGCTGATGACCCTAGTGGACTTACTTCGGCCTTAGGGGCATAGTTACAAAACCAGGATAAAACCATCCCTGCCGTTACCACGCGGTCAATCAGCGAAAACCCACGAGGCTAGCAATCGTGGACACATAGATCGCATTAGGATAAAGGACAACACCGTAAAATAAGAGAATAATCATACAAATCCGTAACTGCATTACTCTTGCCTTCTTGCCATCGTAAACTAAAAGTGTGTGTAAGACTCAACTCACAATCATACACATGCTAGATTAACTCTCTCACCTGAATCACTACACAAATCAATCACTATGATATCGATGTTCTCACACTGAAATTTAGACATAAACTGAAATAAAATACGTGAATACCAGTATCATTAAATGTAGCTCTTATCCAACAGCATCGGTTACGTACCTAAATAGCTAATTAGAGACAAAACATAATAAATTTAATAAAAATAATCTTACGCAAAATAATTACTGTGACACTTTTCAGTGTATCTTTTATGCCAAGGCACATGCACCGATACCTCTACAGAGAGTGTATTTATACTTTTATAATTTTTTATTATATGTACATTAATATTCTTAAGGATGTAATTTGTAAGTTAATGAAAATATGGTGTATGAAAAAATTAAATATGCTGGTCTTTATTTAATTGTTTTCCTTTAGTTTTAATCTATTTAGAGTGGACAGGTTACGAGAAGTAGGTATATAAACTTGGTTCAAATAAATTAATATATATCCAATAGTAATGCAATAAATTTAGCGCAATTAATACAATCTTAATGTAAATAAATGCATAGTTCGCATGAAATAGAAGATATAATTGATCTCAATATATATTTATTTGAGACAAATAAATGCTTCAAATAAATTATTACATTGCTTCAATTGTAGATATATTTGGATCTATTCAAGCTTAGGATTTATATGTAACAAATAAATTTACAGTTCACGTAATTATATCTTTTTCTCAGTGTGACTACATAATCACTATCATGGATGCCAGATAACAAGTGATTACGGCTAGTATTATATAATCCGGATTGTTGATGCGAAAATGTTCGAAAAAACGTAAAAAAGGTGGTGGACGACATATATGGAAAGTAGTACTAATTGCAATAACAGTGCAGCGCGCGATAAACGGGCGACGTGAACCGGGCGGTTAAGTAGACAAGGGGAGATAAGCGTAATTACCTGCGTATTGTTATACAGTTCGAGACGTCACGGAAATATTTCGGAAAGGTGTTAAGAGCCACTAACAATTTGTAATTCTAGCAGTTATTGTTTTTAATAATTGCTAATGGGGATGTTATCATTACATAAAGAAACATTTTTAAATAAAAATATAAAACAGTTTATATAGTTACACATTTCGGTTTTTTAAACCAAATGACTAAGGCACTTTTAATGAAATAATAAGGAATACTAAGGATACGGCAAGAAACTATAATAATGATTTGATGATATTACTTCGTGCTTATTGTTTCATAACCCAGAATATGATCACATAAAAATTACATACTCGTTGCATAAAAAAAAAATTGAGGCCATCAGATTTTTGCTGAAAAAACTGCATGTCCATTTTTTATTGGAAAATTAATGTGCTTCCACGGTTTTGATTGCTTTTTATTTCGAATGAGTGGCGGCGGATCAATGTTTCATCAATAATTACATGCAGGTGTATGAAACAACATTTTTTTTAAATCATCAAACATGATTTAAGAATTAGGTGGCAACAATTAATCAAAATATCAAGTAAAGCATTTACTGTAATTCGATTAATTGTTAAAACCTAATCTACAAAACAGTCGAGAAATTTAAACACAGGGTGCTTTCCAACTAAACACAGAGAGACACTGTGTAACACAGTGTACGACACAACAAATTTTTGAGTTTAAGCGTGTGATGTTTGTTTTCTTAACCTATAAATGTGCTATGAACTGAAAATCTGCTACTAACTGCGCTATAAATTGAAGTAAAGTATCGAAACCACCATACGCCCCAATTCTGTAAGAAAGTTGTTGTCTTAGCAACATTGCTATAGTAAATAACCAATAATAATTGCGAACACAGAATAAAACTTGAAAATGACAGGCTTTACATTTGTTTCTATTGGTTACAAATTTTAACAACGTTGCTAAGACTTAACAAATTTCTTACAGAATTAGGCCGATAATGCTTATTACAATTTGTTATATAGATTTCAGATTAGTGTAAATGCGAAAAAAGGAAAATATTTATAGAGACGCAATCTGGTGCACTTTTGACGAATTAAAGTGTGTTCCATTTGACCTGAAACACAGTGTCCGTATGTGTTACATAGTGTTACTCTGTGTCGCATAATTGGAAAGCCCCCATTATTCAGGAATTTAGAATGTGCGAGTTCGAAACAGAATTTCGAACTTTGAGTGTTTTGAACTATTAGTGCGTGAGGCAGAATTTGAGATCACCTATTATAGTGAATAGAAATTCCAAGATCAAGTTGATTGAAACTAACATTCTCAGACTATGCTCCCTAATTTAATATTAAATAATTGCAATGTCTGTATATGAACATGCCATAGTAATTGATTAGTACATAGCTAAGCCCTTGTACACAACTAATCGGGTAAAGCACCCTCTCATGTCCGTAAATTTCAACTACACGTTCGATGCATCATGCTATGCACCAGTAGATAGTGGACCACTGACCACAACACACGATACATACGCACATGCAATACACAAGTATTACACGCTAGCACAACATGCACACAGACCATTTTGGAAATAAAGAGGAATGCAGGACATTTATTAGGGTGAAAGCACACTACGTGCAATAGAAAACAGAGTAAATTAGTGAAAATATAAATATATCATCACGGCATATTTCCCATTGCTGGGTATGCCAATTTGCTTTGTACACTATGTAGGTACAAAGATTTCGGTAATGATAATGACATACTTGTACTGTGCGGGCGTTTACCAGGCGTCCACAGGCCTCACTTTTGTACCATTTAAAATTCACGAAACAACACTTTCTGTTTCTTCGACCGTTTTTCCTTTTTTTTTTTTCTTGCACTTTGAAGTTTCAATTAGAGGTGGGCGCGGGTCGTGAATTTTGCGGGTCACGACTCATCACATCGTGACCCGCGTGAACACGAATATATTTTAAATTTTGAGTCGTGACTGAACGTGAGCGTGAAGGACTAAAAATGTGTCGTGAATGAGCAGGCGTGATTGTAATTTTTTTGGGCGTGAGAGATACGTTTTCTCCTATTTTTTATCAGAAAAAATCGAATTATAAGTTGCACATTTTATTTTGCATTATTATTACTTCGTTAAAACTTGTGAACGTGACCCATTGGGACGGGAGTTAGAGGTGGGCGCGTGAGTAAATTTTTGTTCACGATCACGCACGCTCACGGAACTAAAAATGTAATCACGACTAATCACGCACGACTTTATGTTTGATTCACGATCACTCACGCTCACGATTTTATTTTGGCACTCACGCCCGATCACGCCTGGCGGGTCACGTTCGTGTCACGTAATTGTTTCTATGTACATTTAAGCCTGTTTAACACAGTCATAAGTTTTTATCAAATTTGTTAACAAATTGGTAATAAGTTAGGTAACAGATTGGTTTCATTGGAAACGAATGTTTATGGACAAATAGGTTGTTCTAATCCATTACAAATATCATTATAAATTTGGTAACCAATTTGTTAACAAAATTATGATCGCGTTCAACGGGCTTAAAGATTTGTATATCTTTAGTGAAATCGGAGCAACTGTGTATACAATTTTGGGTACAACAGTAACACTATTTTTATGCAAAGAAATACAATTTTTTAAATAAAAAATAGAAGTAAACTTGTACTCACGCTCGATTAAATTTCAATCACGCCTGATCACGCAAGATAATTTTTTAGTGCCTCAATTAAATTTAAATTATATTCACGATCACGAGGGTCACGTCGTGACCCATCGTGACCCGACAAAATCACGGCCCGCGCCCACCTCTAACGGGAGTTATCGGGGGTGAGTGCCAAATTAAAAAGGTGAGCGTGAGTGACTGTGAAGCAAACATAAAAGTCGTGCGTGATTGGTCGTGATTATATTTTTAATTTCGTGAGCGTGCGTGATCGTGCAAAAAAAGTTACTCACGCGCTCAGCTCTAGTTTCTATATTCTATTTGTCAAGTCTTTTCGTCTCAGAAGTGTAGTGCTGAATCCAAGTTTCAATAACACGTTATAAATCGATGTAAAAAGCAATCTGATACGTTTTGCATAAATTGCTCCAACATGACACTGAAAATATTCATTTGAATGCGTTTTTGGTCCAAAGTGAGTAAAGGCGACATCCAACGAGCAGTAAGCTTTATGTTAATAAATTCTTTACGTAATAAACACATTCCTTCGATATGCCCACAGTCTCTACTATCTCTACAACCTTGATTCAACAATCATCCGATATCATTTGGTGAACTATTTCGATGGTTAGCTGCTCATCTTTCTCGGTGGTAAACATTGGAAAAGAGTCCTCGTAAACAGCGTCCAACTCAGCTTTAATTTGCGCACACGTATTCCAGATATGTATTTATAAATATATTCAATGTTATTTTAAAAAAAATATTTGTAGGACATATACAAGGAGTTACCAGATAATGAAAGAAATATATAGGTAATGCGAGTAAATAAGTAAAACTTTGGTATTATGAATGAAAAATGTAATAATTTTACAGGTATAATTGGAAAATATAAAGTACTCCATAGAAAATATCTTGTTGAAGAATATTGAAATGCGAATCTTTCAGAACAGACTAAAATCAGTAAATTGAATGATAATTATCCTCGTAATTACCCTTATAAAGTTTGAATGAACTATACACAACACAATTTACCTTTTATAAGTAAATGCTTTAAAGATGTTTTCTAAAAATAGTTTACGTATAATCAGGAAAATGATAACTAACACAACTAAATTGTATTTCTATTTATAATTAACTGTAAAGAATATAAATGTATTTTTATATTTTTAGAACTATAAAACTCAATATATTATAGGAATGGATAAAATGTTACCAACCAGTTCTTTCCTCCCAAATTTATGGTTTATTTTGGGTTGTCAAAACATAAAATGCAGCACAAATTCATTGAGATTCCCAGTCTAAAATAATTACTGCTGAAAAAACAAACAATGAAATCGTATTTCATCTGTTAGTATTTCCTCATTCCGTGCAGAATTCAATAACGAAAGCGTCGGCCTTATTGCACTAATCATATCCCCGCAGATATGAAACAACAATAACAATCAATCATACTCCAAACGAATTACCATTTTAATAACGCAGTCCAGTTAAACTGGACGGAGAATAAGGAAATCTTTCACCAATAGATAGCCCATAGTTGGCTTAGCAAATAAATGCAGATTTGGACAAACGAGATATGGGGAACAAAACCAATGTTTGACAGAGAGAGACAAGCGATGGAACAGCTGTTAAGCGATGCATTTACATTTAGAGATAAGTCTGACATTATCAGATAATTTTGTATAAACAAATAATGGCTGTTTTTGTTGTAGCTCTTGAACTTGCTGGTTCCTGGAATTAGATAGTTAGATTGCGTTCATTTGATGAATTAGAAGATAATGCGTAGAATTACATTGTAAAGACAATGAGTGCTATGCAGCTTATGTAGATAAATTCCGAAATAAGGACATCATAAATATTAGATTTATTTGGAGTACCTATATATTTATTTATTTTTCCCTTGATTAATAGGTTATGTTAATGTATAGAAAATCATTCATTAATGTCCCCTCTAATGATTTTTAATAATAAACGATTTTAGTTGGTAACCATAGATACCACATATACTATTACTAAACAATTGTCAAAATATAGGTATAAATGAAACATTACTAACCAAATTTTATTTGTCACGGAATATAATTAGATTTGCCAATACGGTTAGTAATGCACGCGAGGCGAGGCGAGACGAGAAATATAAAATATCGATCTCGTCTCGTTTTCGGGCCTGTAATCTCGATCTCGCTCTCGTTCTCGCACATTTTTTTGGGTCTCGTCTCGTTCTCGCACGAGAGTCTCGCGAGAATCTCGCTATAAAAATAAGCGCTTGCGCACTACGTATTTACGTAACAGTTTCACTACAAGAGACAAGTTCGCACCAATCGCACTGTCTTCCGTGTATTTGCAGTCTTATTAATAAAGAGACGAGACACTAAATTCTGGTCACGAAATTATTTCAATACGACCATAATGTTTATTCATTTACAGTCACCAGAAAATGTGATATTAGTAAATAATTTAATTAATCTCTAAAATATCCAATTTTCATCAAATTGTGATCTGTAAACTATTTCAATACGAACATATGTTAATACATTATATTATCAGTATAACGAATTAAATATTAAAAAATATTTTTTTTAACGAAAAGTACCTACACATTATCATTAAATATATGCCACTATTTAGTAAGTAAGATTTAGTGATAAAAAACCGCTACACTGGTAACCCGCCGGAAACCAATCACTCCGCTTCTCTCCGTTTTGGCTTCCATCGATGGCAAGAATTTTATTAACCGTGGTTTTAACTGGGGTAAATTAGGGGCTGAAATATTGGAGAAAACTAGTTCAATTGGATACAAAACAGATTTTGTCTTTATTTTGCATTTCCTCGCTCTGGGACCGATACCAATCGACTCTAGATAGACTAGATATAGTAAATTCATATAATTTTCACATCCACGTTCTATGCACAAATTAACGTTGACTCCACTCCTTGTACGGTGCATTTTTCAGTGAATTTATGAATCAAAGCTATAAAGTTACAATTCTGTTTACTGCGAGACTTCTCGCTTCTCGCAGTTGTTGTACAGATCTCGCCTCGAATGTTAAACTACAATCTCGACGAGACGAGATGCGAGAGTACTCTCGCCTCGTCGTGCATCACTAAATACGGTCAACGGAAAAATATTGTAACTAACACGTGTGTTAATAAGTGGCTAATGATCTTAACAATTAACGCGCTCGCTAGTTTTACGCGTCTCGATCATTAATCGCCCTTATTACCACACTTGATATTTCAATAAATATTATTTTATTTTGTGACCAATCGGCAGGATTAAAATGATAGTAAAAATTTTATAACATTTTTTTTAATGTATCAATGGTAGCGTAGCATACCACAAAAAGATAAAGGTCCTGTGACAGCGTTTAAGCATCTCTGATTAAATTACTCTCCTTCCTTTGCACCGCTAGCACTGTCCTTGCGTACGCCGATTCACTCACTAGTTGAAGTTCAAAAAGTTAAAAAAACTCACGTTTTTTAAATGGAACACCCCATTTTTTTATTAGTTAAATGAATTCTTCGTTAAAAAATAGGGGTAGTTTGTGTATGTTCAAAGTTGATAGATTTTTATAACGTTTTTCATTTAAAAAACATGTTTTTTGAACTTTTTAAACTTCAACTTTACGTTGACGAAGAAATTACCTACAAATTGTCGATTATAAATTTATACTAGTGTAAACAAAAGCTTTCTTTATAAAACTGTTTTTCCAGATTATAGAAATTCGATTCCATTCGATGGGGTCTCGTGGCCGGGTGCCTGAGTGTCTAGTCGCGAATCTGGGAACCGGGTTCGATCCCGACCGACGCCAAATATTTCGAATTGTAAATGGCACAAAATTAATTCCTGTGGTGAACTCTCCACGCAAGCAATGAGTGTCCGTGAGGTGACGCCTGGTAAGCACTCGCACGGTACAAATATGTCATCATTATTACCGAAATCTGTGTACAATGCAGATTGGCACATCCAGCAATGGGTAATATGCCGTGATTATCTATTTATTTATTTATTCTCGAAACATAGTGATAAAAAGTGGCCGTTTTTAGTGAAAATATCAAAAAAGTTGAATTACGCCGGAAGTGGTTGATCATGAGTAAAATGTTTTTATTGTTTCATATGTAAAATTTTCTCCTAAATTCAATGGTAAAATTAAAATATACAGCATTCCATTTAAAATAAGAAAGGGGCCACTGCCGGTTAAACCGGAAATGCTACTGCTTTGAAAATATTTTACTTGAAACGGGCATATCGGAAAATCCCTTCGTACACTCTAAGAAATTTTTAACCAATTTTAACACTAAAATTGGTTCCAGGAGGTCCACCAGATTACGTGAAATTTTAACAAAGTATCTGTTTGGTTAAAATGTACACTGGAAACTGGTTTAATATTTAACACAAAATTTCTAGTTAAAAATATTAGTGCGTGTTAAAATTCACACTGAAATTCGTATTTTAACTAAATGTGCGAGTTAATTACCTTCTACACTAAATAGTGTAAAGTACGCGTTTCAGTAGCACCTCTTGGTGTATTCATTTACTCGTATTTGAGCAATTTTTTACAGAATATGTGTTAAATAAGGTAAATAAGGATATCATTGAAATATAAATAATATAATTTTATTATATCAAAAAATACATAAGTAAATAAATCTTATATTTGGCTAATATCTGTGTTGTACAAAAATATGTTAATAATATAATTTCCATCGGAACTCGGAACATGAAAGCGTTTCATATATGGTTCTTTGTACAAACAAATATTTAAAAATATTAAAGTCATTTCAGACACATCTAATTTTACAATTTTAGTGGTTATAGAGTTTAAACAAAATATATTGTATCCATAGACTTAGTTAGTAGGTATAAAAAAAGCCACATGAAATTCATTTAGAACTATTCATTTTTATATCACATGGTATATTGTATACCCATTTTGAAGTATGTAATAACACTTTTGTAACAATAAACACGTTCGTACATCTCACAGATCAAACCAAGAATACGTATATCACATATCATAGTTGCACAATCCACACTTTGGTACTGATTTGATCGCTGCTTGTAGTAAATACACGTCATATTAACAGCGTTGAGTGTTATTTTACTTTTAACGATATATAGTGTAGTTGCAGCACCGTATTGTGCAAAAGTACACTAAGTTGAGCACAAGTAACTCAAAAAATTGTTGGTAATTAAAAGTAACCATATTTTTGAGTAATATATCTCATTTACTCCATATATGGTTTACATATTTGAAATTTATTAAAATAACATGGACAAAATTTAACTAAACCGTATTTTTAACACGGACGAAAAATGTACTTATTTAAGTGTTAAAATTAACACTAAATTACTTCACCAATCGATTTGATTACTTTACACGGACGATATTTCTTAGAGTGTACCAAATACCGTAAAATAATATTGAATAGTTTTAAAAATAACGATAGCGTAAGCTCGTCCTGGGACATCCTGTATAGCGTATATCCATTAGCGTTCATTCATACTATATCTTTTATATAAAGCGTTGTTATGTAGGACATCTATCATTTATAATTTTAATATACCAATTAATTTATTCTCTTTTATTTATATAATCTTCTGTCTATTCATTTCCATGTAAATTTTCTAATTGATATTCATTTAGATATGTACAATTTAATTTAAAACGAAGCCTCTATAATATATTCATTTAGGAACACATGCTCTTGAATTTGTGATAGCATTCTGTATCTCGACATATCCTTGTTTTACATAGTGTTGTAGGTATAACGTCGGCGTATACCCGGCATGGAACATATCTAAATGTCAATGTATTAAATATATAAGGCACGTGTGCTCCACATAGATAGAGGGAGGAAATATTAAAGCTGTCTTAATAAATAGATAGGTACTGGTTATTAATTTTACACATAATGCGTTTATCAAGTTTTAACAATGGTACCTTTTTGTGTGTTTTTGTATTGTTTGTAATATTTTATTTTAAAAAAATGATAACAGTTTAAAAAAATAAGAATGAAAAACGTTCAAGGCTTTCCCATATAGTATTTTTTTAAAATTTTAATGAGCACGAATTATCGTAAAATTAAACTATTAATGTAATAGGAATAGGTTCACAGATTTCTATCGATGACATAGTTCATTAAAAGAAAAAGTAATAATTGCAGAATAATTTACCAATGTATAAAGCACAAAATAAATAAAATTACAAGACATGTACTCGTACTTTAATATATGAAAAAAAAAAAATATTAATTAAAATAATATAACCGTAAATATATAATTATGTATATTTTATAGATATTAAATAGCTTATGTATGTTTATGAATAATACATTGTATTTAATTTCTAAGCAATTTCACGTTTAATACAATGTATCGACCACAACATAGTATGAGTATATATGTCGTAGGCTCATAGTGAAATACGGCTTTTTATGAAATGCCTAGGCAGTTCATATAGAACCGAACCTAACCTAACCTAACCGAACCTAACCTAACCAAACCTAACCAAACCAAACCTAACCAAACCTAACCTAACCAAACCTAACCTAACCGAACCGAACCTAACATAACCAACCTACCGTTTTTACATGAACTGCCTAGGCATTTCATGAAAATCCGTATTTCACTATGAGCCTACGACATATATACCACGTTTACATGCAGTTTTGAAAATGGTGCCAGTTTTCATTCAAAATTACGTGAAATTTTCAAATCAAGTCTACAAAGTGATTTGAAACAATTTTGGCGCATACGTATTTGGCTAATCTAAGGGACAGATCCTCTTCACGCCAAAAACCTCGTTTTGCCATTATTCCAATTTTCTTTTTACTTTGTACCACTGTACCAAACGGCAAAAACATTATACTATGTACGCATGTGCAATATCGAAACTGAATTGTGTTTACATGAGTTATTTTGAAACTAGTTTTCAAGTCAAACCCATTAATTTAAGTTTTGGTTTTAAATAACTCGAAACCATTTTGGCACTGTATACATGAAGTTTTCAAAACTAAAGACGTTTTGAAAACTGTTTGAAAACTGCATGTAAATTCAGTAATAGTATAAAAACCTATCAAAACTTCTAATTTAAATTTTGGATTGGGAACGTCATATATAAGTAAATATATGATAAATTGCTTTTACATAGGGCTGTTGCTAGAATTTTTATATGCCTTCTAAGTATTAAATTTCAAAAGATATTATTTAAATAACCTCAAATATGAAAATATCACCAAATATTCATTAGATATTTTACAATTAATTTTTCAAATTTGGTTAATATTTTGAAAAAGTCACGTGATATGAAACAGAATGCGACGTCACAGCACATACATCTTCATCGGCTCCAATTGGTCCCTTTAAAGTGTCAATTCTTTGTGTTTTATTACAAGTGTTATGATAAATATATTGTCAAAGTTGTCAAACAAGTGTCAAATTTCGTGTTAGATAATAAAAAATTCAATATAAAATGAGTAATTTACAGAATCGCATTGTGCCTTCTTGCAAAAATGCGGCTACAACAACAAACCTACTATTGAATTTATAAACATGCCAAAAGATGCAAAGAAAAGAAAATTTTGGCTGCAACAATCGTTTCCTGATAAAAATTTAGCCACCATCCCAGCTATCGACTTTCGGTAAACTGTCTGACTTAACTTGAGTGTAGTTTTGAAACCTTGTATTTCGAACTTTTTCTGTAATGGAAAGAGCCCAATAGATTTTGGTGAAAATCAGATAACCGGAAATGGCACTTTACTAGAAGCTCAAAATAGTTTTTCTTCGAAAAATACCTTTAAATGTTATTTTTTCGAGATTAATGTTGTTATAAAAATTAAAGATTATTAAATTTTCTATAGATTTGCATTAATACTTTTTCTATATATTTTATGGATAAATTTATAATATTATGTATAATTTAAATCCCAGAGCCTTTGCTTTAAACAAACAAAACCCAGTTATTCAAATGTATGTAATGTCACTATCAAAGAACTAATTATTTCAAAATAATATTAGTAACGTTTTAAAAAGAAAAAAGTAAATAGAACAATAAAAAAGGAATTCAATACGGTTTCCAGCATAAGTAAATATGTAAGTATGTATTTAGATTAATAAAAATTTACGATTCACAATCATGTGTAATCTAATCCTCATTTTTTGATTAGTGAATTCTATTCTATCCCGGTATTTAAAATTAAATCTTCATTTTATTATAGCTCCGGTGGCTCAATGGTTAGAGAGCAATACCTCATGTCATGAGGGCCCTCAGGGTCCGAGTTCGGATTCCACTAAGGCATGGATGTGTGTGAATGTGAACCCACTCTGTTATTGGGATTTAATCCTGTTGAGGGGTTTAAAAAAAGGTAGTAACTTGGATTAGATTAAACTATATTATAAGAAATAAACTGCCAGGTAATGGCGGGAGGTATTGTGTTGGCCACATCAGATTTTTATTTAATTATTTACGAAAATAACAACAAATTATTAAAAAAGTAATTATTGCATAAACTTCCATTTAAAATACTTTTTGAAAAATGTGAAACAGGCTCATTATTATTTTAACATTATTCAAATACGGACAAAAAACCTTCTTGATTTCAAATCCTGGTGAAGTTCATGAATTTTTCATCAAAATTTTTCTTCACTTACAAATATTACACCTTAACAATTGTAATACCTTTTAGCGTGATATTGCTCAAAATTTGCATGACTTAATTTGGCAGGATGAATTACATCACCTCGCGAAATATGATTCATTTATTCACTGAAAGCTCGCTGAAGTGAGCGGCGCTAAGACGTAACAAATGCAAACAAGTAAACATTTGCAAATTTCATTGAATGATACACAAATAAACACAGCCACCCATGAACTTTTTATCCAGGCCTGCGAACGATCACTCAGCAAACTCATATAAAATTTAACAG
This sequence comes from Harpalus rubripes, assembly GCA_963082715.1. Taxonomy (NCBI): domain Eukaryota; kingdom Metazoa; phylum Arthropoda; class Insecta; order Coleoptera; family Carabidae; genus Harpalus; species Harpalus rubripes. The sequence continues at coordinate 61,231,605 of OY720452.1, forward strand.
ACACAAGTGCGGGTAAACAAACCGTAGCTTGTTGTACAGGTTGAATTACTTAACTTAGTTTAATGCGTTAGGTAAATGTGAATACACGCTTCAAGAATCAAAGACGGTCTGTTTGTCTTTTTTGTGTTTCTTGACGCAAAGAGACACTTTCGTGTACTGATCACTCTTAAATAAAGTAAGTCTTCAAAAAGGAAAAGCTTTTTTTCTTTTTGCTTTGATGTTCTACCTTTGCTTTTTGTTATAATGTTTTTTAAAAGAGAATGGAACATCTATTAGGTGACATTATGGTTGTTCTTTAAGAAATCAGTTTTCTAAGCCTGTATTCCATATTTCACGATTTTCTTATTGTTTTGTTACCAATTTTATATTGATTTATCATCTGGAGAAAAAATATTCCATCATACACCAATCAAAAGTATTTGCCCACTAGCATTTTCCTATTTTATTCTTCTGAATGATGAATAATCTTTGTCTTATCATTCATTTTTTGCAATTGTTTTATCATCTTTATTACAATGTCTTTTTTTTACCTCCCGCTACCCTTGGTAAGACCCGGGCCACACTATGCGTTTTGGCGGGACCGGTTGACCGGGAAGACAACAACTTATTGTTTTAAATGAATGCGTCCACACCTATGCGGTTGCGGTCCGGTTGTCGGATACTACCGCAGCATGTTGCGGTTTGACCGGACGGTCAATTTGCCGCATGACAACACAACATATTGGAAATAATGCGAGCGTTCACAAGGGTCTGGTTTTGTTTTTCAATAGACAACGTATACTATTTGGGCTCTGCTCTAATCAGACATTGGTCAGACTGGGTCCGAATCGGGTTGTCAATGCTGCCGTCCTATTTAGCGGGATATATGTGGACGCTATATGATCCATCCCGTTTAACCGGATGCGGTTTTACCGCTCCCGCTAAGTGTGGCCCGGGCCTATGGGAGGAATATGGATTGTGCTAAAAATCGCATATCGAGATTTTGGTAAATGACCACGGTTTAAGGTCCCTAGAATCCAATTTTAACATTTTCACGATTATGTATGTGTAGATCCTCCACTCTAACTCAAATACTATCATTCAGAAAATTTTGAAACTTTGTATTTCGAACTTTTTCTGTACTGGAAAGAGCCCATTAGATTTTGGTGTAAATCGGATAACCGGAAATGGCACTTTACTAGAAGCTCAAAATAGTTTTTCTTCTAAAAATACTTTTAAATGTTATTTTTTCGACAATAATGATATTATAAAAATTAAAGATTATTAAATTTTCTACAGATTTGCATTAATTAATTAAATTACGGAGCCTACGCTTTACACAAACAAAACTCCTTGGTTGCGCAGTTATTCAAATGTATGTAACTGACACATAAATGTCACTGTCAAAGAACTAATCATTTCACATTAATAATAGTAACATTTTAAAAAGAAAAAAGTAAATAGAACAATAGGAAAGGAAATTAATACAACATATGTAAATATGTAGGTATGTATTTAGGTTAATAAAAATTAACGATTCGCAAAAAAGTTCAAGCTAATTCTCATTTTTGGATTAGTGAATTCTATTTTATCCCGGTATTTAAAATTTAATCTTCATTTTATTATCAAAAAAGGTAGTTGCTTGGATTAGACTAGACTATATTTTAAGAAACAAACTGCCAAAATTAGAGTAAAATTCGCTAATCCAAAAATAAGGATTAGCTTAATCTTTTTTGCGATTCGGGCGGTAAATGGCGGGAGGTATTGTATTGGCCACACCAGATTTTTTATTATATAAATTGTAAAGAAGCTTGTTTATATGTAAATACACCGATATTTCGGTGCACTTTGCACCTTCTTCTGGGTAGGTAAGATCTTACAAAATATTACATCTCGTGTACACAAAATACATTCGTTCTTTACATTCAGTTGATATGCACTGAAACGTCGGTGTTGTAAAAGAATAAATGCGCTGTTTGACTAAGATTTCGAGTAATTTTTGACTAATGTAAACTTTGATTTTCGAACGCAATTCATACTTCTTTCTTTTCTTCTGGGGTAATAAATTATTTACTGTCATATCTGCAGCTTCCTGTTATTCGGGAGGCGTTTGACAGTAAATATTCAGGTAGATCAGAAAAAATAAATAATTTGTTTTGTATAGTAAATGTCAATTCATGACATATCAATGACTACGTTTATCTCGAGAATTCAAGCGGCTTCAAGTATATTATGACTTGAAAAATCCTATTGGTTTATCTCAGCGGATTGAAATTAGGATCGACTTATTTTCAATCTTGAAATTCTTATCGACTAAAAAAAGATAGTTAAATACTAGAGTATGCCTCAAAATCCTAAAAATTGTCATGTTGTTATTAGAATTTTCTTTCAAAAACATTAAAAAAATATTTGTTTCTTCATCACTCCAAATATTTCGCTTTTGGACAATTTTATTAGGTTTTATCTAGCGACTTTTATAAAATGAGGTAAAATACAAATAACCAAATGATATGAATTTATTAACACTCCAACATATTGCGGATGTGCGCATGCGAAGTTCCATTAATTGAAGCTTGACTGTTTATATCGCCAGAAGTCAAGCCGCTTCATAAGTCCAAGCCTGTTATTTTATAGGCTTGACTTGACATTTTCAACCGGATTGAAATTTTAATCTCGATCGTTTATTTCGAAGATTGAAAAGGGATTTACTAAATTCAAGCGACTTCAAACGTCGAGATAAACGTAGTTTAAGTCGTTACGGTTTAAATTAAATCCTTAATACTGTATATAACTTTTGCTCGTTATAAAGATCATTTACACCATTCACACAAATGAAAGAACTCGCTTCTCTCGTGCATGTGAAAATGTTCCATCAGGCAATCGTTATGTAAATAGCTATAACGTGGGCTCCAAAACTTTTCAACTGGGTATCTATTTTGGCTGACTTTTTTAACGTGGGATTCTACTACACATTTATTTTTTGATTCGCAGTAGGTGCTGTCATTACCTACTCTTCCTGGTGTATTTAATTGTCCTTAAATGTGAAGGCGAATTCAAATAAAATCTGATTGAATTCCACTCGGATAAGTTTTTAATTATGAAGTTTTTCTTTGGTGTTATATGTGTCCTTTGAACGAGTTCAAAACATTCCAGTCAGAAATGATAAAAAATTCTACGAGGTGGCTCTGCCAGCTTCTGATGGTTGATGAGAAAAGTGTTCGTTTTCAGACGTTGTCTAATTTGCTGCTCCGTGATGAAGCTCTTATTGTGATACGTTTATTGAAAGATAAATAAAAACAACAACAAACAGAGGAAATATCAGGTCTCAAAAATAGATAACGCGTAGTGTTGCTGCGAGACAAGATTTGTCGAGATTTTACAGTATCTCGATCTCGACATTTTTTTTTATTATTATTAAAACCAATCTTGATCTTGAGCAACAAGATTAAAATCCATCTCGATCTTGAGGTCGAGATCTCGACGAGTACATATCACAGCCCATACTTCTTATAAGTCATACTTCTCATAAGTTATACTACGACGACAGCCGAACACGCTTCGTTTTCTATCGGAGAAATATTTGAAATCCGCATTACTCAACTAAAATTTTATGCAAGGTGACAGCTCTTCAACCTCAAATTTAAAATTAATATTTTGTAAAATAAATTACATCATATTTAATATTTTATAAAATGAATCCTAATTATATAAAGTATTTCATACCATAAGTATGTAGGTGCATATTAATATATGATATGGATTTAATGTGATATGTTTAAAAATAAACTATTTTATATTAGGTTTTATTGAGACTTTAACAATATTTTAAGAACAATCGAATAAAGAATGTTATATTGCAATAATACCAATCACAATAAACAGTTAAATAACAGTGTCATATTAAAAACAGAGATGACAGGCCATTTGTCGTGTTATTCTTTTAGAATTCACTGCTGGTCGTATATGGAGAAAAATACAGGAATAGTAAACCATTATCAAACAAAATACATAGAAAATATTTATTATTGTATTGTAAAATATGAACTATTTTAGATACCAGTATATACATACGTTTAATATCAGTCTTACAATAAGGTATATAAATACTTGAAGATAAACTTTAAATAAACATGTATTTTGTATATGTATTTATCAGTTTTTCAATATTATGTTCATTGAACCTAAAAAATGATAATTGGTCTTATATTTGTATAGATACTACAAATATTTGCCTGTTTTACAATTTTATTTATGACTGAATACTATATATTACATCTTCATTCAATTCCAAAAGTATTAAAAATATAATAATTTTTTAAATATCTGACAGATCGCTGGATAAATTTTATTTTAATAAACTAGAGAGTCATCTATTCTCCTAATGTTGAACCTATCTTTCTACTGCATATGTATTTTTTCCCAGTGTAAATCGAACTTTGCCGAGAGAACCCGAGCTGAGTATGACTTGTGACAAGTATGATTCATTCAGAGTATAAGCTATGAGAAGTATGGATTGTGATATGCTCCCATCTCGAGTATCTCGACTTTTCGGCTATTGTCGTGCAAATTCGTTAAGATTCGTTTGCTTGGACGTATTGCATTTGCGCATTGGACATGTAATGTGTAACATGTTTAGACCTGTGACTTGTCTTGTCTGTCTGTAATATATAATATAATATATATTTCATGCGATTTCACGTGTAACCGTGTAACTTCCATTCTGATTTAATAAACGTGTTAAGTCAAGTAATCTTTGATCTGCCCTCATACCGCATAAAATCTACACACATCCTACAATACTAATTAATGTATAATCAAACACAAAAGTTGTATTTTTTATTCTGATTTCACAATTTTTTGTCTCTTATTTGTTTCTAATACGTATGTCCCAGAATGAATAAACTTAGTAAAAAGTGTATAGTAAATATAAATACACATGTCTATACGAATAAAATACAATACGAGTACATAGCTACTATATTTATAAAAATACATTGTTATTTTCTTAAAATTTCAGGAAGATAAAAATAATAATTTCACTTCGAAAGCGATTACGTTAAAATCGAGCGGGAATTACAATACCTGAAATATTGTTGAAATATGTATCCGGTTTGTAAGTGTGGCCGTGTTGAACAAATCGGATTATCGGGCAATTTAAATAAATATCATCTGGGTGCAAACTTAAGTTTGGTTATGTGTATTTTTCACCACGGCCACACTTACAAATCGGATACGAATTTCAAGAATATTTCAGGTTTTGTAATTCCCGCTCGATTTTGACGTCACGCGTTTGTAATTTATCAAAATTGCAAGCAAATAGACCATTTTCATTGGTGGTGTACGCATGATTAGAGTGAGAGGTCAGACTTGCCCTGTTAAATTATTTACATGTCAGACGAGGAATGAAACTTCGTCATTTTCTTCACAAAATGTGTGTTAATAAAACTATTTGTGAAGAATAGGACAAGTTTCATTCCTCGTCTGATAATTCCTTCACGATAATTCAGCAATTGTAATTATTATTTACATGTTGATGATATGGTCAACTAACTTCGAAGTTGTTTATGTCATACTGTCATCTCTCATTGCAAAATAATAAAAAAATAAGGTTGGGTCCCGGGGTGCAAAAACAAATCAAATGAAAACAAAAATTTGTCTTGGCATTTATTATCTGCGGATGGTAACAGCTGACACTATTGATTTGAGAGATCAGCAGAGGTCATGTTAAGGTTGCTTTGTAGAAAATACAACTTATTTAAAGTTTCAAAAATTGGTAATAGATGTCTCAATCTCATTGAAAATTGTATAAATGTATTTATAATAAAACTGCCTAGTATTATGTACAGTACTGATGAAATGAAATAAATGATCGAAACTTGTGTATGAATAATTAATAAGTTTTTCAAGATCAAGATCTCGCCTAATCTCGTCAAGAATTGAAGAATGTAATCTCGTCTCGATCGAGTATTTGACCTTGAAATTTATTTGGATCTTGATCTCGAAAATTTACTCAAGACGAGACGAGATCAAGAAAAATCTCGTCTCGGCGGCAACACTAATAACGCGAACTTTTCAATATACCTGGTATATTACTAATTAATGTTCTTTAAATTTAAATAGAAAAGTATGCCAATTATACTTATATTCAAACATGCGCAGTGATTCTTTTCTCAGTTCCATTACTACTTGATGGTTAATATTACATAGTTAACAATTTTGACAGACAATAATATTCGACTTGAATTTGTCCTTATTTCATCAAACTTTTGACTGCTTGAATTCTATTATCTTCGTTGCCAAGTTAGTGTTCGGGTTTCTACTAGGATTTAAAACAGTTCTCCGGTCCCCACGTCTGTAACAAATGTAATCAAGTTGTCTTTGTACGTGAGTCCGTTGTTAGCGCTGGAAGCTGGAACAGTGGACAGCAGAGCTGGAATAGTTGGAAGACGCTGTGGAAGTTAACAGAGACGTTTCCGAGCTACGAATTGTTTCTACAACTCGTACGAGTACGACCGAGGAATTAGAAAATTGAGTGAAGAACTAAATGCTCCAATGACAGAGATTAGGTTATGTGGACGGAAGTTGGTTACAATGAGCTGTTTACTTCCGTCGGAGTTTGTGGTGTGGTTAACAAGGAAAGAGGAAATTAATTTACTTCAAAGAAAAATAAATCATTTTTTATTTCTCTACATTTTGCAGACAACTATTATCACTGGTTAAATATAAATAGTAGCTTCCAAATCCAATGAATTATTGAATTTATAACCTTTAATTTTATTAATATTTTTTGACAGCTCTATAAAAATTAACGGCAACTAATCAAGACGTGTATGTTAATAATTCTAAACTTTGAATTATTGCGTTGGGTTGCAGAAATAAGAATTTAGAATGCCCATGTTTGTTATTTTTTTGACCTGAACCAGTTCGAAACTAAACTTAATTTTGTTAAAACTTAATTCAACTAACGGCAAGCAAACATATTTCTATTGAATGATTTTATTATACACGTTTGGGTTTGGTTGTACGCATAAAACGAAAAATATTTTTAAATACAAATACATATATTCATGTCTCACTACAAAATAATTCTCACATATATTTGCAAAATCTATGGGATATTTTAATATAAATTATGTACAATACATACATTTTCTATATATTCAATATCCTGATTTTCTTTTTCTACTTTCCTTTTCTTTTTCTTTATATTCGTAATTTTTTCGCAAATTCCTCTTATATTCTTTTTTACGTATATTCTCTTACGTTGTTGACTTTTTTTATTCTCATAATCTTCATAATAATGTACAAATATTTTTGACAGCGGCATACAAATATTTCTGACAGTGACATTTATGTGTCAATTACATACATTTGAATTTCTTGCCTTGAAGTAGTTTGATTTGAGAATTTTTACATCAAATTATTTTATATGCATTTTTTTATCTCTAAATCTATAGAAGATATAATAATGAATTTATATTTATCGAATAAAGAATTTAACATTCTTTAATATAAGTATTTACATAAATTTTCGATAAATAATATTTAGATGATTTTTTCTTGTCCAATTGTTACCAAAACTTAATCAACTCTTCCCATTATTGTTAGATTGAGGAATCCGTAGTTAAAAATATCTTAAGTCTTATAGTATTTGAGAAATCGTGGATCTAACATCCACGCACACACACATACGGACATCATCGTAAAAATGTTATAATCGGATTCTAGGGACCTTAAAACGTGCTTATTCACTAAAATCTGGATATGCGATTTTTGGCATGAATCCAATACCTCTCTTAGCGAGAGGTAAAAATAACAATAATAAAATGAAAATTTTGACAGCAATGCATAATAATCCAGTTGACATGTTATTTTGATGCAATATTGTCAATATGAGGAACTAACCCTTTATATCAAACTTTTTAACTACTTAATAAATGCCAGACTGGTATTACATAAAAGAAAATATCCAAATATTATCAATTTAGACAAATGAAAATATAATCTAATTTCCACTTGCACCAATAAGACTTAAATGTTAAGCGGCCCTTCAATAAAAAAATACAAAACAAAATTTATCAATGTTTAATAATTCATTAGACATTTCAATTCGATGCAATATTGTCAATTTAAGGAACACTTAATATCTTTTATATTGTCATTTTAATACCAAAATAATTCAGTGCTAATAAACGAGTTCACTTTCAATTATTCTATTGTAAGAGATATTCATATGTACATAATGAACTACGTGAACCGAATAGCCTAGAAGTTAGAACCAAATTTGGCATGTCACGTTCGTTCTATTAGTTGTTCCCTAATTCCCAGGTGGTACAGTCCTCATTTTCCACATGTGAATGTCAGCTGGTAAATGCGTTCAACCTCATTTAGCACGTGAAATTAGTAGTTAGTGTTAATAGTTATGGTTAGTGGTTATGGTCAGTAATTAGAGATTACTAAATAGACTTCACGATACATTCAAATTAATGATTATGAACCGGTGTTTCTGTTGGCAAAATAGCGCATTTCATTTACAATTTGCGGAGGTATATAAAAGCTTACTTTACATTTATAATATTACACAACATAGACTCATTTTTTGTTAGGTCTATTGATCCCCATAGTATGTAAATACTGTGTTTTACTTTTACCACCCAAAATCATGTTTCACTTTACCCCGTGAATTTAAAGGTAAAGGACTCGAAAACCACTTCATTTCAATAAAATGAGTTATAACCAGGGACCGGAAACCGAACCGAACCCGAACCGAAAACCGTTTCTAACCCACCTTTTTTGTGAACTTGAACCAGAACCCGAACCACTGTTAATTTGGTCTACATGAACCCGAACCGGAACTGAACCCACTATATTCGGGTTCAAAAAACCTGGTTTACTGAACCACCGTGTTATAATAATTCTGTGACACATAGTTGCAAATAGAATTAGTTTTTTACTGAAAATATTTTATTTCATTATTTGAAGATAAGGAAAATTTATTAGAGAGCTAGTGAAAGATTATAAAAAAGCCCAAGCAGAAATATTAAAATTAAAAGAAACCTAATTTACAAGAACATAGTTTTTAAAAATTATGAAGACTTCCAAAAACTGCTAATATATTAAATTTTTGGGAGGAACAAAAGTTGTTAAACTATTATTCACGAAAGATGACTATTCAAGGTCATTTGTGACCCGTCTGATATAACATTACTTGCAGATAACTTCATTGCATTTTGTTTGCATAGGCGTGCAACTTGAAATATTTATGGACACATTTTAACTGAAAAAATAAGAATAATTCATTTGAAAATTATGTTCTTCACTTATGTTTTTGCAAAATACAAAAACATAGACTTAACTTATAAACCAAGGAATAATAATTTAATTTAAACGTCAACGCCACTGGGTAAATATTAGCACAGAGGGCAGTGTAGTAGATAATTAGGTATCTGTAATTCTACGACATGTCATTATTATTTATAGTGTGTTAGAAAGCAATGCCACTATTTACGTATATCTGTCACACCACATAAATTAAATAGACATAGGTCAAATAATCTTTCTCTTTCTAATATAAAATGTTGCTAAGATACTGCTATAAAGTGATGTGTATTCTTTCTTTGAACAAATGATCTTGAATAGTCATCTTTCGTGAATAACAGTGTACACTCTGTGACGTTGCGCAAATTGAGATAGCAGTTACAGCTACACAAGTTAGTGTGGAATGGGCATTTTCTGCACTGAAATTCTTTTTGTTACTTCAACGAGTAAATATGTCTGAAGAATATATTTTTTAATTTTTCGAACCCGAACCGGAACTGAACCGGTACCGAACCACCTAATAATATTTTTTCTGAACCCGAACCGAACGTGAACATAATTTTATTTTCATTTCTGAACCTGAACCCAAACCGAACCCATTTTTCTGCGGTTTCCGATCCCTTGTTATAACAATGTTTATTTGAAATCGTCAGTAAAGTGCATAAAATTAGTCATTACTAGTTCAGAAATGGACACTAAAGTAGTCTATTATACGACGATTTCATGCAAATACAGTGTTGCCAACCTTTTGATCATTATTGTACAGAATATAATTTGGGTAGGTGTACAAAATGCAATAGTAAATGACAAAAATATGTGCAAGAAGAACGAATTAAATAATTCCGATGAAATAGTTTGATTCGATATAATTTTGAGTGTTAAATACGATAACTTCAATGTCTAGAGGTTTGCAATACTGAACATAAAGCTTGAATTGCATTATACTATTTTCTGATATTCTCGAACTAGATTTTTCGTTCGATTTTCATCCGAGTTTAGTCCGATACTATATTAAGAAAACTCTGATTGTGATGTCAGTGTCAAAACCAGTTGACCTAGTAAGTTTGTGTTATAATTTTGAACAAAATACGTAGAACTCACTGAAGGTAATGTACTGGGAATATGGAATCTTTTCCAAGAAACTTTCTGTTTTAAATTTGTAGAAAGTACATAGAACTGAAAGAATCCAGGATCAAAAAATAGGAGAGACCATATATTTCTGAACTAGAATCTAGTATGAAAATCGAACGAAACTCAGATGAAAATGTCTGATTTACATTATACTAGAAATGACTAGAAATTCTCAAACGAGAATCAAACTAAAATCTAGACAAAAATAGTATAATGTAATTCAAGCTTAAATTCGTTTGTTTGACAGCAACTGACAGATTGGTCACCCTTACCTATAAAAATAAATATTCCTTTCATTTTCATAATTTCAGTACTTTAATATATAAATATATTACCTATTTTCTCCCGATAGTTTCAAATAAATAAAATAAATAAATATATCATCACGGCTTATTACCTATTCTGCTTTGTACGCAGATATCGGTAATGATGGTGATAAATTTGCACCGTGCGAGCGCTTACCAGGCGTCACCTCACGGGCACTCATTGCTGGCGTGGAGCGTGCACCACAGGAGTCAATTTTGTGCCATTTAAAATTCGAAATATTTGGTGTTGGTCGGGATCGAATCTGGTTCTCCAGATTCGGGACCTGACACTCAGGCACGCGGCCACGAGACTCCATCAACCCGCTGAAAACGAGTTGAATCGACCCGATTGAAGTTGGCGAGTTGAAATGATCGGAATAAACGCATTTTCCACCGGATTGAAATTTTCAACTCGACTCTAAAATACAAATGGGTTGAGCTTATTCGACCGGATTGACTTTTCGGGATAAACGCTCAACCCGATCGAAGTACATGTATGATTCACTATCGTTAGAGGTTTTCTGTCCGCTGCATTTTAACAGTCAAATCATATACGATCAGAATTGAATTATGTCAAAAAGAAACATTTGGCAGAATCAGGAAGTAATGTATTTTCTTTCCTTAATGAAGGAAATGAAAATTCTCGGTCTTATGCACGGAAAAAGCTTAGAATACTCCATATTCTCAACAGCTAGCGAGACAATATAGTGAAACAGCAATCTTTTTCTCAAAACTTACAATTTTAAAAGGGTCGCTTAAAAATTATATTTTGGTTTCAATTTAGTATTTAGTACCTCGCAAATATAATTAAAAGTGCTTTTAGAGACTCTAAAATTGTCTATTCAATCTGAATTTGTAAATTGTAGCACAATGTTTTCCCAACAGTCAAAACTTCGTGTTTTATTTTTCATTCGTAAACTTTTATTTTAAAAATATGTGCATAATGTCATTATTTGTTCTTGTTCCACTTTCGATTATATTCGTCCGCAAAAATCAAATTCAAATAGGGTTCACTCGACCCGCTATCACAAGAGCGAGATAAACGGTAGAGAGTAAACCTTGAAATTCGACCGGGTTGAAAATATCGGGATAAACTTAGTAAATGACTATATATTTTCATATTTTTTTTACAATATTTTGAAAGTAAGGGAAAGACTAGTAGGGGAGACCGGTGTCAATTGTAACAGGTGTCAAATGTAACAAGGGTAGGTAACAGGGCCATCTTTTCGAAGTAGATTAAAACGCGCTTGCAGAGTGAAGCAGAAAGAGTCATAGCTCTTTGTTATTTAGTGTAAGTACATACGCGCAAATACGGCGTCTGTTTCTGACGAATGTCTATAAATTGACAAAAAAAGAAATACAGAGGTAGTGACACACATTGTTTCTAAAACACAATAACTGCTCTGCTCGGCAATATTTCAAGTTAAGGATCAGTTTGTGAATTATATCTGCTTTTATTTTTCATTAAAAACATTTCGAATTATTACCTTATAAATTCCAAAAACAAATAATATCTTTATAAGTGAAGCGTTGTCAGTTGTAACACATGCCACGGTGTCGATTGGAACGAGTTTAATAATTAAGCACAGTATTGATCATGATAAAAATTACAAGAAAAAACTACTGCTATCGAAAACATAAAAGAAGAAGAGCAAAAAACGAAAAACACTTCCGAAAGTAACAATCCCAGATTACTCTTTAGATGGTTCCGATGAGGAAACTCTCTGATATGTATTGGCCCATATTTTTTGAGCACAAGAGATTGGTTGTAAAATTTGGACACCGGGCAAGTTAAATTGTACGAAGAAAGACCTATTTTATGTTTATCTAAACTGCAATTTCGTTAGCGACTAAAGGCATTGGTCAAAATGGTCCATATCACCAACAGAATATATAATTTGTTTGCTTTTAGTTGAGTCATCTGAATTTTGTATTTTCTAAGGTAATAAATAAATTATTTTTTAATAATTTCTTCTTTTACCTGTTATTTTATTTTATTACATCATTGTTAAAATTTGTTACAATTGACCTGTTATTATTGACACCAGTTAGGTGTCAATTGTAACATTTGTAATGCCTGACTAAAAATCCTTATACTTTTATATTTGTCACATTTTCAAAAGTTTAAAATTCAAAATATTATTCACTGAGGAGGGTAGGTTCTCATATAGGTAATTTAAAAATTTCGAAATGCAACTTTAATTCGTGAAAAATAAAAATTAAAATTTTGTATCAATTGACACCGGTCTCCCCTATATGACAATATGAAATTTTTAAGAAAACTGTAAACGATTTAGTAGTACCACTTAACATTTGATCACACTCCTCGGTACGTAGTTTGAATTTAATTAAATTTAATTATATCGCCTGATTGTAATGAAGTATCGTCATTGGCACTTTGTACAATAAAAAATTAAATGTTTTGAGTGACTGTTAAATATTTGGATATACATATTTCAACCCATCACTTTGTGGCACATATTTACGTACTTCTTAAAATAGTTTCAAGTTCAGAAAATAAACTTTTACATAAAAACTGATATACTTTTGATCTCGAGAAATATTTTGGTGACGTCACCATGGACAATAATCTCCTGCTACCATAAAACATGTCTGTTCTTCTCGCTTGTATCTTAAAGAATTAAACGGGTTAAGTAATAAAAAGAATAACAGTGTTCAATGAAAGCTATAAAACTAACATAGGAATAAAGGATGACATAAGAATAAAAGCAAGTCGAACGACATCCAGGAACATAAAATATACTCTTCGCAAGCGTTTTACGATTTGGATTGCGTCTCCAATCACACGATAAAGCTGCGGAAATAACCCCTCTGCTTGGAGGAAATTGGGCCACGCGGTAAAAATATTTCAGCTATGTGCGTCCCATGCAGAACCGTTTTTCAGATAATTAGACGTTGAGTGACGAGAAACAGTGACGAACACAAAGATATCAATCCGTACATTTAAAAGGTTTATGTGTTGATTTGTCTGTTATGCATGAAGTATGACGTCAAGCCAACGTCTGAGCAATAACATTGTTTACAAATAACACTCAATCCAAAATAATTCGTCAACACAACTTATTCAGAGAAAATTTATAGAATTTTCTAGTTCTCGCCAATCTATATTTTCTCTATTATGGAAAATAACAACTTTTTAATTCGTTTTACCAAAAACTTTTTTAATAAATAAAATTAGTTGAAGAAACATGATAAATATGAGGGTCAAACTAAAATTATTGAAAATAAGACATTTTGTGCTCTAAGAGCACAGAGACTCCATAATGACTAGGTCACGTAAATAGGATGACAGATGACAGAATAACCAAACCATAGGCGCCGACTACGTGGGGGCTTCGGGGCTTAAGCCCCCACATTGAAAATTCTGAGGGGGCTCTGCCCCCACACAGAAAAATCTAAAGGGGTTCTGCCCCCACACATAAATTATTTTTAATACCAACAAAAGTACACTTCAAATATTTTTAATACATCAATTACTTATACAAAGTAACAATGTATACCTATTCTATTATTTATTTTATAAAATTTTCAACTTGTCATATTGTATTAACTAAAGCACTGTGTCAGTAACACTTGCGTACTAACAAATAGTATAGCCAGATTTAAAATGCAGTATTGTCTACAATTATTAATAAAATTATCAGATGTTAGTGAAAATTACGGTAGATCCTGTGAAATAAATTCTATACAGAGTGATCTAAAATGGTTGAAGGTTACGTGATCACTTTTGTTCCAAAATAATGTCAAAATTATATTCCAATGATGGCAGATGATGGCATGTGCATGATATTTGATTAACATCATTGTCGTACGTTGATTCATTTGATATTTCAGATACCTTCCTGAAAAATCTTTAATTACATTTCATTGTGCTTTAAATGAAGAGCGTGACGGATTTCCTCTTGATGCGTGTTTTCATTCGGGTGATCATAAATAACACGGTTCTTGAGATTGGTCTTATGAATGCTGCCAAATTCGAAAGGTACGCCCATGGAAATAGTACTGCTGTTATACTATATAAGCGGCAAATGTCAAAATTTTATGGAGCGGTACACTTCAGGCATTTTTGATCACTCTGTATATATTTTCAACATACATACAATTGAAATTTATGTCGTTTCGTCGTAAATTTAAAAGAGTCAAAATTTTTAAAAAATATGTAGACGTTTCAAGTCGTAGGATAAATTCGCATCTTTTGTACAATTTTATTTTATGTTCCAATTTTAAGAAATAAAGTTTTTATTTGGTACATTTTCTGTTGCCCCTTTTTAGCCCCCACACGAAAATCGAAAAGTCGGCGCTTATGAACCAAACAAGTACTAAAGAGAGGAATAGAAGGCCGAAAGAAAACGGGATGGTTGCAGGCATTCGAAAGGAGATAAGAATCAAAAACTGGTACAAAAAAATTATCTAAAATATATTTTAGAATTTTATTTTAAATATGTGCAAAGTAGTTCCCTTCAACAATAATATTGTAACGTGGAACGCCCGCCGTCGCCGCCGCTGTCGCCATATCGCCGCACCAATGAGCGAGTGTCTATTTATAGCGATGACGCAATCGCGCTAGCAGCCGGGCTACATAAGCAAACAAGTCGCGACGAGTTTAATTACTTGCCGTCGCCTAAACCTTTTGTGTTCATTGTTATTATATTATGCGGTCCAACATTCTAGAGCTCTCTGGAAGGTAATGGCAGCTGTATAAAAGGCAAGTAGTTATGCTTAGGGAGAGTCATAGAGACTTTCACATGGTAATGAACTGAATTCCTCTTTCATTCAAATATCAGCGGTAAATTGTAGCCAAAGAAAACGCTCAACATGATATGGCCTACCTGATTTTCTTAATCTAAATCATTCTAGCGTTATCCTCGTACTTTTTGTAAATAATGCTACCAGTATATAGTTTTATTTTATTTTGGAATCATAAACATGTTTATTCACCTTTAAAAGCGTGTTTTTATCGCCCGAGGGCCTATAAAGTTGCCAAGCAACAGCTTTTCAAACGTCAATATCATGGTTTATAGATAAATGTCAGACAACACAATAAATTCGATAAATCACATTTTTTGAACACCGCTATTCGCAAAACTTGCTGCAGCCTCAAATTCATCCGATATCTTCCATTTTCATTTGACACTAAATTAAAATATGAAAATTTATAGATAAACAATATAGCTTACTTCAAATTCACAATGCCCGCACAATGATACCGAATATATACCTATAGAATCCTTGAGTTTCGAGAACCAAAATAAAATAAAACGTTGTATGTACCACGGGCATAATCAAGATTATAGCACTCGGGAAAATGAAAACTCTCCGCTACGCGTCGAGCTTTAAACATTCTCCCGTGCTACAATCTTTTGATAATGCCCTTAATACATAAATAACTATTAAGATCTAAAGCAATAAGTTTACGATCAAATTTCAATTTATCTATTACTCAGAAAAGCAATATTCTAGTTATTTTTTCTATCTGATGGAAAACATTACATCACTGGTTATCCAGGTTATATTGAGCATTTGTATTGCACTGAGGAGTATCAATAATTATTGACACGTGTTTATAGCTATTAATCCGTATAATTAACCAATCACCAACGAAATTATTGTTTTATTATCCTATTACTGCACTGCGTTTACGACTGTTTCATTGTAAAATAAACCAGATAATAAACTAATAACATGAACATTGCAAAAAAGTTGTAGTAGACTATAAAAATGTAGTAAACTTAAATTTTAACAAATTGTTCACGAGGACAGTAATTGGCAACAGTCAATAACTATAAATATATAATAAAGCATTGCAGTAAGATATACAAGATGATGTGTCAAACTTCAGGAGTATATATAACACATAAATATTTAGAAAATTAAAAGTTGACTAGAAATGCTAATACAATTTAATTGTCAAAGAATAATAAACTGTCATTTACTATTGATTGTTTAAAAGTGATAACATGGCCACATATCTACCCGCATTTGTTTCATTGCCACAACTGTTTTTAATCTATACCTACATTAATAATTGTTACATTTTTGCTATTTGAAATAAATGAATGTAGATAAGTTACATATCGCTGGAAAGCCAAACAAATTATTTTTTCAATATTGTAACTTTTCAATATGGCGTCCATATAAAAATTAAAACATAGACATCATAACTCGAAATCTAAGAAGGATAAAAGTGACCTAAAGAGGTGTAAACCAAATTCAGTTTTATGTCACTTGGAAATTAATTGCAAATATAAAAAAACCTGCAAAATTTACTTTTTCGCTTATATCTAGTGACCTATTCATTTTTTTTTTATAGTAACGGCAGGTACTATTATAATGCTCTCCTAATGGGGCAACTTTGGTCTAACTGAATTGACTTCTCTTATACGGGCGCGTTTGTTGAGACATGACATATGTACCTACAGATATGTAAGTACATTTATATGAGGGTCACGATAGAATTATTAAGTATAAGAAAATCATATAGGCCGTAAAAATAAAAATTTGCATTTTAACCAATTTTCTTCAGTTTTTAGCGAAATATATAAAAATATGTAGTACTCTCATCTGATTTGGCGAATTTTGGCAATGTTTTGGACAAAAAATTATGGCGTACAAGGTTTTCGTGAGAGATTGATGCTGCATTTGTACAATTCATGATTTCCTCCCGCTACCTTTGGGAAGGGAGATATAGTGATCGTGTTAAAAATCGCATATCGAGATTTTGATAAATGGCCACGTTTTAAGGCCCTTAGAATCCAATTTTAACATTTTCACGATGATGTCTGTGTGTATGTGTATATGGAATAAACAAGTTTGCAATGTATCGTAATCTGCAATAATTTCTTTTCTAATGTGCTTGTTACAATTGTAAAGGCACTTCAAGATGGACGAATAACAATTATTTATTTGAATAAAGAATTATTTAAAAATCATAGTAATTTGAGTGAAACAGCAACACTTGTCATTTTTGAAGGTTTGAAGTCAGAGACTGAACATGGATAAGACACTTTTGATTAATGGCGACTGTTTTGCCGCATTTCTCCACAAACCAAATGTATGTCGGTGTATTTTTCATTGTGAATGTAACAGACATTTCTAAATACCTGTCTAAGTATTACGACACTTATTGCAAATTCAACGTCATTTATGACAACCAAGAAATATTATTTTTTTGAACAACTTGATTTTCGTAATTGATCAATTTTACAGTCATATAACTTTTACAACTTGACAGATTGTGCAGAATAGATTTCAGATTATAACTTATTTCTATTCTCTTTATTATACCATGAACTATGGCACTACTTACATAACACCCTATATAATTTAAATCCCGGAGCTTGCGCTTTTGACCCAATTTAAACTCAGCTCAGTACATAAGTGAGTTGAGCTGAAGTGAGTTGTGATGTGTGCAAAAAGAACAAGTTTTACTCCATTTTATTGTTTCCCTTTTTACCGATAGCATTTGCTGTAACAACTGTCAAATTTATAGGCATTTTTCTGATCTATGATACTGTTTATAAACGAAAAATGAATAATGTTGAAAATATATCACTGTAAGAATATCTGTATATGTAAATATAAAATTTGTTGTATTATATAACCTTAAAATGCAAACTGAAAGTTTCAAATCATTTTAAGTTTTGTAAACTGGTAGTGTAGCATCGGAAAGGGGGGTAGTGAGTTTACTCAGAACAACTCAGATCAGTTGTGTCACAAAGAACAACGATTTCCTGAGTTTATCTAAAGTGATCTGAGATGAGCTGAGATTTTGTTCAAAAAGAATACAGCTATAGTTCAGATCTCAAATGTATGTAATTGTCAGATGACTGTCATTGTTAAAATACTAATCATTTCTAATTAATAGTGGTAACGTTTTAAAAAGAAAATAGTAAATTGAACAATAGTTATACGGAATAGTTTCCAGCATAAAGAAATATGTAATTACCTAAATGTTTAAATTAATAAAAATTTAATGGCGAGAGGTATTGTGTTGGCCACATCAGATTTTTTAAAGCATTCCAAAAGAAGAATGGTTGGGAGTTTTTAAAAGTGGAAGAAAGAATGGTGAAGTGTATTATTTTTAAAGGGAATTACTATGAACATATTTAACAAAAAATTTTACAAAATATGATCCTCGATATGATCCATGTGTTTTATTTTCAATCATTTTACCGTGACCCTCATACTCGGTTACAATAATGATGTGATTACTGTACTTACAGGATAGGTAATCATCATATACTACCACAAATTTACACTCATTTATTTTTGCGGCTATTTGTAATTTTTTGTTCCCGCCATCATTATGTCCATGTGGATTTCTGGAGAAATGGAAGCAGCTGGCGGATTGGTAAACAGGAAACGTGAAAAAAACGCCCTACATCCGTAGGCTTCAGAGTGAAGCTGGCTTGTAACATTATATAATAACTGAGTGTAGGGTAAACAAAGAGATGTTTCACTGTTCCGCTTTTTGCTTCCTGGCCCGAACGTCTGACACCCGCAGAATGTTTGCCAGTTCATATCGGACTTTATTGGAAATGTAAAGACTCGTTTTTTGGTCAGTTTCAACTGAAGTTCGAACTTTTTAAAACTCCGTTAAGCAAAAAATTGGGAGAATGGTGTTTCACATTGTTAATTCTTTTATAAACAAGGTTCATGATATTAATATTGTAGAAGGAATTAATTTACTCGCAGGTATACAGGGTAATTGAAAAATTAGATACAAATTACTATTTTCTTTATTAATAATTTCAGATCTGACATTTTGTTTAAATTTAAAGTTTTTTTGCACTTCCGATATCACCAGATGCGAAATTATAGTTGATTTTCTGAATGGAATATAATTATATATTTTTATATACATATCTTTGCAATTTATACTACAGGTCTCAGAAAAAATTATTCTTTTTTAATCACTCAGTATCTATAAAAAAATTGTAATGGACATTGGCAGGTACCATAAGCCTTGTTTTACCTAAAACGCTGTTTTAAAAAATGTCAAATTCAAATTTCAATGTTTAATTTCACCCTTATGTTTAAAGCACGATTTTTAAAAATATATTTGTGTGAATATACGAACTATACAGGATTGGCCTGATTTAAATCATTTGACTTAAATCACGATTTAAATCATGATTTAAATAATGCATTTTTTATCGAAAAATAAATAGTTTTAAATTATTTTAGATACCTACAAAATTAAGAAAAACAAAATTCTACTATGGGTGTCTACTTTTCTTATGGTTCATAGGAATTGTAAAATATTCATATATTTGTAAATTCTGCCCTATTAATTTTAGAACTAAAGTGCAAATTTATTGATATAATAGGTTCTTGTCAAAATAAAATATCCGTTTTAAGCTTTTGCATGGTTTATTTTAAAGTTTAAACAGGCGCGCGTGGACGCGTTATATACTACGTATAAACAAAAATTCAAATGCATTCTTTGGGGTTTTATTACAGATTTCATTTTCGTTTATGAAACAAAATATTTATATTGTTTTTAAAACAATTAAAAAGTGCAATAACACCAACAGGTCTATAAAAATAAAAAAACATGATTTATTTGATTTTTTTTTAAATCAATGATTTTTGATTTCTTTAAATAAATCATGATTTTTACAATTCTGAAACTATGTTCTGCAACAAAATCATATTTTAACAAATTTGATATTATTTATTATTAATATTAAATAATAAAATTAGATATTTCTTAAAACCACGTTTTAGTTAAAACAATGCTTGTGGTACCAGCCAATGGGGTCGTGCACACTGATTTTTTTATTATTTTAAATGAAAGTTCTTATAATTTTGAAGCAATTCGTAGTATTAAAAAGTCTTAATTGTTTTTAGTTTAAATGCATTTGATTTTTAATGTCAACATGACGTCACGGCAACACCAATTGCTGTATCTTTCTCTGGCACAGGCTCTATAGGGCGCGAGCAGACAAGTGTCTCGAGCGACCGTGAAGTGCTTGGTATCAGCTGATTTGTGTGCGCGTGTCACTTTGACAAGAACAATGTCAATTTGACAAGACCAATGTTTTGACTTATTTTGATTTTGAACTGCTAAATTGTTAATATTTTACAAATATCAGGCAGTAAAACACATGAACGTAATAATAGTAACATTTTAAAAATTCAAAATTAAAATAAGTCAAAACATTGGTTTTGTCAAAGTGACATTGTTCTTGTCAAAGTGACACGCGCACTAAGTACTTCAAGTCTGCTCGAGTCACGCGTCTGCTCGCGCCTTATAGTAGGCAGCGAGAGAAAGGTAGTACTAATGTGACGTCACAGTGACACTGACAATAAACCTCAAATATCTCGCAGGATCCCATTGTGTCTATATACCGAGGTCTATACCTTTCTTTTTATAATACTCATTTACGAATACCGAAGTTATATGGACCGAATAGAAACCAAAATAACAAGTTATCACATTTTAGTCCGACTGCCTGTTTGTTTATGAGTTTATTCTCTTATAACTCAAAAACTAATAAACGCATTTGTATGGGACTCTCAGGGAAAGATAGTTCAGTATCTATGTAACCTAAAATATAGGCACAATTACTATTCCGTTACGCTAGGTTTAAGTTAGGTTGGTAAGTTTAACAGTAGATTTTATTAAGAATGTACTTATAATTTATATACCACTGTTTCAAAAACATTTTCATATACACTGTCTTATATAGAAGACGAGGACAATTTCCGAGCATCATCTGTTCTCATCAAACTATTTGTTAAAATAAAACGTAATCCCACCTGTCAGCTTAGCTATGCTTCACTAAATCTGTTTCAATAACTGTTGAAAACGTTATGCATTCCATAATTGTTTATGATTTATACACATACCTAAATATGTTTATTGAGATCACTGATCATTAGAACCACTAGCATGGAACTATTCAAAATAGTAATATCCAATACAGGATCCTCCATCACATACTACGTTAACATACATGCAATATTGAAAATGGTTTCAGTTTTCAGTCGAAATTACGCGAAACTGTTTACATGCAATTTTCAAAACAGATTTACAGATTGATTTGAAAACAGTTCCGGCGCCTGCGTACTTGGCTGATGTAAGTGACAAATCCTCTTTACTCCAAATTCTTAGTTTCGCCATTATTTCAATTATTTTTCTACTTTGTACCACTACGCACTAAAACTACACAACTGTCAGTTTATTTGTAGGTTAGTAACATCAAATAACACAAAGCGACAGAAACGTTATGCTATGTACGCTTGCGCCATGTCGAAACTGAATTTTAAGTGTTTACATGAGTAGTTTTAAAACTAAATTTCAAGTCAAACCCATGAATTTTAGTTTTGGTTTGAGATAACTCAGAACCGATTTGACACTGTACATGGCGTTTTTTAAAATTAAAAACGTTTTGAAATCGGTTTGAAAACTGCATGTAAACTCAGTAATAGTAACAAATTAGAACATAAACTATTATTTATGAAAGATGATTTTTCAAGGTCATTTGTGAGCCGTCTGATATAATATTACTTTCAGATAACTTCATTGCATTTCGTATGCATGGGCGTGCAACATGAAATATTTATAGACATATTTTAACTGAAAAAATAAGAGTAATTTATTTGAAAATTATGCTTCTTTCTAAATAATACCTTTCTGAAAGATTTATGTTCTTCACTTATGTTTTTTCAAAATACAAAAACATAAACTTAACTTATAAACAAAGGAATAATAATTTGTCAATGCCACTGGGTAAATATTAGCAAAGAGGGCAGTGTTGTAGATAATTAGATATCTGTAATTCTACGACATACGTCATTATTATTTGTATTGTGTTAAAAAATATTCCCACTATTTAGGTATATTTGTCACACCACAGAAATTAAATAGACATAGGTCAAATAATCTTTCTCTTTCTAATACCACATGTTACTAAGCTACTGCTGTAAAGTGATGTGCTTTCTTTCTTCGAACAAATGACCTTGAATAGTCATCTTTCGTGAATAAGCATGTACATAGGTTATTCATATTAAAAAATAGACCTTAAAACGAAGACACTAGCAAAGTTTAAAAAAGTTATTAGTTTTTAAAATATTCTAGCTTTAATGCGCTTCTTCACATCTACTTGATTCCAAATTATTACTACTTTCTGGAATCCATTATCAAGTAAATGAATGTTTAAAATAATGAAACAACGAAAGTTAACCAAATAATACGTACTTATTTGAATTTATGATGTTTTGCTAGATAAAAACCACTTGCATTTGCATGAAAATTAAATATATGAATAAGAACAAAATAAGCTCGAAAATGAGCTTAACATCAATGTTATAGAATATTTAAGAAATATATTACAACTTAACGAATAATAATTAAGACTTTGTAGAAACACATTCAGATGTTTTTTTTTTAAGTAGGGGATGACCCCATTCTAATGTTTCAACAGAGTTT
The DNA here is from genome assembly GCA_963082715.1 of Harpalus rubripes. NCBI lineage: Eukaryota > Metazoa > Arthropoda > Insecta > Coleoptera > Carabidae > Harpalus > Harpalus rubripes. Next base: position 61,254,795 of record OY720452.1, read on the forward strand.
ATTAATTTTTTACGAGATTTTCGGTTCTCGGGACAAGTCGCAACTAATAGGCCCGTCCAATTTTTTTTGAATTTTTTATATGTTACGAAGAATTTAAAAATAGAATAACGCCTAAAATAATTATTAAAGTTTTGGTGCAAAAATTCTGACGTTAGCGTCACTCCGTCATAAGTAGAGAGAACCGACATACGTTACCATTAATATGGCAATATACAATAAATGTTGCATGAATAAAAATACGTATCCATTACAAACTGTGATCAAAAATCTTTAGAGCTAATGGTAATAAAGTAAGCCAAATAGCTATTATATCATTTCAAATTATATATTTGTTTTATTTACTTACATGAATAGGTATAGGAATAGTGTTAAATGTTCATTTATGTAAAATTTCGATAGAACATATACATAAATAAAAGTCAGGTAAGTAAAATTAATATTTTTTGCTCGTTTTCATAATCAAGTTAATTATTCGCTTTAATTAATATGCCTTTAAGAATTTCTTTAATATAAGATTGAAGTTTTCATACTCAGCTAGTGCCATTATTATAATTAAAATAGTATTTAAACTATTTTCTTTTTATAATTAAATACAACAAAGACAGTATTGTTTAGAATAATCAAAGCATAGTTCACAATAAAAAGTAATCCAAGATTCACATTACTATTTAGTAAATGATTACAACAATGACAAGTATTGAGATTACAATAATTAAAACAAATTATAACATAAATTTCTTTAATAAGTAAATTTTCATTTGATCTTAATAAAAAATAAATCGAATATATTAAATATGTGTTTGTTAGAGTATGTGTACAGCCAATCGCGAATTTATGAGCAAAATATGCATGGTCCACTTTATAGTGACATTTTCACAGGGAAACTGTAATGACGCTGACGTCACAACATGGCGACCATTTTACGCTAAAAACTTTAATTATATTATTATAGGGGTAAAAATACAAAATATGTAGCAATTTTTATTTCGTTTTCATTTATTTATATTCAAAATTCATATGCGACATGTAATTTTTAAAAAGTCGAAGACTTGGACGGCCCCATTCTAATCAATATTAAAAGCCTCAAATTCTAGAATACCTAGTTAAATAATTAAGAAAAACATCAACAGCATGCAAATAATTACATGAAAATTCTACATACTTTTATCATTGATTCGTCAGAGTGAAACATGGTGTCATCTATATTAACCACACAATTTCATAATAGAATGGAACGTCTGATCAAGAAACCACTACTAAACTAAGTATAGTATAGCTAACATTGTTGCTATCAACGTTAGTAGGGAGCCGCCAACATGTCCGTAATCCACTACCGTTCCATGTAGACTTGTGTAGATAGCTGATAGCTTGTAAGTGTAATTGAAAAGAGGTGTTTAGTTTTACATCTCTGACATTCTGATAACAGCCGATATGAAAGTAGCAACACTAAGTATTTTTGACCTTCTCTACACACAAATTAAATGTTTTCTGTTTTTGACATGGCATTTTAAAATCAAACTAATTATTATTGACTACATGTATATATAATTAAAATGAAGTGTTACATTTTGTCAGCAACGAATGTACCTAACATACAACGAAAAGTCAGTGTTTTACTTTTGTCATAATCTTCCACGTAACCAATATAAACTCAAAAAACCATTTTCTTTCATTAAGTAGGTAATTTTTATTTGTTTACTCAAAATATACAATAATTCCAATTTATAATGGGTAAAGGTGCATTCACAAATAAAAATTAGGTTTATGGTTTTTGTTTAGGTTTAAGTAAGTCATTCACAAATGTAAGATTAAATTACCTGAAAATTAGTTTTCATACGTACAGACATCTATGTAAATGCTTCAAAAACAAGATTAAAATATCGGTAGAGCAGTACTCAACAAGACAACTGTGCGCCGTGAAACTGTCATTTGCTTGGCATTATTGGTTTTATTTCAGCAATTAAGTTATGACAGCCTCCATGTTCTTCTCGCTTTTGTTTAAAAAGCCGAATTCTCCAAGTGGATACTAAATAAAGATGGGTGTATATATCTATATCATTTCAGACTCGTTCTCATTGGTGAAGTTTGTGACGTCAAACTAAATCATAAACCTAAAGTTTGGACCTTGCAATGTTTAGCTTTATGATTTGGATTTAGAGATCCTAAATTCTAAAGTGTGAATGGAGTCATTACATAATAAGCGGCCAAAGTCTTTAAAGTATAAACCATAAATCTAAACCTAATTTTCATTTGTGAATGCACCTTTACTTAAACCTAAACAAAAACCATAAACCTAATTTTCATTTGTGAATGCACCATAAATCAAAATCATAATGCTAAACATTGCAAGGTCCAAACTTTAGGTTTATGATTTAGTTTGACGTTATACTTTATGGATGTAATACCGTATTAATTGTTTTTTACGACTCAAATTAAAGTTAAAAAAATCTTTTGTAAAAGGGTGGACTTGTAATTTTAAGCTTTGCCTCCAAAATTTTCAGATACCGCCTGTTATTTCAGAATTAAAACTGTCAATATTTGTATTAAACCCACTGTACCTTTTCGTTCACATGCAGTATTTATTTGGGACTTTTAAAGAAACTTTGTAAATAGTTGTGTTTAATTGGCACATTTTAAGTACGAGGGCAACGCCAAAAATTTCCGGCCTGATATAGATCCAAGTATTACAGCAAGTCGCAAGTCAATATGTTGACAACACGTCAGTTCAAGTCTTATTAGCCTGGGAAAAAACAAAAATGAATTTTAAGTCAATTATTTTTCTAATAACTGTCACTCGTGTATCAGAATGTCTGAAGTCACGAAAATTGAGTATCGAGATGTTATCAAATTCTTTACCCGAGAAGGCCTTTCTCCTCAATGTATCAAAGATCGGCTGGATGGAGTTTATGAGAAAAATTCACCGTCTTATTCTTTGGTAAAAGATTGGTCGAAACGGTTTATATTTGGGCAGGAATCCTTGGAAGATGACGTCAGAATAGGAATGACGGCGGACGTAGTGACGGACGACAATATTGCCCTTATTGAAAATCTAGTATTGAAGGTGAAAGAAATATCTCAAATGATACAAGCATTTGTCGAATCATCCACGATCATTTAGGCATGAATAAAGTTAGTGCAAGGTGGGCCTCCAAACATCTATCAGCAGTTCAGCGCCAACGTCGTGTTGAATGTGCTCAAAACTTTTTGAAGCTGTGTGATGTAAACCCAACGGAGGTGTTGAAGACAATTGTCACAGGAGATGAAACTATGGTTCTCTACTACGATCCTTTATCCAAAAGGGAGTCGATGGAATGGAGGCGAAAAGGAGAAACACCGCCAAGAAAGATCAGGGTCTGCCAGTCGAGAAAAAATGTGATGGCTACGATCTTTTGGGATTGTGAGGGTAACACGTAACACGACAGTCAATGGGGCATATTATGCAGCACTTCTGTCTAAATTGCGACAAAATATTCGGGAAATAAGACGTGGTAAACTCTGCTGCAATTGCGCAAGCTGCGATTCGTGAGGGCTGCAGTTTGGGCACCTTTTGAAGACAAACTAAAGGAATATTTTTTAGGGGTATTGAATTTTTACTGAAACGTTGTAATAAGTGCATTGATGTCAGGGAGGATTATATTAAAAAATAAAATTTAATTGTCTACATCGTTTCTTTCATAGTCAGACCAGAAATTTTTGGCGCGCCCTCGTAACTTAGAACTGAACCAACTCACCCAGCAGATTTGCTGGGTTAGTAGATCCAACCCGTCTACTCTCTCTTGCTAAACTATTGCGTTCTTTATTTATTTCTTAAAACTTATAATTTCATACATGTGCAGTGCAATTGTTTATATATAAATAGAATCAGGTTCAAATGACTATACTACAAATGATCAGAATAAATGACGTGAATACGAATTAACCGCCAAATTTCAGAACTGTATCATTTATATGGAAGTAACACAGGTTCGTAAGAGGTTAAAGATCAGTTCAATATTGATCGATTGAACCAGAAGTTCCCAAATAAATACGGGCAATAGTAACGATTTTACTTATGTAAATATACAAGTGTGCAAGATCCATAGGTAACATGTCCTACATTGGAATGTCGAGAACTATTTTATGATGTCGGTTAAATTAGGCAAAAGGTAACTAAATACAGAAAAAAATTAAATTTTGTAATTTTTTATTTTTACAAATAACTGCTAAGTGAGAAATAATAATGGATCTGTACTTCTTTAAAATACTTTTTATGTTTAATGGCTTAAAAACAATAGTTAGGATAATGAAACAAATGAAATTATCAGGTAATTATCAACTGTTTGTTTTCAAGTTAACTTTCATTCATATTTTTAATTTACTTAGTAATTAAATATCTTTCAAATTCCGTTATGAATACGTCAATGCCTAATGACGTCAATTTAAAAATATCAAAATTAATTAACCGAATGATATTTTGAGATATAAATTAGAAAACTGGTACCTAATGGAAATAAACCAAATATAATCCATAATTGTATTTCTCATTTGTTTCAATTCTACGACTACTACTGTTATTTTTACTGCATAAATTTAATAACTGTTTTATTAGTACACATCGATGGAAAGCAAATAATATTATTTTTTCAGTGGTGTAATTTTCAAATATGACGCCCATATAAAAATTACAACTTTGGCCTCAGAACGCGAAAACCAACAACAGTGATAAAAAAATTCAAACCATCAAAATAAAAACTTCGAATAAACAATACAACGCTAAAATGCCTTCCTAATAGGACAACTATTCTATAATTTAACCGACTTCTAAAATTGACATTTAATCTGTGTAATTGGTTGGTCTTATTTTGTTTATACTCCGAGAGCGTTCCTAAATAAGTTTATTTATTTTGAGTTACTATAATAATTCTTTGTGTACCAAAAAGTGAATTCTTTTCGGCCGGGTCTGATTTTCATTTAAAAAAGCAGATGAGGGCGCAATAACACTTCTTGGCAGTGGTGCACACTACATTTTTTAGTCGACCTTATTTATAAAATTTACAAATTTATTAGATATTTATTTATTGATATAATTATTTATACAAATGAACAATTTTACATATTTGTGGCTCCTTCAGAAACGTTTATACTTTCTCTTTATTAACACTCGAAATAATAGATGGCGCTACCTTAAATCGTATAATAATGAAAGCGGCTGAAAAACTTCAGTTTTTGTCCGCTTTTGTGTACAAAAATTCAATTTTTTTAAGGTCTAGTAAAATAATTATTTTTTGACGGCACCTATGGAATATAACGAAATAAGCATTTCTATCCCTTGTAGTGATGCACGCGAGGCGAGACGAGACGAGAAATATAAAATATCAATTTCGTCTCGTTTTTGTAATCTCGTTCTCACACGAGAGTCTCGCTAGAAAAGTAAGCGCTTGCGCACTACCTATTTACGTAACAATTTAACTACACAAGACAAGTTCGCACCGTGATTTTGCAGTCGTATAAGTATAACTATAATGAAGAAACAAAACACTAAATTCTGGTCACCAAATTATTTCAATACGAACAAAATGTTTATTTATTTGCAGTCATCAGAAAATGTAATAAGTTAGTAAATACATAATATAATTATCCAATTTATCACCAAATTGTGATCTCTAAACTATTTCAATACGAACATCTGCTAATACATTTTATCATCAATAAAACGAATTAAATATTAAAAAATTATGTTGTAACTAAAAGTACCTACAGTGTATCATTAAATATATGCTACTATTTAAGTAAGATTTAATAGAGGGTTATGATTTTGACGTCACACGCAAGAAAGAATGCGACGATGTAGAAATTGAGATGGAAGATCGGATTACAAACAAACCACGCCATTTTTTAAAGTACTGTCTTCTGTCACTTGTGTTTTGACATTTAAGTTTTACATGTGATTCAATGTCTTCGGACGACTGTGGAAACTTAAAGAATTTCACATTTGTCATGTATTCTTTACAATTATAGCGCGAGTCACTTTTGGAAAGACCATACACTCGCTTGATACTTGGCACCATCTTGCAACTGTCACCATGACAGCGATTTGTTTGTAATCTAGCAACGGAGTGAAATAAGTCACAAGTCTAGTACAAGGAAAATACCAATAGATGGCAGCCCGAAAATATATCTCTATATAACCCTCCATTATAAAAAACCGCTACACTAGTAACTCGCCGGCAATCAGTCACTCGCTTCTGTCCGTGTTCACTCCCATCGACGCTTAATATAACACCCTTTACTTTTCAGAGGCGGCAAAAATTTTATTAACCGTAGTTTTAACTGGGGTGAATTAGGAGCTGAAATATTGGAGAAAAACAAGTTCTATTAGATGCAACACCGATTTTGTCTTTATTTTGCATTTCCTCGCTCTGGGACCGATACCAATCGAAATCGACTATAGATAGACTTGAAAAATATAGTGAATTCATATAATTTTTCACATTCATGAGTTCTATGCACGAATTAGTGTCGACCCCACTCCTTGTACGGTGCATTTTTCATTGAATTTATGGATCATAGCTATAAAGTTACAAATACTTTTCATTGCGAGACTCTCGCAAGAATATCGCGAGATTTCTCGCTGCTCGCAGTCGTTATATCGATCTCGCCACGAATTTTAAACTGTAATCTCGCTCTCATTCTCGCATTGTACCTAGTCTAGTACCTGTACACGAAATATTTCGCAACGCCAATGAGAATATTATACGTAATGGAAGATCAACGTACATAATATGTATGCTGACCAAATTTTTAATAATTCTTTAATTGCAACGTAGGTGTATGTACCTTGACATAAACTATTTCTATAGAATAGTATTAGAGGGAAATCATCTGTCAGGTTAATTGTAGTGCTATTAAGGTATCCCAAGGTTTATTTTCCTTCGAATAACTACACGCACTGCAATTACATTTCTAATTATTGCTGTTTTAATCGCCTGGATTTATTCTTGGTGTAATATCAGTCCGTAACGTAGGTATATTAATAACTTTTCAACTTGAAACTTTTAATATGCATCAGATATTTTACATACATTACTTAATAATTGAATACGCAAACCGAGACGAGAAATGTACGTTTAGTAATTAGTGCTATTTAAGTAATCTTAAAGTCTATTAGCGGGATATTAAATACATCGGTTTGTTTCTATTTATACTACAGTACGTGCTTCATTACAACTTAAATAAAGAATTTAAAGTTTGCGAACAAGAGATTCTGAGAAATTATCAGTTTAGTTTTAAAAAAAGTTTCAAAAATTGTTTTATTTGGATAAATTCCAACGACTAGTTTTTAACCAATCATAATGCGAAACACTTGAAAATTCAACCAATGGGAGCAGTATTATACTGATAAAACTCCGTTACGCCGATAAATTTCCGCTACCAAGTAAATAAACAGTTGTTATTATTTATAAATGTCAGTGTGACAGTTAATTAATATTTCAAGTTTAAAAATAAAATAATAATTAAATTGTTTCATTTTGCGTTGTCTTAGGAATTTATCTCACCAAAAACCACACGACCTCTCTTCTCAGATAAACTTTTATTTTTAAACACTCATTCTTTTTGCTTTTAAGCAAAATCACTCAAGCAAACAGACATTAGGTAAACCCATCCTCCTTCGGAGCCGGGGTTTACCATGTAGTTTGCTTTCGTGTTTGTTGCTAAGCAAAAAAATTCGTGCAAAATAAAAAAATTATCGATAAAATCAGGAGGTCTTGTGATATTACTTCTGACAATGCAGATGACAGATGACAAAAATCTCAAATTCAAGATATATAGGTAGCTAAAACCTAACTCATATTTTTTTTTAAAAAAATGACGCTATTTTACCATAGTGTCGAGCATAGGGTTTATAACTTGTATTTTTTTTTTCAATTAACGTATGTCTTAACTTTACTAAAAATAGAAAAAAATAGAACACCATGCAGTGATCAAATACCCGCAATAAAAGGGTTAATACCGACAGCTGAATTTAAAGATGAAAGGAAAAGCATTTTGAAAATGATTCTCGCAGAGAAAGGTGTAAAACTGTTAGTGACAAAAACTTCAATTATTTATTTAATGATACGGTTATAGCAGAACGGTGAATCACTGTTCGAGAAATGGAAGAGGCTGCGAGTATCTCCTATGAACGAGTTCCAAACATACTGACGAATGAAGTGGGTCCTTCGGCTTCTGACGGTTGATCAGAAACGTGCTGTGGTATCCTTTCCTTCATAATTCATTATCCTATATAAGATGATTAGAGTTTAGCACATATGCAATGCAAATATTAAGTGTATGCTTGCATATTTTTAACCCTTAAATTCCGGTGGCTTAAAATCAACGTTGTTTCCGATTGCACCCCAGATTTTTAATGGATTAATTAATATTATATATAAATATATTTTTATGGGGTCTCGTGGCCGCGTGCCTGAGTGTCTGGTCGCGAATCTGAGAAACCGGGTTCGATCCCGACCGACGCCAAATATATCGAATTTTAAATGGCACAAAATTGACTCATGTGGTGCACTCTCCACGCCAGCAATGAGTGCCCGTGAGGTGACGCCTGGTAAACGCCCGCACGGTACAAATATGTCATCATCATTACCGAAATCTGTGTACCAAGCAGATTGGCACACCCAGCCATGGGTAATACGCCGTGATGATATATATATATATATATATATATATATATATATATATATATATATATATATATATATATATATATATTCATTTATTTATTTTCAAAGAAATAGAAACTACAATAATAAATAATATAATAAAGCCTTAAATATTTAAATAATAATAATAAAAAAATATTAAGTGTAAGTAAAAAAATTATAAAAATTCAAAAAAATAAATAAAAAGCTGTAGGTACCTACATAACCTCAGAAGGTTAACTGACACATACATAAAAGCAGGACAGCCAACTATACATATTATACAAATGCAACAAAGAAAAAAATGGTGGGGTCCACAATCCATCCGAAATTTAAGGGTTAAGAAAATCAAATAATGTGTATGGAAAATAAAATAAGTTCGTATTTCGGAATTTTTGACAATTGATAATTTTAAATTATTACTTGGAAGAAAAACTGGCGGATTGTACTTTATTGAAAAAGAGGATAATAAAATTTTATTGTCAGCCGGATGATCGCTTACTATGCTGTGAGTAATATGTTATTTATCAGATATTTTTCAATTTCCAGGAAAATTCTACCCCTCTCTTTGCTAGGAATTTTGTAATTCTGTAGCAAAGAAAATAACAGATAAATATAATTGTATTAAACAAAATAGCTGGATATGAAAAACTACAAACATATAAAATAATGAATGGCGATTTTGAGGCTAATATTGATTTGGATTAAACTTAATAGCAAATGTTAAAATAGCCCCTATACCTTATTGCGAGTTTGAACGCACATTTTCTTCTTTCCAAGTGATTTTTACTGGTAGAACAAAAAAGAAACACCCAGTTATTTGTTTCTATACTTGTAATATTTAAATAAAATGATTGATCAGTTTTAAGAAAAAAAATTGTAAGAGCATACGTAAGAGCATATTTTTGATGCAATTTTTTATAATTTTAAGTGCATATTTTCCGCTCTAAAGATGACTTTAAGTAAGAGTAAATTTCCCCCTGACGTCCCGTTATCTAGTTGCTTTATTGTACTGTTGCATTCAATATGATATGATACAAAAAATATCAACAGAACTACTTATGTATATCAGTGACTCAGTCCGGAAATGTATATTTATATTGTTATTGTTATCATTTAACGAAAACCGAAGACGATATTAGCAATCTAAATAGATGTTGATATTATGAAATGAAGTTTTGATATTGTAGATTCACAATGAAACAACTTTTAATGTAAAATAAAATTGGTTTCCAATAAATATAGAAATAATTTCTAAGTTCGGATAATGCGAATTCAAATTCGCGGAATATTGAATCTATATTTGAATTCAACGTTCGATGCTGTAATGAACTCGAAATTAAATTCAAATTCTATTACACAGTTACGGGAAGAGTAAGATTCAATGAACTAAAGTGATCATATGAAATTGTATCATATGATAATCATAAGACTCATATGAGAGTAAAGTCATATGACATTAATAAATTTTACTTATAAATGAACCAATTATTATTACATTAACTTCAAGTATCAATAATGATATTAAAGAGGAATATTAAGTATGTATTTCTACTTTCTGACATATTATACTTTCAAGAAGTCAATTTATATATATTTTCATAATTACATTAACAATTATATCTACTAATCGTGGAACATAAACAAGATAATAATGTTTATTAGAGCTATAGATTGATTCACATGGCCATATTTATGAAATCTCTCTACCTACATATTTTAAAAGGTATTTTTTTGCTAATAAATGTTTGGATGTTCTATTCTATATTGCAATATTCATGGTAAACATCCGTTTCTACGTGAGAAGATCAGTTACTTCAATTCGAAAATCTTTACAATTCGAAATAAAATAAAAGATTAAATCGAAGTCTTTTAGCTAGGCAATCGACAATCTACATATTTTACCTCTGGAATTCGATTTTTTTAAAAACTGATCCTCTATATTTCGATGCTCAGCTTGTTTCTACCTTTTATTTCGTCATTTAACTGCATATTTTGTAAATTAGTGTGTTATAAAGAATCTTCAAATATGTTGAACCTTGTCTTAGTTAATTCGAAATTTATTTCTTTAGTGTCTTCATAATTAGAAAAACTCGGTAAATCAAAATCTCATGTACCTAATGTTATTACTAACACAATAAAATAGAACGTTAACTACAGGGTTTTAACTTTATCATAAATAATATTGAAAGTGCTTATAGTCACGAACGCGGGACCGTTTAGAAAAAAATAAAATCCCGAATAGGCGTGGTTACACATAATAACAAAATTATATTTACCTTAAATAGAGACCACTACGCTCTTAATACGAGAGCAAAAGACCAATTTAGAATACCACATCTTAAAAGTAACATAGCAGTTAACAGTCCAAATACTTCGGGCTTAGAAATTTTTAATGCATTACCAATTTCATCTTATAATTCCTTCAAATACAAACTAAAATACTATCTTCTAGAATCTAGATAAATGTTATTAAAGTATTGAGGAGTACTTTAAACATTCCCTATCTCCAGCAGGACCAAGTTTACGTCCCTGCAACTAATACAAATTAAACAAATGTTTGGTTACATGCATTTATTTTTATCTCCTGACTTATTTGACGCTTTCTATGTATGTACAGTTCTGTATAAAAGGATTAAGAATAAATGATAATAATTACCGTAAAACGGGGTGGATAGGTTCACTTTTGAACTTTGAAGCTCTGTAACTTTGAAATGGAAAGCACTACGGCTTTGAATTTTGACTCAAAAGTTGAGTCATTGTTTGTACTTTCAAATGCTTATTTTAAAAATAAAAAATGTCGGTAACTTTTTTTTATATTATTTTTTTTGTTGGGTGACCCTATTCACCCGCAAGTCCGTGTGAAAAGAATCGGGCGTGTTTTTCAACATATAATTCGCTTTAAAATTATGTACGGTTGTTAGGGGTCACAAAATAACTTTTTAAAAATAGAAAAAAAAGTTTGTTAATCAAAATTTTAACAAAATATATATTCTTATATAATATAAAGATAGAAAAATAAATTTTACTTATAAGGTATTTCAGGAGAGGCAATGTATCTTATTTTTAGGTAGAAAAGTCATGTAAATTGACTTTAAATTTTAATGCTCCTGTCATTAATATATCAGAAGGGTCCAATTTTCCTATTATACCTTCAAATTCAAATGGTGATTATCTTCGACTTCAGGGAAAATGTATATATAACTACAAAAATTTTGTGTGGATTTACTCTTTAAAAAGGATCCTTGGAGTTCTTTTCCTATTTCAATTACTTTGCAGATATAAAACAGAAGACTGGTTCTGATCCACCTTTTTTAGTACGCTGTAGGGTATTTGATATTTTTTTTGCAACACCCCGTATACTTAGTACTTTTGTACTCACAGCTTCTTTGGTCTTTTCCATAATATTTACATCAATTTTCTTGTATCGCTTACCGTGGGGGTCAGGCTTGTAAATACGTCCCATTTTGATGTGTTTTTACGGGTGACCCTATTTACCCGCCAACTCCAAATCGACGACGCAAAAACAGATTTTTGTACGAAGTTTCAACCCTATTCACACAGCTGATCCTGTTCACCCCGTTTTACGGTATCTAACCTAACACAAAATTCATGCTTGGGAAACTATGACCGAGTTTTGTGCGTGAGGTATAGGTTTTTGTTGTTGTTTTTATAGAAATATACCAAGCCATACCAATTTCTATTACTAAATTACTAAACACTAAACCATGCCTCATCGTGATTTAAATAGTTCGCCATGCCTCTTCGCGTTCTGGACTCTAGCCACGTCCAATTCAATGACATTGGTAAATTTAAGTTCATGATTATTTGAAGAAATCCTCGAAGAAATCTATAAGTTGCTTCATTCAAAATTGCAAGAATTAACTATTTAATAAATAAATAATAATAACTGAAATATAATTCCATAATTTTAGAAACTGAATACATAGTATTGTATGCGTTTCACTTTATCTTTTTAATTGTAAAAACTAAAGAATAATCTCTAAATTGATTACTAGTTCTATTTACAAACACGGACGAAATATTTACTACAATTGCAGGGGGAATCTACTATATTACAATTATCAACTACAGAACTGCAACCCCAGAGTTAGGGTCAACTTGCAGCTGAAGTTTACTGCTCTTCAACCCCATGAAGTTGACGCGGTTGCCGGCAACTACTGAATATAATAATTAACTTTGGTTGACACAATCATAATTATTGTCGGTTGTCAACAAACAAAGATGACTAATGTAATAGGGGAGTATCACTAAGTAAAATTTAAATGTTTTTATAATGCAGCGTAATAATAAATATTCGCAATCGAAGATAAAATTTCCCCTCTAGTGGCGCAAATCGGTACTATATGGCAAGCAATCGTATAAGCGCCATATTGAATTAGTGACAGCTGAGTGATTAGTGTAGTAATTAATAATTAAATATTTAAATTTATCGCCTTCATATAAATAAGTTTTTAAACTTGCTTTGTGTACACAGTCAATGAAACACAGTGAACAATGTGAACTGTCATATGTCAAACCCATCGTATGGCGGCCATCTTGTTTCGAAAATCAACGCCTCTATCGTTAATTTCGATTGGGAATAAAAGTTAAATTTATATTATCTTGTAATTAAAAATCGAAATTAAAAATACATGTTCAAAACGGTCGCCACATAAAAATCCGGTTATGTCGTATCCAGCCCTGAGAATATTATATTTTAACGTAAGAAAACTTAACATAAATAAACTCCAATTTTATATATACTTATAGTTTACACACCGGTAAAGTGACAAAACAAAAATGTCGACAAGAGAATCTTGGAATACACGTTTAATGATTCACAATAAACTAAAATGTTAAATACAGTAAACTGACAGCTTGAATGACATATGACAGATGCCAATATGATATTTTACTTCAATTATATTATGTCTCTAAATAAAAATAAATATATCATCACGGCATATTACCCATTTCTGGGTGTGCCAATCTGCTTTGTACGCAGATTTCGGTAACAATGATGACATATTTGTACCGTGCGGGCGTTTACCAGGCGTCACCTCACGGGCACTCATTTCTGGCGTAGCAAGTGCACCACAGGGATTAATTTTGTGCCATTTAAAATTTAAAATATTTGGCATCGGTCGGGATCGAACCCGATTCCCCAGATTCGCGAATACCTACATATTTTGTCTCTGCGCCATAGAAACATACTCTAGGGCCGCATACGTACTTCCGGTGGTGTTTAATATTTAATAAAAAAAAAATCGCAGTAAATGATACTTTATAGAAAAAATAAAAAGTACGTACCTCTTATTTTTTCTTATGGATTAACATAAAATTTTCAAAAATTATAATACTCCCCTATTTCGGGTTTAGGCAGTACCAATGTGGTATGGAGACATAATGGTTGAGAAAGGGTTTAAAGAAGAAATGATTGAGTGTGTTGCTTACATCATTGTTAATAGTTGGTTGTTGTTGTTGGTCCTCATGTTCTTGTTCGTCGTGGTCCGGGTGCGGCGGATGCAGGATCTGGTAGGAGTCGGCGCTGCCCCGGCGGCTGGGAGCACCGCACACGGCGCGCCGGAGTGCCCTGGCCACGAGCGCGCACAGCCCGCACTGCTGGCGCCCGCGCCCGCCGCTGCCGCGCTGCTTTTGGCCGCGGGGCCCAACATCGCCGCCTCCGCCACCGCCGCCGCCCCCCGGACGCCCACCGCACGGCTCCAGCGCCAACGCCCACTCACCTTACCATCGCCACCATTCACCCACCATCACCTAGTAGGGTACGTACCAATTACATCACTATTGACACATCCAAAAGTCACCACCAAGTCGCACATTTTATGGAAAAGGCTAGTAAGATTAAAGTAAATACCATCGATCATAGATCTGTGGCGGATCAAGTAAACTTCAAAGAAATGCTATATTTATCAAGTTATCCGCCACGTTAGTTCCAACCGTTGTGTATCAGCTGTTCCGAGGTTTTGTATTTTCGAGTTTGAATGTAACGTCAAAAATTGTTAGGTATTAAAATTAAGTTAATAATATACAATATATTTACAATATCCTTGCCCAACCGTATATTTTACACTTGTAACGATTAGATTATCGCATTGAGATAATCTTTTCGTTACAGATCCTATAAATTCAGTAGCTACATATGTATGTACATTTTAACCTTCCGTCACCTATAGATAAGGAAGGTATTGTCTTTGGTCAAAAAAATCGATGATGACTTTTTAATGAATAAGCACGTTTTAGGGTCCCTAGAATACGATGTTACTATTTTTACGATGATATCTGTATGTATGAATGGATGGATGGATGGATGGATGTATGCATATATGTGTGTGACGATTCTTTCGGATCGCATAACTCCAAAACCACCTTTCCAAAAATTATAATTTTTTCGTATTTCTCTTCTTTACATCCAAATGAAGAGCTGATTATTCTCAGATTTGATTACATTTTATACTTCATATATTCAATAGATATAGAGTTAAAAAATTATAAAGAAATTAAATTTCATAAAACAGCCAGCTTTGCGATAAACATGGAAACATCTATTATATTAAGAAAATTCTGCTTGACAGATGTCAGTGTCAAGTGCAATTGACATAGTATGTTTGTGTTATAATTTTCCTGGAACTATAGAAACTTTCTGTACGGAATTTGTACAAAATACATAGAACTGACTTAAGGTAATGTACTGGAAATATTGAATCTTTTGCAAGAAACTTTCTGTGTGGAATACATAGAACTGATGGAAGGTAATGTACTGGCTACATCAGATTTTTTAATATTACAAAGTTCAAGATCATCTTCAAAGAGGATAGCCCGAAGGATAGCGTATTCCCGTATTCCTTCCTAAGTCTAAAATCGAAATTATATTAATAACTATCCCTATTCTAAATTTAAATTTGATCCATTAAGCCCCAATAATCTCGTATGAGACTCAAAATTTAAAATATTTTTTTCAACTTCAATTATGAAAATGACATTTTCCTCATTTAATTTTGTGATAGTAACCACCTCCCTCACAAGTGATGAAAGTAATTTGCTTTCCTTTTACGGCCCACTTTTACAATTGATGGATAAACTATGGTATAGCTATCAGAGGTAAAACTTTATCCTAGCAACTATTCCTTCGATAAAGAAAGCTGTCTTTTACAATGCATTTTTATCTATCAAATTGTTATACCAGGAATTACGTTAAATCACTATGGCCCGTATTCCGAGCGCACTTTTATAATAAAAGCGCTTTTATGGAGCACACTCTTCATAAGAATATAATGTAAAAGCGCTTTTATTTTAAAAGTGTGCTCGTAATACGGGCCTGTAGGTTGATATTGACACAATAAAAAATTTTTCTTGTTAGACCATTTTTCTTCAATATTGATGGGAAATGTGGGGAACTGAAGATTATTATTTAATAATTTGTTGAGCTTATAAGTTCCATTTATTAAAAATTACATCGAGGTTTGTTGAAGACATTTCGGCATATTATGCGGCCATCATCAGCAGAACAAATATAATATTTATTACATAATATTGTATATTGTTAAATTGATGACGTCTGAGAGATGATCGTCATCATCGTCCGATCATCGTCTATTTTATTGTAAAACATTGTTGTTGTAGCGAAGATAATATTTAGTTATGAATAATAAATAAATAATAAAAGATTCACATGAAACAATATAATTCCATATAGAAAAATTCTATATGGGATGTCGATGGATTAATTTATAAAGTTGAAGATGGCTGTCAACACCTTGGTCAAAATTGACGCCATGGTCAATTTTATTACTGACTGAGGGAAGCGAAGGACCCAATTTTGTCTGATATCGGTAATTCGTTAACGTTCGTGATGCTTATACTATTTTTTGCACGATCGACGCACAAAATTTAAAAAAAAAAGATTCAAAATTATTTTTACGTATTAAATTTTTTTGTCATTTTTGAAGTAAGCTTTGACTTTTGTTTTTTATTTATTTACCGTCTCGCCTCCTGAACAGTAAGTGAAGCACATCACTTACCGACGTGAGTCACATCACTTACCGTTCAGTAATTTGTAAATAAGACCTACTGTCTTGGAAACACTATCGGTAAATATAAAAAATAAGCCGATCGTGCAAAACTGTTAATTTTTATTCTGACAGTGATGATGAAATACTTTATTGACATCTGTCAAACGTATGAATAACAACACATCGTCTGAGTTTACCTGGTAACCATAAGAACCAAGGATAAAGTTATCCAAGGTTTATATGACCGATTTCCATGGGATAAGAAATACTGGTGTTTATTCTGTTTGAGGTTTATCCGAGGTTTGTAAAATACAATTTCCTATTTTATACCTGGTACAGCGTTATACGAGGTTTATCTAACGATTGTAAAAGTGGCCCTAAGTGACGAAAATGCCATTTTTCACGTGGAAAATGACCATTGCAAAACTCGTAGGATTAGAATCTCGTTATCGCTCGTGTTTCAAATTTTGTACTCATTTTGCAATGATGCCCTTTCCTCATTTGTATTACAATGTATTATTTTTAACTAGTATTTTATATTTTCTTAACTCAATTAACAAACGTCGTATAAAATCTACAAGTTTTTTTACTAAAAATTATTTTTACAATAATTTATCTGCTTTTTGCTCCCAGTTTATAAAAGTAAATATATTTCGCAAACAATTTTTTATAAATATTTGTTTCTTTTTTTGCTTTAAATACAACCAATTAACATACCTAAACATATGCTCATTAAGTGATCTTTTATAAATGATATTTAGAAGATCTTTAATACATGTATTTGAATTTACCACTATGCTGGCGACTCAAGAACTGCGAAGTATTGAACTAATACTATATGAACACTCTTCCAGTCATTTTGCATTTTCTGTTACTTCCGGTATACCGTGATTCAAATAGGAACAGAGTGGCTTGATCTAGTTCTAGAGAACCAAAAAGTTCCAGGATCTTGATGAACTAATCATTATATATAAAACAGTAAATTAAAAGTATCATTGTATTAGGTCGAATCTGCTTTTGGAACACCACAAATTATATTTTCCTGGGTAGTGCATCGAATGACGCACCATAGCGATTTCAATGTTAATTTTAATATGTTCTAATATTGTCTCACATAATTATTTCTCAGCAAAACAATTTAATAATTTTCTATTTCATAATTTTCTATTATTCGAAACATATATCGAAGAAATTGTTGGTGCGATGGAGTAATAAACAAATGAACATAATCACAATTAAAATTTGGTTTATTGATACCAACATTATCCCTTCTGAAATGTACACTATTTTCATACCATAGTACAGTTTGTGTCAAGATAAATGCACATTGACTTCGACTTCTTAAGCTCGGTTAACCCATCACTCCAGGGTATTTTCTTACCTGTGCTGCCACGGGCGGATTACCAAATTTACAGTACAAACCGGGAAATATACAGTTAAAATCTTTTAATGTATTTTGACTATATAAATTTCGCTAAACGTTGGATCACATTATTCTTGTTTCATTTGTAAACAACTGAAGTAAAATGTTGCACCCATGGAGTGATTTTCCGGACGAAGAAAATAATCTAATATTGAAGGAGAACATATTTTTAAGATTTGTATAATGTAAAAAAATACATAAATAAATTATTGAATAATAAACTGTAGTAATTTTATTATTAATTTTAATATCTGATTGGTGGTTACTGTTTTAAATTTGGTAATTTGGAAAAATTGTGGATACCTACCTCTCTGTGTGCTGACCCTTGCAAATCTTTTAAGCAAATACATGCTGTGATGGGCGTAAAAGTCAATGTGCATTTATCTTGGCACAAACTATAACAGTTTATTATTCTATGGCATCAGTAATTTTATTAGAATTTAGAAACTAGAATATTACTTAACTGTTTTTCAAAAAAAAAAAAATATTTTGAGGAGAGGCGAGAGACAATGTTTGAATATTTCAAATTTAATAACGAAAGTGCAATGATGCCGCACCTCGTATAATTAATTTATATAAAAATTGATAAGTAGGCATTTTAACCTCAATATCGTAAATTTTGAATTCACACTGTAGTCGCACGGAGAAACATAAAGTCATTACTTTTACATTAAAATGAATTTATTTTCTTATCTCTCTAGTCAAATAAGGACAGTGACACTTATGTACTGTCAGCGTTAACTACAATTTACTATTATTCTTATCAGTTTTAACAATTAAAACATTGATTACTTCTACAGCTGCACCAGCGTTGTTAAAACTATAACTATAAGACATAATCCTTTGCGTGATACTATAAAAATATTTTGTAATTTCTAACACAGTCATAAACTATAATTCAGTCTATTTTGAAAGCTCACTATCTTCAATCTAAATACTTTCCAATTAAAAATACAACAGTAACAATTATTCTGTCAATTCTAAATACATCATTTTAATGATATCTTTATTCGTACACTAGTTTAGCCTAATTTATAATGAGTACAAATTTGTATAACAGTTTTTGTTACGCAATGAGAGATTTATCTTAAAATCAAGATTTTATCTTCAATGAAAAGCATAATTATTTGATAGGCAATCATTTCTAAAGTAACGGCACTGGGATATTATAAAAGCAAAAAAATATTCAGTTAGATATTCAAAGATGTAATAATTGGAGTCACATAAATTGAACTATTTCAACACTTACATAGGTAAAATTTATATAGGTAATAAACGTTTAAAATAATTTTCGTTCATAAAAAAAAGTTCCTCAAAGTTTGGTTGTCACTGGCAGCCTATATCCATTCGACATTATCTTCCATTTTCATATAAACACATGGGATTTCTATCTAGCATGATGTTATAAATTCAATATTTCAACAATGAGATAGAAATAGTAAGAATTTGGAACAGATTACATGCTAACTTTGATTGTCCCTGTCACACGAAGTAAAGTTTAGTTATAATATAAATAACCCATGTTCTAATTTCTTGTTACCAGTGCCGGATTAAACCATAAACCATGTGCGGGCCCTTAGGCAATCGAAATCTCGCCCCCCCCCCCCCCACCTTCCTAAATAAGTTTACGATTTTACCAACAATTTTAATAAATAATTTCATTATACAAAAAAATTATTAACTTACTGAATAAAACATAATATTTTTGTTAAAAAATCAAGTATTTCGTTTTAATTTAGTGCAATATAATGATAAGCCACATTATTTTCAAATAATAGTATATTAAAGAACGTGTTTTATAAGACATGTTTTTTTTCGCACGCGTTAAAATTTAGAAAACGAGCGTTAGCGAAAGAAACTCTTATAAAATGAGTTCTTTATACTATTTTTTATATTTTGCGCCTTCTTACAATTAACATTTACTTACTCAATTTGTGATTATATTTGTAACCAATTGTACATTTTCATGTAAATAATCTTCCCTAAATAAAAAAAAAAGTAATAATAATTTCGACATTATATTATTAAAATGAATTGTCAATTAACTAAAAATAAATTAGGTAAAAATGGGTTAAAGAAACGTCATCTAGTACCAACCGTCTAAAACAAAAAATTGCGTATCGAAATGAAGGTCATTACGATACGCAATTGCGTATCGTAATGACTTTATTATGAACGCAAAATATAAAAATAATTTTTTAAAGGCTTTTTGTTGCTTTTTGCCTCTACCAAAGTATACTTGTTAGTAATTTACCTATAACACTTTTTAAAAATAGTTTCAAGTTGAAAATTATTATTACCCCTATTTAAACATTTTTTTCATTTTCAAAACTTTAAACTCTATTACTACGAATTTTTCGTTTTGTAGCATATCACATTATTACAACAAGTCCTTCATATATTGTAAATACAAAAAAATTATAGCATAGTTATGCGAAAGAATTATTATGAAAATCAACAAATGCTAAACACTGGTATTGATATCATAAAAATGATTACCTAAATAACTAATACAAATTTACAACAAATAACAAATATAATACAAGTGTAGATATATCATAATTATGATAATTAGATAAAAGTTTTAATTTCAAACAGATAACAAAAGACATACATATTTACATAAATATAGTGATCTATATTTTAATTATTGCACTAAATCACTGTCAATGTAAAATATAGATATCGCTAACAACCCAAAAAGGCGCGGGGTCCATAGGCAATTGCCTAGTCTGCCTATTGGGTAATCAGGCACTGCTTGTTACTCTATGGTGGAAGGCCCCATAATAGCTTTAATTTTTAAGTAATATATGGGGTCACGGGGTTATGTACGTTAGGTGATCGCTTGTGATTTGGACGGAACGAGTTCGTTCCGATCGACGTCAAACTTGAAAATTATTTCCAATTTTAAATAGGTAGACTTCTCCACTACAGCTATGAGAGCCTGTGACTATGCATATTCATAAAATTTGATTTACTGGCCCGTTCTGTAACAAAGTGGCATGCTAATAATTAAACACTGATTTACAGATTAAGCCCGTTCCAACATTTCGAATCAACAAATAAAATACAATGGTTATCAAAAATTAAGAAAATAAATACATTAAAATACTCGTATAGTCGGCAGATAAATTAGATAATATAAATAAATAAATATATCATCATGGCATATTACCCATTGCTGCTTTGTACGCAGATATCGGTAATGATGATGACATATTTGTACCGTGCGGGCGTTTACCAGGCGTCACCTCACGGGCACACATTGCTGTCGTGGAGAGTGCACCACAGGGGTCAATTTAGTGCCATTTTAAAATTGGAAATATTTGGCGTCGGTCGGGATCGAACCCGGTTCCCCAGATTCGTGACCAGACACTCAGGCACGCGGCCACGAGACCCCATAAATAAATTAGATAATAATTTTTAATAACTGTGAAATAACGATGACACCCTTTAACTGATATTTTAATTTCCAAATCTAAGTTTATTTGTACCTACGATTATATCGAAAAATATCTAACAGAAAAAAATGTTTTAAATCTTCTTTCTTATCATTCTAGGTTAGGATGAGCCAACATTATTTTTCCCCTCAAAAGTTAAACTTATCTTTCTCCCAAGTGCGATACTTTTCAAATCCTTCCTTTTCGATTTAGCCTATCAATCATTGGTGTTCTTTTTATTCTGTAACATATCACCTCATAAAATACGTTCGCCGTGCGATATGCCCTGCTCGTAAACTGGCAAAAACCAATGCAAATAGACGCTCAAGAGGATTAAACTACACTTAAACTATTCGCATAAATCATCAAAACATCCCAGTCGAGGAAGTTCTCGCAAGAAACGAAATAAAAGTGAAAAGAAGGAGAAGAACATTCGAAAGGAAGTTGTGTTTGTGAAGCTATTTATGGAAACCGGGAGTGATAGTTTACAAAACTTGTTTCGAAAGGAAAGATAGATAGCCACGAAATTGGATATTAAAAATGAGGAAAATATTTCTAAATTAGGTTTAACATGAGAGAATTTTCCAAAACGCAAAGCAAGAAACTACGTTTGATTGTACAAATAGATGGACTTCAGGTTTGGAATCTATTTTCAGAGTGAAGTTTCAACTTTCAACAGTCCCAAAGTTAGTTCTGGTTGCTAATTATAAGCACTAATTTTCCTGGACAACTTTAGCTATATTTAGAGAAAAGAATTAGTACTATACAATATTTACTAACATAATATAAATTTTAAACGCATATTTCCTAAATATTTAGTTTATTTTACTGGAAATTCACCGGGTATGATAGTAAAACATGGGATTTTTGAATTGAAATAAAATTTAGAATGGCATTTTTACTTCCTTGTACAAAGTAAAGGAAGTATTGTATTCGCGAAAAATTTCAGTTTCCAGATTTCAACGGAAATATCCATTTTGGCCATCCCTGAATCCATTCTGACTAATTTCGTCGTGACGTCTGTACGTACGTATCTCGCATAACTCAAAAATGGTAAGCCGTAGAAAGTTGAAATTTTGTATTTAGGACTTCTATAACATCTAGTTGTGCACCTCCCTTTTTGGTCATTACGTAATTTCCAGAAATGGTACTTTATTTAAAGCCTATAATAGATTTTAATGAAAAACTATATTAAAATATAATCCGAAACTTTTCAAATTTTGTATATAAGACTTTTATATCAATTGGAATAACATAGCAGAATTTGGTTAAAACAGGCTACCCGGAAGTGATATATTACCTGAAGTTGTTAACAGTTTTTCTTGAATAAAAAGTTTCATTTTGATTTTAGAAATAAATGCTTCAAATAAGAGTTTTAGAGAATTAAATTCTGCGTCTAGCACATCAAGTATTATTAAATTAGCCCTATGTATAAACGAGATATGTAAATTTAAAACTTATATACTTTTTGGTTTTTGTAATGAAGCTTGCTATGGATTAGGACAAAAAATAACAAAAAAATAAAAAATAGATGTTAATGTCAAATTACGTCAAATACGTGCAATTTTATAATTGAGTCTATTCTTCATATTAGTCTTGTGTACAAGGAAGTCGTGTGGTATCCACATCAGATTTTTTCGTTTAAGCATAGGCAACACCGAGGGCAACACAGAATACATTTCACAAACCACTTCACGTAAAATAATAGTTCCTAAGTATTTAATTCGAAATCACAGTAGATAAGAGAGAAAAAAAATTAAAAACCAGTTACTTTAAGGTGCATTCACAAATAAAAATTAGGTTTATGGTTTTTGCTGAGGTTTAAGTAAGTCATTCATAAATGTAAGTTTAAATTACCTGAAAATGAGTTTTGATATGTACAGACATCTGTGTAAATGCTTCAAACACAAGATTAAAATATCGGTAGAACAGTACTCAACAAGACTGAAAACTGTCATTCGCTTGGCATTATTTAATATATTTCCGCAATTAAGTTATGACAGTCTCCATGTTCTTCTCGCATTTGTTTAAAAAGCCGAATCCACCAAGTGGATACTACATAAAGATGGGTGTATATATCTATATCATTTCAGACTCGTTCTCATTGGTGAAGTTTGTGACGTCAAATTAAATCATAAACCTAAAGTTTGAACCTTGCAATATTTAGCTTTATGATTTGGATTTAGAGACCCTAAATTCTGAAGTGTGAATGAAGTCATAACATAATATGCAGCCAAAGTCTTTAAATCTAAAGTATAAACCATAAATTTAAACCTAATTTTAATTTGTGAATGTATCTTAAATGCTTCAAAAACAAGATCAAAATATCGGTAGAGCAGTACTCAACAAGACACCAGTGCGCCGTGAAAATGTCATTCGCTTGGCATTATTAGTTATATTTCAGCAATTAAGATGACAGTCTCCATGTTCTTCTCGCATTTGTTTAAAAAGCCGAATCCACCAAGTGGATACTAAATAAAGATAGGTGAATATATCTATATCATTCCAGACTCGTTCTCATTGGTGAAGTTTGTGACGTCAAAGTAAATCATAAACCTAAAGTTTGGACCTTGCAATGTTTAGCATTATGATTTGGATTTAGAGACCCTAAATTCTGAAGTGTGAATGGAGTCATTACATAATATGCGGCCAAAGTCTTTAAATCTGAAGTATAAACCATAAACCTAAAGCTAATTTTCATATGTGAATGCACCTTAAATGTAAGTTTAAATTACCTAAAAATTAGTTTTGATATGTACAGACATCTGTGTAATTGCTTCAAAAACAAGATTAAAATATCGGTAGAGCAGTACTTAACGAGGCACCTGTGCGCTGTGAAACTGTCATTTGCTTGGCATTATTGGTTATATTTCAGCAATTATGTTATGACACCAAGTGGATACTGAATAAAGATGGGTGTATACATCTATATCATTTTAGACTCGTTCTCATTGGTGAAGTTTGTGACGTCAAACTATATCATAAACCTAAAGTTTGTACCTTGCAATGTTTAGCATTATGTTTTGGATTTAGAGTCATTACAAAATATGCGGCCAAAGTCTATAAATCTAAACTATAAACCATAAATCTAAACCTAATTTTCATTTGTGAATGCACCTTTATGAAAAGTAAAATGGATTTCCCTCGGAACTTTTCTATTTATAGTTTCAATAATCATATTTTAAGTTACAAATGTCAAAATTCAGTTTAGAAATTCTTATCATATTATGATAGTCGCGTCTGGATTCACCCATGTCATACTATATCAGTGGTAATTGGTATCCAACGTTGTCTCTGTATCTATAGTCGACATTTATTTGTTGATCATTAAGTCTAGAAATTATTATGCATACGTGCGTGACTTTGAATGCCGCCCTAGCCTATGCATCCTGCACCCCTAAGATAATCCTGTCCTGAAAATAGAGCTTTGTTTTAGATAGTTGGTATTAGTTTGTCACGTCGAGAAGACGTCTGTACCCAGATAGTAAACATGTAAGAGTTTAAGTTTTGGCTCGCATTCTGCGTAACGCGAGTATTTTGGCCTAAGTATGCAACGGCATCTTTAGGATTTAAGTTATGTTGGTTTTAATTAGAAAAGAATAAGTTAAATAAGTTAGTGCAAGTTGTAGTGTAATTATAATAATCATGTAAATAATGTCCATGTCCGTAAATTCTAATTGTTCATCAAGTGGAAAGTGAAAGTAAGTGTATGTGTGTTCTTCCTTTCCACCAGTCAGTCAGAATAAAGTGTGTCGTCGTTGACGTCTGTGAAGTTGGCTCAGCCTATATCGAATGCCCACTTGTAGTGTATGTAGACGGTTAGTTTTTCGTTAGGTGAGATAAGTTTTACTACGTAAGATACGCAAGGCTTGTTTAGCTTTAAAAAAAAATTTGGGGCAGGCTGACTTCACACAGCCTGCCCAAACGTGTATAATAAAATAATTCAATAGACATATGTTTCCTTACCGTTAGTTGAATTAAGGGCTAAATTGCAATTTATCCAGAATTCAAGAATTTTATATTAATGGTTATATATACTTGATAAACAATTAAACACTAAATACCGCTAAAAATTGGGTGCGGGAAGCTATATTTATAGAGATTTTGGCATTTTTTCTGAAAGAAATTAGGTTAGATGAACTACATACATTTCCATGTTTAAGTAGGTACTTACGCTTTCTTTCAATAATACTGTTTCAATTAATGTATATTTGCAAAATTATGTTTTATTTTCCCTCTTCTTCTACGTTTTATAACATTTTTTATTTATCATTTTGCGTTCATCTGTCAAACTATTGTAAACTAACATGAAGATAGTAGGTCGAGCGATGTCGAATGTGTGTGCCTGGTGTGCGTCAGGTATTGTTTTTGTAAGGATTTTTTTAAAATTTCTTAAAAAATACGTGTGTCAGGTATTGTTTTTGTCAGGATTTTTTAAAAATTTCTTAAAAGATTACTGTGCGTTAGATATTGTTTTAGTCAGGATTTTTTTCAAATTTATTTTTTCAAAAAAATATATAAGTACCTGTTTCCGCGCTCCAATTTTATGTTTCCTTATTATGTATTAGCTAAAATAAGACATTACAACAAAAAATTGCAATTTCTACTATTCTGGATAAACTGCAATCCAGCCGAATTAAGTTTTAACAAAATTAAGTTTAGTTTCGAAGTGGTTCAGGTCAAAAAAATAACTAACATGGGCATTCTAACTTCTTATTTCTGCAACCCAACGCAGTAATTGAAAGTTTAGAGTTATTAACATACACGTATTGATTAGTTGTCGTTAGTTTTGATATAATCGAAGTTAGTTTTGGAACTAATTAGCTTGGCCATTCATGTACAATAAGTAGGCAGGCCTGGAACCTGCTTTTTTAAATTAATAATTAAAACTCTGTCAGTGACAACGACGGTCGTACTATTCGCTGAGTTTAGTTTTGACAAAATTGACGTTAAACAAGCCTTGCGAAACTTACGTAATCGGGTGCAAAACTTATCTCACCTAATGAAACACTAACCGTCTACATATACTACAAGTGGGCATTCGATATAGGCTGAGCCAACTTGACAGACGTTCATCATTGGGGAAAACAGGAAACAGTATTAGTATCATCAGCCTAGCCCCCCCCCCCCCATTACATGTAATACGTTCTCCAGTACGTTCCTGCGTAATGAGATAGATGTAAAATAAAGTTTTCGTCCAAGTTTTTTACAGTCGTATTGCTATAGATTGACAGATAAAATATTAATTTATTTATTTCATTGAATTTGTTTCTGCGATGGTAAATGTATCCATTATTACAGATATATAATTTAATGAAATCAATCATTATTATAAATTTATGACAGATTGCATTTATCAACCTCAAACAATGCAATTGTTTAACATTTTTGTGTTATTGCTCATGGCACTTGGTAGCTAAAAAAAAAATTTTTATTTTTCACTTCTCTCATGCATGGAACGCAGGTAAGGTAAACAATAATTTTGGACGTATTACATGCAGTTTTTGATTCTTAATATTTTTATTTACACTAGTATTCTAAAAATAATATGGGGCAGAAATATACTACGTATTTATAAAATTGTTTATAATGTAATGTAACTGGTTTTGAAAGTTCAAAACCGAGAATTTTTTATCAAGTGACAAGTGACCAAACTTCAAGGTATACAGATATGTATTCTACTTTTTCTAACTGAAATGTGTCTATGAATAATATTGCTGCGATCAAAATGTAAAAATAAACGGAGTGATATTTTTCTTATTAAATTTTTCTGTAGATACATTTACTGCACTTAAGAAATCTTGTAAAGTACTTGAAATGTCAGCCAAGTAACATTTCCACAATAAAATACGATTTGAGATTTATGATATCCACCAGGTTTCATAGTTCAATTCACAAAGCTGAGACTTAAGATGAAATCACGGTGAAGGCAACGAATTTTTGTAGTGTGTAGTGCATGTTGAGTAATTTTAACCATATTGTGAGACAAGGGATGTTACGACCTCTAACATGGTTGACATGTTAAGTAATCCTAATTTGTCTTTACCCTCTCAAAACGGTTACGCGTAAAATTTTACTTCCGAAGCTGAGAAAGAGAAATACGTAGGTTTGGTGTGCTACAAAATATTTGTAAATCTACCTGCCTTCGTAATAACGCGGTATACCGCAAAACAGCATGGTATGTACGATCCTATGCGTCAGTGGAGGATTAGCAAAATTTTGGAATACGATGTAGAGGTACTTTCTCAAAATCCCACTAATATACCTGGTTTTATTTATAATTTGTGAAAATTTGGTGTAATGTCATACTCTTTGTTCTGTATTTCTTAAAATTCATGTGAAACATTAAATTCCACACAAATATTTCGTGTGCTGGAGTTCAAAAAATTTGTTACAACCCTGTCAACAACGCTGTCATTCAAGAAGCCACCAGCTGCGTAAGTCGAGGCAGGTACATTTGCAAATATCTTGAAACAAACTATATATAGGGTGTTCATTTTATTTTCTCCACTATTGCTATCTCAAGAACTATACCTAAGAGCTACGAGATCGGTTAAATTAGCAAACAATTTCTATCTCATTAGTGGTTCTCAAAATACAGAATGCAAATTTCTTATTTAATTGGGACATTCTTTTTTTATATTTGAAATCTACCTAAAATTACGAATCCAACGAAATGCTTGAAGAGAATTTTTATTGAAGAAATAAATTACAATAACGTAAAAGAAAATTATTAATAATTACCCTATCAGATAGGCTGTGATAACAAATTAATTATTTTCTTGTAACAAAATACAGGGTGTCTCAATAAGCTTGTTCACTATTGTGACAAGGCGAGGGTAAGCACAATAACAGATAAATAACTTTTTATAAAATCTTCTAAATTATAGTTTCAATATTCATATTTTAACTCTGTTTATCTGTTTAAGTTATAAATGTCAAAATTCAGTTTAGAAATTCTTATCGTATTATGATAGTCACGACACTTATTTGTTGATCTTAAGTCTGGAAATTATTATATATACGAGCGTGACTTTAGAATGACCTCGCCTATGCACCCCGAACCCCTAAAGATAATCCTGTCCTGGAGATAGCGTTTTTGTTTAAGTCAGTCAGCATTAGTTGGCCATGAGAGTAACATGGAAGAGTCTGCATTAGTTAGCCATGGGATAAACATGGAAGAGTTTTAGTTTTGGGCGACGCTCGCTCTCTGGGTTACAGAATGTAACCAGTTTGGTTAGTTATGTTTAATTAGTTAATATTCTAATCATGTAAATAAACATTAGTTTAATTGTAAATAAAGTATTAGTTAGTAACCAACAAGTTGTGTTCATGTCCGCAGTGTTCATCAGTGTAAAGTGTAAAAAGTGTAGTGTCTGTGTGTTCTTCCTTCTCACAAGCCGTGGACGCCAGCCATCCGAGGCGTCCACCAGTCATCAAAGTAGTATCTTCAGCCAGTTCCACCCCCCTCGTGTTACAGTGAAGCAGTCGGTAGGATTGCAGTCAGCTTTAGAAGACCCCCTCGTGTTACAGTGGCGCAGTCAACGGGTAGGATAATTAGAGTAATTGTTTACTCTTATTTATCCGAAAAGTTCCTACATCAGTTTCAGTATTATTAGTTTGTGACCGAGGAGAGGGTACTTGGTGTACAGTATGTACACATTTGCGACCACGACGCCAGCGATGATACAGCAACCCAGGCCGTATCAGCCGTCACCAGATATGCTTGACGTATTGCTTGCAATAGATACGTTCTCTGGTGATGGCAGTGTGGGAGAATATATCCACAACATGGGCGCAGCCAGCAGACGATACGGCTGGGATGAAGTTTTTCTCGGCAGTGCAATAGTGTTCAGGCTCAGTGGTAAGGCAAGGGAATTGTATTTTGAAATTCCATTGTATAAGCGGCCTACCACTGGCACAGATATGGTGCGTTGGTTAGAAATAACCTATGCAGGACGCACCATATTACCACCATCATTTTTTCCGGCTTGTACGCCAAGTTTTTATGGTCTAGCATGGACGCACCAGGTCTACGCACCGCAGGCGCCGTTAGATTCGTTGTCTCCAGGGCATGGAGTGCACGAGTTGCCAGTAGGGAGGATCAGTTTAGAAGAAATTGAGTCCTTGCTGGCAATAGAGGATCGTTTTGCGGTGGTAGACATACCACGACCGGAAAGTCCGACAATAGTCGTCACAGCGAGTGACAAGGGCGTACAAGAAGGAAAAATGATTGAAGAGAATTGCCTGCCGGAGGAAACAGCGAAATGTGAGACTGAGGAAGAACACAGCGAAGTAGCTGATGGACAGGACATGAACAGAGTATATGACGACAACCTGCACGAAATGGATCTGCAAATGGTCAACGAAGAGGACATCGAGAATGGCGACTTGGGCATGAACGTCGGAGAGGACAACTTGGCATGCCCACCTGTGCAAGTTTTACGCCGCACCCATGGAGGGCACGCCACTGGTGATATCGTTATCGCGTACAGTAGTGTTCCCAAATTTTTTGTAGTGCCATCCCTCAGACCGCTTAGGTGTGAACACCCCCCTCCCTCGTTCAGTGCAGTGACCTTTGTGTGGTTTTCATTTATGACGATTATATGACGATTTTTGTTAGTGTTTAGTTTTTTTTGGCTAGTTAAGTTGCATGTTAAATTAGTAATTTTTGTAGATAGGAAAATAAAATGATACCCTTTTCCTGTTAGCATTGAATTTGTAATTTGTTAAAACGTTTTACGTTTTTATGATTTGTGATTACATTATGTTTATGATGCTTTATGTTTGTATGCTTTTGCATTTGAAATGTCTTAGGTTTTATACCTTTTGTGTGTTTTTACGTATTATGTTAATTGTGTTTGTACATTTGTACCTGTTTTGCAATTTTTTTGTATTCTATGTTTTATGCTTTGTCTCATATGTGTAATATGGGTGATGTTTTATGTTTTATTTGTTTTATGTATGTGTTTTATGTTCTGTGGTTGCAGAATTTGGAAACTATCTTCAGTTCAGGATTTAAGAATAAATATATCGATTTTGCGATATATTTATGTCTTAAGGGGAGGATAATGTGACAAGGCGAGGGTAAGCACAATAACAGATAAATAACTTTTTATAAAATCTTCTAAATTATAGTTTCAATATTCATATTTTAACTCTGTTTATCTGTTTAAGTTATAAATGTCAAAATTCAGTTTAGAAATTCTTATCGTATTATGATAGTCACGACACTTATTTGTTGATCTTAAGTCTGGAAATTATTATATATACGAGCGTGACTTTAGAATGACCTCGCCTATGCACCCCGAACCCCTAAAGATAATCCTGTCCTGGAGATAGCGTTTTTGTTTAAGTCAGTCAGCATTAGTTGGCCATGAGAGTAACATGGAAGAGTCGGTTTCAGTTAGCCATGGGATAAACATGGGAGAGTCGGATTAGATACTCGTAAGAGTGAACATGTAGTTTTTAGTTTTTTGGGGCGCCCGCCCGCTTTATTAGTTAATAATGTAATCATTTAGTTTAAATGTAAATAAAATTAGTTAGTTAGTAACAATCCACAAGTATTTGTTCATGTCCGTAGTGTACATCAGTGTAAAGTGTAGAAAGTGTTAGTGTATGTGTGTTCTTCCTTCTCACAAGCCGTGGACGCCAGCCATCAGAGGCGTCCACCAGTCAGTTAGTGTATCATCGTTGGGAATCATCAGTCAATGTAGTATCATCAGCCTGTTCCACCCCCCTCGTGTTACACTATTGGTAACTTTTTTATTTGAAGAGATATGAGTTTGGTTAAATGAGCAAAATTGTGTCATTTTGAATTACAAAACTACTGATATCATCACACATAAATTTATATCAGCGGTTCTTAAAATATGGGCCCTTAATTTTTTATTTTAAATAGGAACATATATTTTATATTTGCTTATTCGCTAGAATTTAATTCTGAATTCAGCGATATAATCGTTTCTTACCACCACATAACGAATTGTTTCGAGAAAAATCCATAATAAATTTTATATTAATTCGATTTAAATATGACTATAATAAGTGTGCCACGAATGGAAAAAATGAATACATGTTACTTTTTTGCGTAGAATTAGAATGCCATGAATGAAATTAGTGAATATTTTGTTTTGTCACCTAATCATACTTTTTTACCTCCCGCTACCCTTGGTGAGGGAGGTATAGTGATCGTGCTAAAAATCACATATCGAGATTTTGGTAAATGACCACGTTTTAAGGTATGTGTGTGTGGATCCTCCACTCTAACTCAAATACCATCATTCAGAAAAGTTTGAAACCTTGTATTTCGAACTTTTTCTGTAATGGAAAGAGCCCATTACATTTTGGTGAAAATCGGATAAACGGAAATGGCACTTTACTAGAAGCTCAAAATAGTTTTTCCTCGAAAAATACCTTTAAATGTTATTTTTTCGAGATTAATGTTATTATAAAAATTAAATACTATTAAATTTTCTATAGATTTGCCTTAATACTTTTTCTATATATTTTATGGATAAATTTATAAAATTATCTATAATTTAAATGCCAGAGCCAACGCCTTAAACAAACAAAACGCAGTTATTCATATGTATGTAACTGACAGATAAATGTCACTATCAAAGAACTAATCATTTCAAAATAATATTAGTAACGTTTTAAAAAGGAAAAAAGTAAATAGAACAATAGAAAGGAATTCAATTCAGTTTCCAGCATAAGTAAATATGTAGGTAAGTATTTAGATTATAAAAATTATTCTATCCCGGTATTTAAAATTTAATCTTCATTTTATTATAGCTCCGGTGGCTCAATGGTTAGAGCAACGCCTCATGTCATGAGGGCCCTCGGTTCGAATCGCATGGATGTGTGGGAATGTGAACCCTCTGTAATTGGGATTTAATCCTGTTGAGGGGTTTAAAAAAAAGTAGTTACTTGGATTAGATTAGACTATATTTTAAGAAATAAACTGTCAAAAATAGAGTAAAATTCGCTAATCCAAAAATAAGGATTAACTTAATATT
>OY720452.1:61289886-61314886 GCA_963082715.1 Harpalus rubripes
TGTTCAAATCAATACAAATATTATTAGTCTGCAATTATATCGTGCTTAAAATACACGAAGTACTTATTTTTAGCGATTTTTTTGTTAGAAAACAAATATCTGATCGTGTATGACGTATATAGATATTTTACAAAAAGGCTCAATTTTTTATACAAGTATAGCACATTATCAAATGCTGCTATTAATAAATACATTCCTACATATAATTAGCAGCATGCAAGCATAATTTTAAAATTGTACGCGCCAATATTAATCTTGTTATTATGAATTATTTATTTTAGTTATTTTTATCGTCTATTTTAAATGTTTCCCTTTACAACGATAAATTGCAACATGTATTTGAATTTCATATGAGTTAAATTTGAATTTTTAATTGAGACTAGTTTGTTCTTTAAATAGACATTTTAAACATGACATTACTTACAGTTCATTATTTACTATACAACAATTTGTTTTCAAAGTTATGATATAGTAAATAGTGGATTGTTTACAATTTGATGCAGTATCTTTAAAGGTCATAAACTTCGAAAACCACATGTGAAACAACTAGTAAAGGTCAAACCTACAGCTGGCATGGCGATTTAAACTAACCTAAAAACCACAACACTGTAAGTAATCACTAACCTGCTGTCTATAACCGTGTGTCAACACAAATATAAGCAACAAGTTCACTGGTCTTTGACTCTCAATATCACTATCACTAGTTCAACATCGGTTTATGTCATGCCTAACGGTTGATAAACGCCTTGAAGCCATCGTATTTGTAACGAACACTGTACAATACCCGCACACAGACCAACGGAGAACTGAACTGAAGCCAGAAGCCGGTTGGCCCGGGCACAAGCCCGGCACACGCTGCTAGCTCAGACATGCGCTGCAATCTCAACGGGACGACCGGAGGAGGCCGAATACAAGCGGAAAGCGACGAACGCTGATAATGTGGATGAATTATTTTATTATTGCTTGTTTCTTAAATTATTGTTAAGTGTAGAGATTCATATCTTGTTTGTAAGGTTAATTTTTGTGTTTACTTGAGTATAATGTTATGGTAAATAGTTATTAAGAAAGTAACGCGGGTGTAACTGAAAGTTACATGGTTAACTTAATGTACTTTAAAAAATAATCAATATTTAGCTAAATTTTGTTTCCTGTACTTAAATTAACATATTTAAACAAACATTCAAAAAATGCGAATTCATATTTTTTTGCTAACATAAAAATCAAGCACGTGATGACTTTCATTTGGATGAACAATCCTTTAATACAGGGTGATTGGCGTAAGTCCGACACCAAGAATGACTATGTTTACACGTATAGCAAAAAAGTACTTTGACTTGACTTTGACTTTCAAAATGCGACTTTTGCCGTTGTGTAAACACTCTCGCCTATTACTTTTCTTCCTAAAGTCAAGTCCAAAATAAAATAGACTTGACTCATATAAGTGACTTTTAAAAGTCGTGTGAACCAACGAACGAAACATACTTTACTTTACTAACAGTGACATTTAGTTTTCATCCACATTATTTTTTAATCTACTTCGCATCCAATATTGTTGCTGCATAGTTATATTATTTAAAAATATCGCGCTTAAATTTAGTAACTGTAGTTTACTATCCATTTTTTCTATAAATAATTTATTCTTTTTATGATTATATGATAATAGTTGAATAGGTAACTTACATCACACGTATTATAACCAAACTTTACTTTGCTGTCAAAGTCAAAGTTTAGTAAAGGACAAGTAACAAACGTAAAGTGAAGTATATTTGACCTTATATGTAAACGCACCATTAAAATGACTTTTCATAAGTCGCCTTTTGAAAGTCAAGTTAAAGTAAATTTTTCTCATACGTGTAAACGTAGTCAAAGATTTCGTTTATTTTCAGAGATAGAAAAATGTTAATAAACAACCTTAAACTAGACAAAGGGGCTCATAAGATGATGATAGTAACAATTTTGTATCACTTCCGGTTTTAGCGGAAATGGGTACAAGTTTGAATCTAGCATGGGGAATCGGTAGATTTTTATATTTTTCCCCAGAATTTAAATAAAATTAGCTTCACATCGATATCAAAATATTATAGTTTTTCTTCAACTATTTCAAAATGGCGACCATTTAATTTCATAATATTTATTAATAAAATTCCATACAAAATTAAACATAGCAAGCTATAAAACAATTTTAATACCTTAAATTAAATAACAAAATTGTTAGAACGCTTCAACTTTATGTAGATAAATACTGTTCTTTTGTTTTAAGGTAATAAAATTGTTTCATAGCTTGCTACGTTTAATTTTGTATGAAATTTTATTAATACATATTTTGATGTCGTGAAGCTAATTTTATGTACATTCAGAAAAAATATATTAAAATACAGATTCCCTATGCTAGGTTTAAAGTTGTACCAATTTCCTCTAAAACCGGAAGTGATGCAAAATTCGTACTATGGTCCTCTTATGAGCCCCTTTGTCTAAGTTTGCTTACAAGATAAACGAAATATTATTGGTGCCAGACGTCAAACACCCTGTATATTTCGAAAAAAACGAACCAAAATTTTCGCCACTAGTTCTAAAAACCGTATTTCTAGTTTGTAAAAAAACACATTTCTATTTTCTCTTATTTGTTAAAAGCTATCAGATTTAAACTGAAATATAATTTTTATGGTACCTAACCTGCATTTGAGAACCACTGGTTTAAAAAAAATGTTTCGCTCTTCCTTCATATCTCTTATAAGTAGTTCTCTAGATAGCAATAGTGCCCCACTTAAATTGACCATTCTGTATATAAAAACTTGGATTATAAATATAATCCTGGAGAATTATTTATATTTAATTCGCTTTTATAAAACCGGGTATTAATGTTGTAATTTTTCAATATACATAAAAATTAAAGCTTGGATATCATAACACGATATCCAATAGTAATAAAAAAGATTGAGCATCGCCATTTAAAAAAAAAAAATAATGCTCTAAAGATGTGCAATTCAAAACCTATATTATTTCATACTTGGAAGATATTAGTAAAATTTATATTTTCTCCTATATCTAGAGACCTACGTATTTTTCCTCAAAAAACAAAACACCATTAACATGACCTCCTAATTGCAAATTGTATCTAATTTAACTTTTAACCGACTTCGAATGTCTTATCTCTTAGTTTTCAAGATCCCCATGTTGGACAAATTATCATGGACACCATGTATGGTAGAGCACTGCATGGGCTAAAATTTTAGGAACTTTTAAGTCAGAGTTTTTAAAGAAATATAAAGCCCGGCCCGACCCGGCACATTCATTTACAAAGCCCAGCCCGACACCGCCTGACTTTTTCAAGATAAATATGAAGCCCGGCCCGACTCTGTCCATTCTCTTTTAGAGCCCGACCCGGCCAGGCCCGTTTACATAATGAACCCGGCCCGTTCGTTTAAAAAGCTCGGTCCGACCAGGTCCGTTCATTTTAAAAAGACCGACCCGGTCAGGCCGTTTATCTAAAAGCCCGGTGCAGCCCAGACGCGTTCATTTTACTAACTTGACTCTACTCAGTACAATAGCTATTTGTGTATTAAGAGCGCAAAATGGGACATTGTCGATTGAGAGGTTGTTGACGCGCGACGCAGTAGCGCGGCATTCTCTTGAAATCGACAATGGCCATTTGCGCTCGAAACACACACAAGATTTTTTCTACAGTCCTTCACCATAAAAAAATAATAAAATGTACACTTTGTACTTACAGTACTATTCAATAGTTTTGCAGTGAAGGTAGGAAACGTATTCAGAACGACTTCAAGATACTGTTTTGGCTTTCGTTTTTACAAAAATAATAATGCCAATTTTGTAATGAATATTATAAGTTTTTTGTTTTATTTGTTTCGAGTACATTAAACTAGTGCAGTGGAAAAGTGGATATCCATTGCCAGCGTTCGCGCATCGCGCCAAACTTTTGCAGGTAGCAGCACAACTGTTCACACAATTTATTTTATATTCAATTTTAATTTATCGTTATTTTCCATTCTTTTTGAGCTATTGCTTCAATCTAATCCAAGTATTTTATACTTTCGTTTTTGTAAATAAATGCCCTATTTTATTTTCACAGCAGTGCGGCATTCTGTTTGGTTATGTAATATATCGACGGAGCAGTTATATGTCAGATTGAATGGGGAAGATGGCAAATGTATAACTACAGTGCCTTTAGTTCCTGACGTTTCTATTAAGAATGTAGACAAGTGACATTTCTCAACATTGTATTGTTAGAAATTTGGACAGCGAGCGTTTTTTCTACTTTGCCGCGCATGAGCGGCAAAGTGACATTTTTCGTTGACAAAAAAGGAGCGCAAATGGCTACTTTGTATATAGACTGTAGAAAAAATTATTTCAATCGCGCTAGCCAAAGTATCTAATCAATTTTTCCTATAAATATGAGTCTTTAATGTCAAATTTTGGTTGATTTTTTTCCATAAAGTAGTTAAGTTCTATTTTATTTATTAATTAATAATAAGTAATTATATAGTAATAATTACTAAATTTATTATAATGTACCACACACATTATCACAATAACTTATTGTCTTACTCGCAACTAAACGTTTGAAGAACACGTGTTTACGCTATTTATAAAAAAATGTGGTTAGCCATCTGTATTACAAGCATAATTATTATTTCTTTAAAAATAAAATTTATCAATATTAATAAGCGGTAAATTATAATCGTATTTGGACAACTAAAATTTCATTGAAAACAAAAAAAAATCGTGGAGATGAGCAACACTGGAATTAAATTACTGTTTTTATTTTGGCTAATGGCGACTAAAGTGGCAAATTTAACAAGGAAGCATCTGTGATTCACTGCTCCACATTAGTTAAATTAAAAATTAACGGTTGAGTTACCGAATAGACTGTTAGGAATATAAAATGAGAGGTGAATCACTATTACCTGACATTTTGCCGCGGTTCTCGACATTTACTGGAATAAAACGTGTGACAAGTCATGTGACGGTTTGTTCTCCACAAAAATGTATTTATTTATAGTAAGTACATCACGTTCACGCAAATTTTTCTTTCTTATAATGTTTTATAGAGTAAAAAAAAAACTAGCCCGGCTCGATATAAGCCCGCCACAATTGAGGTCTGGCCCGGCTCGAGCCCGTCGCAGTTCAAGACCGGTCCGGCTCGAAGACCGATGATAATCACGAAGATTTGGCTAGCTTGCGCCCCGCTCGAGCCGAGCTGGGCCTTGTAGTGCTCTAATATGGATAATGCAGCAGTAAACAGTAGAAACGAAATGGCGTTACCAACAGACCTAATAAAAATAGTAAAATTTGCTGGACACATCAGATTATTTAATTAATTAATGTAATGTAATTCGTGTATTTGGTTACACAGTATTTTTAATAAATATATTTTCAAGTTTAACTTTTAACGAAAAAAAAAATATATGTATGTATAAAATAAAATTTATGTTATGTAACATTAATAAATGTACGTACATATACCATCATTTTTAATTATTAAAATATGGTACTTTTCAATAATTAAAAACTTAAGGAATCACTTACTATTATTAATTAATAAATTCAACAGAGCTTTACTGTTAATTCATAACAGTAGCCTTAATGGAAATATACCAAATATGTAGTATCAACCGAAATTTATATATTTTGTTTTCTGTATAATATGATTATTTTCTACAAATCTACTAAAAGTAGGCTTTTTAATGTTTGTTTTTAGGGTTAAAATAGTTATTTATGTAACAAGTGTGTAAAGTAGTACTTTTTTTGGTCGAGTGCGATGTTTTACGCATGAGGCGCACCAGACAAAAAATACTATTTTACACACGTGTTGCATACAACATTTTTCCTACAACCGAAATGGTATTGATGTTTCTCATAATACTGAGTGTACAGGCATCCAGCAGCTTCAAATACTGTTAGTACTCTTTCTCATAACACTGTACAAAATGTAAGTTAAACACTTAGAAGAATCTCAGACAGACGATGATTAGTCTTTTATAATGTACAAATTGTACATTTAATATTAATATTAAAAATTAGGTTAGGTTAGAATATATGTCAAAAAAATGTTAATGTTCATAAAAATTAGATCAGTACTCAATCTGTTAAAAAAAATATTAGATTTGTTTCATTTACAGTGTATATTCGTATTTCTTAATAAATTTTATTACTTTTATTATTATTTACTACCTAATTATATACTTGACAGGTAAATTAACCATATTTTAATGTTGCCTAGCAACGCTTATTTACTTTTCAAGCACTAGTGCGTGAAAAGTACTGTTCACGCACGGTTGTAGGAAAATGTCATTTTATGACACCAGTGTTAAAAAGTGACAGATCATTGTTACTTTTAACACTAATACTAAAAGTGAAACCTTACGAATAGAAAAACAAATAGACATTTTTGGTATAATGTCAAAATATTATTAGAAATACAAATGTAAAAGAAATTATAGAAAAAATAGTTTATGATATATGTGCTTGAAAAGTGACACTTTACACACTGCAATGAATGCGTGAAAAGTACTTTTCACGCGTTCACGGTTGTAGGAAAATGTCATTTTATGACACCAGTGTTAAAAAGTGACAGAACATTGTTACTTTTAACACTAATACTAAAAGTGAAACCTTACGAATAGAAAAACAAATAGACATTTTTGGTATAATGTCAAAATATTATTAGAAATACAAATGTAAATGAAAAAATAGTGTTTATAGAAAAAATAGTGTATGATATATGTGTTAAAAGTGATTTTATTTTATTCGAAGTTCGAAGATTTTTGCTTCTCTCAAAATAAAATGTCACTTTTAATTCTTATATCGTAAAAAACTATTTATTTTTGCAAAGCTATTCACGTAAAATATGATTATAAATTTTATGGAATAAACAATTAATAATATTTAAATTAACAAATAAACAATGCTCATTAGAAACAATTGTGAAAAATAATATTTATCGCAAAATAAAAAACGTCTTATTGAGTCTACAAAATATATTTGTTCAATAAAAACATATTATTTATTATTGCAATTATTTATTGGTTTGCCTCATTTTAAATCATTGCTTTTAACTTCGAACAACAAACTTTAAATGTAAACATATGAATTATTAAAAATTCTAAGGTATGATTCATATTGGAATGTGAATTATTGAACATATAATTATAATACCTACTTTTGTTTACAAACCAGGAAATCGCATTATAAATGTGGAAATAAGGGAAATATATGAATAACAACGATTTTACCAAGATTTTCGTTTTATTGTTTTTCACTTAAAAGAAATGCACTTGCTTTATAATAGAGTATCATTTAGTAAATTAAATATTAAATAATCGTCTCTTTAGTCAAGAGTTTCTTAGACATACGAACGGAACAAGTGTATAAAAAACTAATCCTATGTGTCTTCTATAGATTAGGTGTTAATAATGAAGCTACTCGAAATTTCAGCCATACTTGCATTTATTTTTACAAAACCGAAGTTTCGGTTTAAACTTATAGCTTCAACCCATCCGATATTCGATTCGAGTACCTATATACAAAGAATGCATAGATTTTGTCAAGCCGTTATCAAAACAAAAAAAAGTATTTTTTGAAGAATCAAAAATTTAAATCACTAATAAATTTTTCTTGAGTAATGGCCCTATTCTGTTCAAAACTATGTAAGTTTGGTAATTTCATCTTTGGCCTACACGGGGGTTAATTTTTAATCATTGGTTAAATTTTTTAACTAATCAAATATGTTGACATATAACAAAAAAGGGGATTTTTAGTTGTCAAATTAATATCTATTGGATAAAAATTTTAACCAATGGTTATATTTTTTAATCAATCAAATATGTTGACATGTAACAAAAAAGGGTTTTTTAGTTGTCAAATTAATATCTATTGGATAAAATTTTTAACTAACAGTTAAATATTAACAACCAAGTTACAAAATAGGGCCCACTGTCTGTTAAATTAACTGTCAGTTAAAAAGAAAAATATAGTATCGATATTGCAGCATAAATTGTAAAAATTATATATGTGTATATTTCAGTATAACTGACAGTTAAAAGTCAGTTTAACCCGAGATAAACACACCAGGTTTATCAGATCTATAAATCTGAAAAGATGAACAAAATCACAACAAAAACTGGCACTCTTATGTATTAATATTTATTATACTTTTCATTTTTGAATTTTTTTAATCATTCGCGGGTCTAATTCTGTAGTAAAGGCGGGTAAGAGTACGGACACTTTCTTTTTTGGCCTGTAAAAAAAATATTTTGAAAAAAATACTTATCATTTATGAAAATATATATTGTTTGTACATTTGGCAACAAAATTAAAATTATTCTAAGTGGATTCATTTATTCATATTTTTAATATTAATGAAAATAAACAAAATGGGAAATGCGTACTCTTAGACGTACATGAATCTAAGAGTACGCAACTATTAAGCCAAAGAGTACGCATATTATTCTGGTACACATTTGTCACATTTAAATATTTTTTGGCCAGAATATGTGGTGCAAATTTCATGCCACCAAAGTTTGCATAATTTGCACTGTATCCAGTCCATTTCTGGGGGATCCTTGTACTGTAAATTGTCAAGCATTTTAACATGTTCTGCAAGCTTCTTTTCTATATCTTGATAGAAACCAGGCTTATATCTGCCTAGAGAATCTGGTGTCTCATTTTAAGCGCTTCCTTAAAGCAGCTTCATGTAAATCTAGTGATGATGCAATATGTATTTTAGATTCACCTTTACTAATTCTAAACTCATTTTTTTTTCTGCATTAATTCAGGAGTAAATTTTAATTGTCGGTTGCTTTTTCATTTATAATTGCCCATCTATAGTGCAAAAAAATCAAAATGCAGGATAACAAAATAATATTTTATTTAAACTAAGGATACGCATAACTACGCATGCGTACTCTTAGTTGAAATTTTCTGCGTACTCTTGGATTTTACATATATTTTATTAAATATTAATTTTACTATAACATGTTAGATGCCCCTGCAATCTCTTCTGCGTACTCTTAAACTACAATGATAAAACTAACCTCTCAATAAGTAAAATAATGAATATGTCAAGCTGAATTTAATCGACATTACTGTATAAGTAACCCAAAATAACAATATAGAACATGAAATTTTTGTTTCTTGTCTACTTTATAATTGTCTTACCTTAGAAAGAAGATTTTTTGTACTCAAGATGGATACATAAATAGGTCTTGTTTTGACTGTTACACCAGCAGAATGATATTTTCTATTCCAAGATAAAGATACTGCGTACTCTTAGAATGAGCGTACTCTTACCCGCCCTTACCCTACTTCTAATTTTATTCGATAGGAACAGATAATCCCATGAAATTATGACGTAAGGTAGTTCAAGAATTTTTAAATTTTATATATGTAAAATTTTTAAAAAATTCTGTAATAGTATAAACTTAAATAATTAAGAAAACGAAAAAATAATGGGAAAATGTCGGATGACACAAGTGTATCCAAAGTTTTGGACATACTATACCTAAGTTTCAAACAATGCCCTTTTTTATTTATTGGTAAAATATGTCACTATACAAACTGGAAGATTATGTATCATGTACAATTTATAATCAACTTTAATATTAAACCACTCACCTTCGTTTTTAAGTAAATTAAATTAATGTCCTAAAACAGGTTTATGATTTATATACATTTAAATCAATGACAGTTTTGCTTTTAATTTTAATGACATCCTGTATAAAGGACCTGCAATTTAAAGTGTATTTCTACCCTGAACCTCTATAACCATTAAACAGATTGAGGATATATTAATAATGTCTGATACATAATTTAAACTCTCATTCTAGACGAGAATTTGCTTATTAGAGTTCTCATCTGACCACTAAGCAACGTTAAAAAACAATGGAAAAGATTTTAGCTTGTTTTTA
This sequence comes from Harpalus rubripes, assembly GCA_963082715.1. Taxonomy (NCBI): domain Eukaryota; kingdom Metazoa; phylum Arthropoda; class Insecta; order Coleoptera; family Carabidae; genus Harpalus; species Harpalus rubripes. The sequence goes on from OY720452.1 coordinate 61,299,813, forward strand.
CCTTCCGTCACCTTTAGGTAAGGAAGGTATTGTCTTTGGTCAAAAAATTCGGTGGTTTTTGATGAATAAGCACGTTTTAGGGTCCCTAGAATACGATTTTACTATTTTTACGATGTCTGTATGTGTGTGTGTGTGTGTGTGTGTATGTATGTATGTGTGTCCGTGTGTGTGTGTGTGTGTGTAACAAAATTTTCGTCTACGATAACTGCCATACTACAATTCTAAAAATTATAATTCTTTCGTATTTCTCTTCGTTACATCCATGCGAAGAGCTGATTAGATTTTGGTTACAATTGGACAACCGGAAGTACCCTCATTTGAAGATTTTAACAGTTTTTCTTGAAAAAACTATGTTAAATATCATTTTTTCACATTTAATGTTATTATAAATATTAAAGAATATTTTATTTTCTATACGATTTGATTGCATTTTATACCTAATATTAAATGGATATAGAGTTAAAAAATTATAAAGAAATTAAATTTCATAAAGTAGCCATAGCTGTGAAAACAGCTACTATATTAAGAAAATTTTGATTGAAAGATGTCAGTGTCAAGTGAAATTGACATAGTGTGTTTGTCTTATAATTTTACTGGAAATAGGTATAGGATCTTTTGATTTCTGTATGGAATTTGTATAAAATACATACAACTGCTTTAAGGTAATGTACAAGAAATAATAATAATAATAAATCTTTTATTTCTGCAGATACATTACACTGTATATAGAAAACGTCACAAAATAATAATTTTCTATATGAAATTTGCATAAAATACATGCAACTGCCGGAAGGTAATGTACAAGAAATAGAATATTTAATTTAGCAAGGAACTTTCCCTATGAAATTTGTACAAAATACATAACTGACGGAAGGTAATGTGCTGGCCACATCAGATTTTTTTATTTTTGTTTAAAAACTGGGTAATACTACTTCGGATACCCTTGTTCAAGATTAAAAATATCTGTTTTTGTGCGTGCATCAATTTCAGATTGTTTAATGGACATGTTTTAATAATTTTAAAATGATACACATGCATATACGCAGTCTCAAAAAGCAATATAACGTGTTAGTACGAAATTGTAAAATATCCATTTGCGTATTACTTATAATCCGAACAAAATATATCATGATCCATTTTGATACATTTGTGAATGTTGCTTTTATCCAATTTATTTGAGGAAGCACTGATGAATGCATATATAAATGAATATCATATTTGATGTGTGATATTAATAGACATTTCATTTAATATCCCTAATGGGAATATGCCCCATTCCCCATTGTGATTTAAATAGTAATCTTTAGTAAATATAACAATATAACATAAATACCGATATCGATCACGCATATTTAACCTATTTTGAAATAGTAAAAATACATATGTAAATAACTAAATTTATTCACAATCGGTTAGTAATATGTGCGTTTCCAACCTTCAAAACAGTTGGGAAGTGATTTATTGTTTATTTTATTTTATTGGAAAAAAATTCCAGCTAACTAAATGTCGCTTTCCAATATCATTGCCATTTTGATAAGTCAAATTGTGACAAAAATAACCTAAATTGATAAACATTTTGTTATGCTAAAGCAAACTACCTAAAAAAATTAAAATGTAAAATAATTATTGATAGAATTGTTTAAAACTCAATGATTACTAATTAATTGTGAATAAAATAGTACATATTTTATTTTTTAAAAATACACATTAATATGTGCGATTCATCTTCCGATTTTCATTTGTTTATAATGGCGTTGACAGCCGTTTTCAATTACTCAACATTCATTTGAATTCATTAACATCACAAATAGATTTAATCTATATGTTGTTAAATTGCTTTCTAATTCTCTATTATAATATGTTATTGTTAATAACAAAATATGATTTTCGCCCCGACAACAACGTATTATACAGGATGTTATGTAAGTAATGTGCCATAGTATATAGTATGATAAAGATAACTGAAAGAAGTTATAATCTGAAATTTATTTTGCTCTACCTATCGAGTTGTAAAAGTTATGGGACTGTAAAGTCGACCAATTACAAACCAGCTTCTTATTAAGTTAAAATCTAAAAATCGAATTGTCCCAAAAACAATATTTGTCAGTTGAATTTGTAATCAGTGGAGTAGTAATTTGATATTTGCAAATGCATGTCACTTTCACTAACCAAGAATACACCGACATGCATTGGGTGTATGGAGAAGTGCGCCAAAACAGTGGTGCTGCTCTGAGACGCTACAAGGAGTTTTACCCAGACAAAATAGTGAAAACTTTGAACATTTGTTATAACTATTTTTATCATTAATAAAAAATTGTTTATCCATACTCCGCCTCTGACTTCAAATCTTCAAAAATGACAAGTGTTTTCACTCAAACTACTGTGATTTTTAAATTATTCTTTATTCAAATAAATTATTCTTATTGGGCCGGTTTGAAATGCATTTATAATTACACCATACACATTAGAAAAAAAATTATTGCAGATTACGATACCTTGCAACCTAGTTTATTAAGTGGTAACGTATGGCACATTCCTTACATAACACCCTGTATAATGTACGATGATGATGATCTCCGATATCATCGAATTGTTTATAAACATTATTATGTAAAATATAACAAATTTTATAATATGTATCTGCTGATGATGGCTGTATATTAGGCCGAAACGTCCTAGAACTTCGATGTAATTTTAAATAAATGGAACTTATACGCCCAACATACTTTCAAACATTTGTTTTTATATTTTGCGTTCATAATGAAGTCATTACTATACGCAATTGCGTATCGTAATGACCTTCATTTCGATACGCAATTTATTGTTTTAGACGGTTGGTACTAGATGACGTTTCTTTAACCCATTTTTACCTAATTTATTTTTAGTTAATTGACAATTCATTTTAATAATATAATGTCGAAATTATTATTATTTTTATTTTATTTAGGGAAAATTACAAATATAATCACAAATTGAGTAAGTAAATGTTATTGTGGAAGGCGCAAAATATAAAAAATAGTATAAAGAACTCATTTTATAAGACTTTCTTTCGCACTTGTCAATTAGAAAACTCGCTGACGCTCGTTTTCTAAATTTTGACGCGTGCGAAAAAAACATGTCTTATAAAACACGTTCTTTAATATACTATTTTAATACTGGGAAAACTTGGAGAAAAACAGTCTGATGAAAACGTTTGAAAATTGTTTTATTACATAGCCGACGTTTCGGCACCAAATATGCCTTCTTCATAGTGAGCTCACTTGTTTCTGAAGATAAACTGTGTGGTTTACATTTGTCTTAAAATAATTTTGACAATATACTTTTGTAATTCAACATTTAAAAAAAATTCAACTTAGTAAGTTTACATTTCCCTGAAGAAGGCTTATAGGGTGTCGAAACGTCGGCTAAGTAATAAAACAATTTTCAAACGTTTAAATCAGACTGTTTTTCTCCAAGTTGTCCCAGGATTACTTTGATCCAATCGAGGAATACATATTTGTTTTTAATTTATGACGTCATTACAAAAAAAATTAAATGGCAATATAGATTTTTAGTAGCGGAATCCGAAAGTGATTTTTCTTCCTTTTATGACCATGCAAATAGATCATAAGGTAGCATAACAAAAATTATAAAAAAAATCGAGCTGAAAATTTTATAAAAATGAATAATCAAGATACCTACCTAGATTTCAATTTTCAGTTTAAAATTTTTCGTTTTATCATATTTTATGTCATAAGTACCATAATATTAATATTAAATGTTTAAAGACTTAAGAAATTTATCAACCAAAAATTCTAAACTGAAAAATGAAATCTAGGTATCTTGTTTATTCATTATTATTAAATGTTCAACTCGATTTCTCTCAGAATTTTTGATATGCACCGTTGTGACTTATTTACACGATCATTAAAGGAAGAAATATCACTATCGAATTCCACTACTAAAAATAAATAAAATAAATAAATATATCATCACGGCTTATTACCCATTGCTGGGTGTGCCAATCTGCTTTGTACACAGATTTCGGTAATGATGATGATATATTTGTACCGTGCGTGCGTTTACCAGGCGTCACCTCACGGGCACTCATTGCTGGCGTAGAGAGTGCATAACTTGAATACCAATGAAAGTCGGAAGATGAATCGCACATATTAATGTATATTTTAGAAAAACAAAATACTTTAATCCCACACTGTCTAGGCCTCACAGGAATGCTTAAACCAGCCTCGTGCTCATACCAGACCTCAGCACACCTCGGTCATTTAATTCGGCGCTCGGTTTAGCTATTTTGGGGTCTGTTAATCGTAGCTTGGACTAGAAATCATTTCGTGATCAACGGGTTACACACCAGTGTAATAAAATATTGAAATGTTTGTAGAAAGTATGAAAGTTGCAAATTAAAATGATAATAAAGAAAATTATTCGACTCTTCAACATTTTACATTGTTACTTTTTCCGAAGTAAAAGTACGAAATCAAAACGTAATGCCATAAAATTACATTTGCAATTCCGAGAGTACAAACTCTTCTTCAGTTTCTACTTTCGACGATTGAAGTGTTATTTTTAACCATAAGGAACTAAAGTGGCCTCAGTGACTATAATAATAATAAACAGGATGTTTCCGTGAGAACATAACTAATGAAAATAAATTTAAATCATAATTATTTTTATTATCTGTCTAGCCTGCATCATATATTCAGCAGCCTTATCCAGACAAAATTTTAATATCTTATTTTATCTTACCAGTAAGACAATATTTCCAGATGTTCCTTGAAAAATATTCGACGTACCTGAAACAATCAAAATAGTTATTTATGGCACAAGTGTGTAAAGACATATTTTATCAACAAGCAGATATATAGTTTACCGCGGATTGATAAAATGACTACCTACTCTTTGAGTGGTATTCAATTTTTTTTTTCAACATTTGGCTTTGAGGTCTTCAACAAATTTAAAGATATAACGTTTGCCAAATACATAATACATTTTCCATTTATTTTTAATATTTATAGTTACAAACTCGTTATAGACCGGGGGCTAGTGCTACGTGAAAAAAGTTCCATGGTATTCCAAATACTAATCCTTGGTAATCACTTTAAATACCCTGGCGACCGATTTGCTGTCTTCCCCGGAAAAACAGACGATCTACCTAGCTGTGGGTCATGACCCAAAATTGTTTTTAAAAGTGAAACTTTAGAATATAGGGATTTTCTGTATGGGACCGGCATAAAATGACATTATGTACATGTACTCGTAAATGGTATCCGATATTAAATACCAGCCATTTCCAATTGTTGCAGATGGTGCTAAAGCCTTTTATTTCTGAATTTTACCTATCAGAAATTGTCCATGCCATTCCCTTTGGGCTTTATTTAGTCAACGGACAATTTTTACTCTAAGACACAAAAAATGCAGGTCCGATAGAGAATACCCAGATTCTAAAATATCATTTTTTAAAACAAATTTGGGTCATGGCCCACGATGACACACAGCTGGGTAGAGCGTCTTTTTCTCCGGGGAAGACAGCAAATCGTTCTGCAGTGCATTAATGCATATTGAAAATGAAAAGGCATATAGTATTGACCAAAATGAGTAAAAATGGCTTAATCAACATGGGTTCGATCTTCAACTGTTTCCGAGAAAGAGGCCATTGGCCATCGGAAAAAAATCTCTATCTAATGGGCTAAAAAATTATATAGGACACCATTTAAAAAATATATTATTTTGTTCTGCCGTTTGAAAACCACTGGTAGAATTTTCGGTTTGTTATTATTAATAAATTAGCCCCTTATTCTTGATCATTTCTTGTATATAACATTTTTTTCTAAAGTAATTATTTCGCCCAAAAAAACGCTGGTTGTTTTAAAAGAAACACCCTGTACATATATATATATATATATATATATATATATATATATATATATATATATATATATATATATATAGAGCGTGTTAATTAAAAAGCGGGCCATAGTCGTTTAACATGGGAAATCAGTTTTTCCTTGCGCAAAAGTTCCCAATTAATTTTGATTTTGTTTTGCATGTTTAGTAACCTATAAAATCCAAATTGAAATTATATAGGACACCATTTAAAAAATATATTATTTTGTTCTGCCGTTTGAAAACCACTGGTAGAATTTTCGGTTTGTTATTATTAATAAATTAGCCCCTTATTCTTGATCATTTCTTGTATATAACATTTTTTTCTAAAGTAATTATTTCGCCCAAAAAAGCGCTGGTTGTTTTAAAAGAAACACCCTGTATATATATATATATATATATATATATATATATATATATATATATATATATACAGCGTGTTAATTAAAAAGCGGGCCATAGTCGTTTAACATGGGAAATCAGTTTTTCCTTGCGCAAAAGTTCCCAATTAATTTTGATTTTGTTTTGCATGTTTAGTAACCTATAAAATCCAAATTGAAATTATATAGGACACCATTTAAAAAATATATTATTTTGTTCTGCCGTTTGAAAACCACTGGTAGAATTTTCGGTTTGTTATTATTAATAAATTAGCCCCTTATTCTTGATCATTTCTTGTATATAACATTTTTTTCTAAAGTAATTATTTCGCCCAAAAAAGCGCTGGTTGTTTTAAAAGAAACACCCTGTATATATATATATATATATATATATATATATATATATATATATATATATATATATATATACAGCGTGTTAATTAAAAAGCGGGCCATAGTCGTTTAACATGGGAAATCAGTTTTTCCTTGCGCAAAAGTTCCCAATTAATTTTGATTTTGTTTTGCATGTTTAGTAACCTATAAAATCCAAATTGAAATTATATAGGACACCATTTAAAAAATATATTATTTTGTTCTGCCGTTTGAAAACCACTGGTAGAATTTTCGGTTTGTTATTATTAATAAATTAGCCCCTTATTCTTGATCATTTCTTGTATATAACATTTTTTTCTAAAGTAATTATTTCGCCCAAAAAAGCGCTGGTTGTTTTAAAAGAAACACCCTATATATATATATATATATATATATATATATATATATATATATATATATACAGCGTGTTAATTAAAAAGCGGGCCATAGTCGTTTAACATGGGAAATCAGTTTTTCCTTGCGCAAAAGTTCCCAATTAATTTTGATTTTGTTTTGCATGTTTAGTAACCTATAAAATCCAAATTGAAATTATATAGGACACCATTTAAAAAATATATTATTTTGTTCTGCCGTTTGAAAACCACTGGTAGAATTTTCGGTTTGTTATTATTAATAAATTAGCCCCTTATTCTTGATCATTTCTTGTATATAACATTTTTTTCTAAAGTAATTATTTCGCCCAAAAAAGCGCTGGTTGTTTTAAAAGAAACACCCTGTATATATATATATATATATATATATATATATATATATATATATATATATATATATACAGCGTGTTAATTAAAAAGCGGGCCATAGTCGTTTAACATGGGAAATCAGTTTTTCCTTGCGCAAAAGTTCCCAATTAATTTTGATTTTGTTTTGCATGTTTAGTAACCTATAAAATCCAAATTGAAATTATATAGGACACCATTTAAAAAATATATTATTTTGTTCTGCCGTTTGAAAACCACTGGTAGAATTTTCGGTTTGTTATTATTAATAAATTAGCCCCTTATTCTTGATCATTTCTTGTATATAACATTTTTTTCTAAAGTAATTATTTCGCCCAAAAAAGCGCTGGTTGTTTTAAAAGAAACACCCTGTATATATATATATATATATATATATATATATATATATATATATATATATATATACAGCGTGTTAATTAAAAAGCGGGCCATAGTCGTTTAACATGGGAAATCAGTTTTTCCTTGCGCAAAAGTTCCCAATTAATTTTGATTTTGTTTTGCATGTTTAGTAACCTATAAAATCCAAATTGAAATTATATAGGACACCATTTAAAAAATATATTATTTTGTTCTGCCGTTTGAAAACCACTGGTAGAATTTTCGGTTTGTTATTATTAATAAATTAGCCCCTTATTCTTGATCATTTCTTGTATATAACATTTTTTTCTAAAGTAATTATTTCGCCCAAAAAAGCGCTGGTTGTTTTAAAAGAAACACCCTGTATATATATATATATATATATATATATATATATATATATATATATATATACAGCGTGTTAATTAAAAAGCGGGCCATAGTCGTTTAACATGGGAAATCAGTTTTTCCTTGCGCAAAAGTTCCCAATTAATTTTGATTTTGTTTTGCATGTTTAGTAACCTATAAAATCCAAATTGAAATTATATAGGACACCATTTAAAAAATATATTATTTTGTTCTGCCGTTTGAAAACCACTGGTAGAATTTTCGGTTTGTTATTATTAATAAATTAGCCCCTTATTCTTGATCATTTCTTGTATATAACATTTTTTTCTAAAGTAATTATTTCGCCCAAAAAAGCGCTGGTTGTTTTAAAAGAAACACCCTGTATATATATATATATATATATATATATATATATATATATATATATATATACAGCGTGTTAATTAAAAAGCGGGCCATAGTCGTTTAACATGGGAAATCAGTTTTTCCTTGCGCAAAAGTTCCCAATTAATTTTGATTTTGTTTTGCATGTTTAGTAACCTATAAAATCCAAATTGAAATTATATAGGACACCATTTAAAAAATATATTATTTTGTTCTGCCGTTTGAAAACCACTGGTAGAATTTTCGGTTTGTTATTATTAATAAATTAGCCCCTTATTCTTGATCATTTCTTGTATATAACATTTTTTTCTAAAGTAATTATTTCGCCCAAAAAAGCGCTGGTTGTTTTAAAAGAAACACCCTGTATATATATATATATATATATATATATATATATATATATATATATATATATATACAGCGTGTTAATTAAAAAGCGGGCCATAGTCGTTTAACATGGGAAATCAGTTTTTCCTTGCGCAAAAGTTCCCAATTAATTTTGATTTTGTTTTGCATGTTTAGTAACCTATAAAATCCAAATTGAAATTATATAGGACACCATTTAAAAAATATATTATTTTGTTCTGCCGTTTGAAAACCACTGGTAGAATTTTCGGTTTGTTATTATTAATAAATTAGCCCCTTATTCTTGATCATTTCTTGTATATAACATTTTTTTCTAAAGTAATTATTTCGCCCAAAAAAGCGCTGGTTGTTTTAAAAGAAACACCCTGTATATATATATATATATATATATATATATATATATATATATATATACAGCGTGTTAATTAAAAAGCGGGCCATAGTCGTTTAACATGGGAAATCAGTTTTTCCTTGCGCAAAAGTTCCCAATTAATTTTGATTTTGTTTTGCATGTTTAGTAACCTATAAAATCCAAATTGAAATTATATAGGACACCATTTAAAAAATATATTATTTTGTTCTGCCGTTTGAAAACCACTGGTAGAATTTTCGGTTTGTTATTATTAATAAATTAGCCCCTTATTCTTGATCATTTCTTGTATATAACATTTTTTTCTAAAGTAATTATTTCGCCCAAAAAAGCGCTGGTTGTTTTAAAAGAAACACCCTGTATATATATATATACAGCGTGTTAATTAAAAAGCGGGCCATAGTCGTTTAACATGGGAAATCAGTTTTTCCTTGCGCAAAAGTTCCCAATTAATTTTGATTTTGTTTTGCATGTTTAGTAACCTATAAAATCCAAATTGAAATTATATAGGACACCATTTAAAAAATATATTATTTTGTTCTGCCGTTTGAAAACCACTGGTAGAATTTTCGGTTTGTTATTATTAATAAATTAGCCCCTTATTCTTGATCATTTCTTGTATATAACATTTTTTTCTAAAGTAATTATTTCGCCCAAAAAAGCGCTGGTTGTTTTAAAAGAAACACCCTGTATATATATATATATATATATATATATATATATATATATATATATATATATATACAGCGTGTTAATTAAAAAGCGGGCCATAGTCGTTTAACATGGGAAATCAGTTTTTCCTTGCGCAAAAGTTCCCAATTAATTTTGATTTTGTTTTGCATGTTTAGTAACCTATAAAATCCAAATTGAAATTATATAGGACACCATTTAAAAAATATATTATTTTGTTCTGCCGTTTGAAAACCACTGGTAGAATTTTCGGTTTGTTATTATTAATAAATTAGCCCCTTATTCTTGATCATTTCTTGTATATAACATTTTTTTCTAAAGTAATTATTTCGCCCAAAAAAGCGCTGGTTGTTTTAAAAGAAACACCCTGTATATATATATATATATATATATATATATATATATATATATATATACAGCGTGTTAATTAAAAAGCGGGCCATAGTCGTTTAACATGGGAAATCAGTTTTTCCTTGCGCAAAAGTTCCCAATTAATTTTGATTTTGTTTTGCATGTTTAGTAACCTATAAAATCCAAATTGAAATTATATAGGACACCATTTAAAAAATATATTATTTTGTTCTGCCGTTTGAAAACCACTGGTAGAATTTTCGGTTTGTTATTATTAATAAATTAGCCCCTTATTCTTGATCATTTCTTGTATATAACATTTTTTTCTAAAGTAATTATTTCGCCCAAAAAAGCGCTGGTTGTTTTAAAAGAAACACCCTGTATATATATATATATATATATATATATATATATATATATATATATATATATATACAGCGTGTTAATTAAAAAGCGGGCCATAGTCGTTTAACATGGGAAATCAGTTTTTCCTTGCGCAAAAGTTCCCAATTAATTTTGATTTTGTTTTGCATGTTTAGTAACCTATAAAATCCAAATTGAAATTATATAGGACACCATTTAAAAAATATATTATTTTGTTCTGCCGTTTGAAAACCACTGGTAGAATTTTCGGTTTGTTATTATTAATAAATTAGCCCCTTATTCTTGATCATTTCTTGTATATAACATTTTTTTCTAAAGTAATTATTTCGCCCAAAAAAGCGCTGGTTGTTTTAAAAGAAACACCCTGTATATATATATATATATATATATATATATATATATATATATATATATATATACAGCGTGTTAATTAAAAAGCGGGCCATAGTCGTTTAACATGGGAAATCAGTTTTTCCTTGCGCAAAAGTTCCCAATTAATTTTGATTTTGTTTTGCATGTTTAGTAACCTATAAAATCCAAATTGAAATTATATAGGACACCATTTAAAAAATATATTATTTTGTTCTGCCGTTTGAAAACCACTGGTAGAATTTTCGGTTTGTTATTATTAATAAATTAGCCCCTTATTCTTGATCATTTCTTGTATATAACATTTTTTTCTAAAGTAATTATTTCGCCCAAAAAAGCGCTGGTTGTTTTAAAAGAAACACCCTGTATATATATATATATATATATATATATATATATATATATATATATATATATACAGCGTGTTAATTAAAAAGCGGGCCATAGTCGTTTAACATGGGAAATCAGTTTTTCCTTGCGCAAAAGTTCCCAATTAATTTTGATTTTGTTTTGCATGTTTAGTAACCTATAAAATCCAAATTGAAATTATATAGGACACCATTTAAAAAATATATTATTTTGTTCTGCCGTTTGAAAACCACTGGTAGAATTTTCGGTTTGTTATTATTAATAAATTAGCCCCTTATTCTTGATCATTTCTTGTATATAACATTTTTTTCTAAAGTAATTATTTCGCCCAAAAAAGCGCTGGTTGTTTTAAAAGAAACACCCTGTATATATATATATATATATATATATATATATATATATATATATATATATATACAGCGTGTTAATTAAAAAGCGGGCCATAGTCGTTTAACATGGGAAATCAGTTTTTCCTTGCGCAAAAGTTCCCAATTAATTTTGATTTTGTTTTGCATGTTTAGTAACCTATAAAATCCAAATTGAAATTATATAGGACACCATTTAAAAAATATATTATTTTGTTCTGCCGTTTGAAAACCACTGGTAGAATTTTCGGTTTGTTATTATTAATAAATTAGCCCCTTATTCTTGATCATTTCTTGTATATAACATTTTTTTCTAAAGTAATTATTTCGCCCAAAAAAGCGCTGGTTGTTTTAAAAGAAACACCCTGTATATATATATATATATATATATATATATATATATATATATATATATATATATACAGCGTGTTAATTAAAAAGCGGGCCATAGTCGTTTAACATGGGAAATCAGTTTTTCCTTGCGCAAAAGTTCCCAATTAATTTTGATTTTGTTTTGCATGTTTAGTAACCTATAAAATCCAAATTGAAATTATATAGGACACCATTTAAAAAATATATTATTTTGTTCTGCCGTTTGAAAACCACTGGTAGAATTTTCGGTTTGTTATTATTAATAAATTAGCCCCTTATTCTTGATCATTTCTTGTATATAACATTTTTTTCTAAAGTAATTATTTCGCCCAAAAAAGCGCTGGTTGTTTTAAAAGAAACACCCTGTATATATATATATATATATATATATATATATATATATATATATACAGCGTGTTAATTAAAAAGCGGGCCATAGTCGTTTAACATGGGAAATCAGTTTTTCCTTGCGCAAAAGTTCCCAATTAATTTTGATTTTGTTTTGCATGTTTAGTAACCTATAAAATCCAAATTGAAATTATATAGGACACCATTTAAAAAATATATTATTTTGTTCTGCCGTTTGAAAACCACTGGTAGAATTTTCGGTTTGTTATTATTAATAAATTAGCCCCTTATTCTTGATCATTTCTTGTATATAACATTTTTTTCTAAAGTAATTATTTCGCCCAAAAAAGCGCTGGTTGTTTTAAAAGAAACACCCTGTATATATATATATATATATATATATATATATATATATATATATATATATATATACAGCGTGTTAATTAAAAAGCGGGCCATAGTCGTTTAACATGGGAAATCAGTTTTTCCTTGCGCAAAAGTTCCCAATTAATTTTGATTTTGTTTTGCATGTTTAGTAACCTATAAAATCCAAATTGAAATTATATAGGACACCATTTAAAAAATATATTATTTTGTTCTGCCGTTTGAAAACCACTGGTAGAATTTTCGGTTTGTTATTATTAATAAATTAGCCCCTTATTCTTGATCATTTCTTGTATATAACATTTTTTTCTAAAGTAATTATTTCGCCCAAAAAAGCGCTGGTTGTTTTAAAAGAAACACCCTGTATATATATATATATATATATATATATATATATATATATATATATATATATACAGCGTGTTAATTAAAAAGCGGGCCATAGTCGTTTAACATGGGAAATCAGTTTTTCCTTGCGCAAAAGTTCCCAATTAATTTTGATTTTGTTTTGCATGTTTAGTAACCTATAAAATCCAAATTGAAATTATATAGGACACCATTTAAAAAATATATTATTTTGTTCTGCCGTTTGAAAACCACTGGTAGAATTTTCGGTTTGTTATTATTAATAAATTAGCCCCTTATTCTTGATCATTTCTTGTATATAACATTTTTTTCTAAAGTAATTATTTCGCCCAAAAAAGCGCTGGTTGTTTTAAAAGAAACACCCTGTATATATATATATATATATATATATATATATATATATATATATATATATATACAGCGTGTTAATTAAAAAGCGGGCCATAGTCGTTTAACATGGGAAATCAGTTTTTCCTTGCGCAAAAGTTCCCAATTAATTTTGATTTTGTTTTGCATGTTTAGTAACCTATAAAATCCAAATTGAAATTATATAGGACACCATTTAAAAAATATATTATTTTGTTCTGCCGTTTGAAAACCACTGGTAGAATTTTCGGTTTGTTATTATTAATAAATTAGCCCCTTATTCTTGATCATTTCTTGTATATAACATTTTTTTCTAAAGTAATTATTTCGCCCAAAAAAGCGCTGGTTGTTTTAAAAGAAACACCCTGTATATATATATATATATATATATATATATATATATATATATATATATATATACAGCGTGTTAATTAAAAAGCGGGCCATAGTCGTTTAACATGGGAAATCAGTTTTTCCTTGCGCAAAAGTTCCCAATTAATTTTGATTTTGTTTTGCATGTTTAGTAACCTATAAAATCCAAATTGAAATTATATAGGACACCATTTAAAAAATATATTATTTTGTTCTGCCGTTTGAAAACCACTGGTAGAATTTTCGGTTTGTTATTATTAATAAATTAGCCCCTTATTCTTGATCATTTCTTGTATATAACATTTTTTTCTAAAGTAATTATTTCGCCCAAAAAAGCGCTGGTTGTTTTAAAAGAAACACCCTGTATATATATATATATATATATATATATATATATATATATATATATATATATACAGCGTGTTAATTAAAAAGCGGGCCATAGTCGTTTAACATGGGAAATCAGTTTTTCCTTGCGCAAAAGTTCCCAATTAATTTTGATTTTGTTTTGCATGTTTAGTAACCTATAAAATCCAAATTGAAATTATATAGGACACCATTTAAAAAATATATTATTTTGTTCTGCCGTTTGAAAACCACTGGTAGAATTTTCGGTTTGTTATTATTAATAAATTAGCCCCTTATTCTTGATCATTTCTTGTATATAACATTTTTTTCTAAAGTAATTATTTCGCCCAAAAAAGCGCTGGTTGTTTTAAAAGAAACACCCTGTATATATATATATATATATATATATATATATATATATATATATATATATATACAGCGTGTTAATTAAAAAGCGGGCCATAGTCGTTTAACATGGGAAATCAGTTTTTCCTTGCGCAAAAGTTCCCAATTAATTTTGATTTTGTTTTGCATGTTTAGTAACCTATAAAATCCAAATTGAAATTATATAGGACACCATTTAAAAAATATATTATTTTGTTCTGCCGTTTGAAAACCACTGGTAGAATTTTCGGTTTGTTATTATTAATAAATTAGCCCCTTATTCTTGATCATTTCTTGTATATAACATTTTTTTCTAAAGTAATTATTTCGCCCAAAAAAGCGCTGGTTGTTTTAAAAGAAACACCCTGTATATATATATATATATATATAT